>JAAFCE010008877.1:19204-55439 GCA_013389805.1 Trigoniulus corallinus | reverse complement strand
CTAGAATGTAGGGAATGTGGTACTCTAATTATATGAAAAACGGCATGGCTACAGCTTTAAAAGAAATCGGAAAAAGAAAAATGGAGTTTTCACATTGAAATCAATTTTTAAACAGACATTGTGCAATATTTTCTTTTCTATAAATCATATAATCATACATTCGATCCAGAATGTTACAAACGTGGTACTTCAATCATGTGCAATACAGCATGGTTGTAGCTTTAACAGAAATTGAAGAATAGGAAAAAGAACTATAGGGTTTCTACATTAAAAACAATAGTAAAACAATTTGTGCGATATTTTCTCTCCTATAAGTAATAAAATCATATCTATTATCCAGAATATAATGAATGAGGTACTTTAATCGTGTGCAAAACGGCATGGCTTTACCTTTAACAAAATTGAGATATATCAAAAGGAAAAATAGAGTTTTTACATTGAAATCAATGGGAAAACACACTTTTTGAATTTTCTCTCCTATAAATGATAGAACTGCAAATTTTAACCAATATGAAGGGAATGCGGTACCCTATTCATGTACAAAACGGCATGTCCACAGCTTTAATAGAAATTAAGATATAGCAAAAAGAAAAATGGAGTTTTTACATTGAAATCAATGGATAAACACACTTTGGGTGAAAAGATTTCTCCTATAATACATTGAACTGTAAATTTTTGTGAGAATGTACTCTAATCATGTGCAAAACGGCTTAACTGTAGTTTTAAAAGGGAATGAGATATAGGAAAATGAAAAATAGAGTTTTGCATTGAAACAAATGGGAAAACACACTTTGTGCGATATATTCTCTCCTATACAAAGTAGAATCATAACATTTATTCAAAATGTTGGGAATGTGGTACTCAAATCATGTGCAACATGGCATGGCTTTAGCATTAATAGACATTGAGGAATTACAAGATAAAAAATTTAGTGTTTACAGTGAAATCAATTAGGAAACTCACTTAGTGCAATGTTTTTTCTTCTATACAACATAGAACTGTAAATATTTACAAGAATGTAGAGAATGAGGTACTTCAACAATGTGCAAAACGGCATGGCTGTAGCTTTAAAAGAAACTGAGATATTGCAAAAAGAAAAATGGAGTTTTCACATTGACATCAATGGGAAAATTCAGCTTTTGTAATATTTTCTCTGCTACACACAACAGAATAATAACTTTTATCCAGAATGTTGGGAATGTTGTACTCCAATCACATGCAAAATAACATGGCTGTAGGTTTAATAAAATTGAGATATAGCAAACAGAAAAATGGAGATTTTTCATCAAATCAGTGGAAAAGCACTTTGGGTGATATTTTCTCTCGTATGCAATGTAGAACTGTAAATTTTTGTGAGAATGTACAGAATGAGGTACTGAAATCATGTGCAAAACTGCATGGCTGTAAGTTTGATAGAAATTGAGATATGGCTTAAAGAAAAATAGTTTTTACTTTTAAATCAATGTGTAAGCACACTTTGTGAAATATTTTATCTCCTATACAACATGGAAGTGTAAATTCTTAAAGGAATGTAGGGAATTTGGTTCTCCAATCTGGTGAAATTCGTCATGGCTGTTGCTTTAATAAAAATTTAGATATAGCAAAAAGAAAAACGGAGTTTTTTTAATTGAAATCTATGGGAAACTGCACTTTGTGTGATATTTTTATTCCTATTCATAATACAATCATAACTTTTATTTGGAATGCTGGGAATGTGGTACTTGAATCATTTGAAAATCGGCATGGCGTCAGGTTTAATAGAAATTGAGATATAAAAAAATAAAAAATGGATTTTTTACATTGAAAGCAAAGGGAAAACACACTTTGTGCGATATTTTCTCTCCTATGCAAAATCGAACTGTAAATATTTATAGAAATGTAGGGAATGTGGTACTCCAATCCTGTGCAAAACGGCGTGGCTGTTGCTTTATTGGATATTGAGATATAGAAAAAAGAATTGAAATCAATTTCCCATTACATTGAAATCAATGGGAAAACACACTTGATGCGATATATATTTACACTCCTTTACATAATAAAATCATAACTTTTATCCAGAATGTTGGGAATGTGGTACAATATAGAATATGAGATATAGAATAATGTAGTTTTTACATTTAAATCTATAAGAATACACACTTTGTGCCATATTTTATTTCCTACACATAATACAATCATAACTTTTATCCATAGTGCAGGGAATGTAGTACTCCAATCATGTGGAAAGCAGCATGGCTGTAGCATTAATAGAATTTCAGATAAAGCAAACAGAAAAATGGAGTTTTTAAACGGAAATCAATTGAAAAGCAAACTTCGTGCGATGTTTTCTCTAATATACAACATAGAAATGTAAATTTTTGTAAGAATGTAGGGAATGAGGAACTCCAATCATGTGTAAAACGGCATGGGGGTAGCTTTAAGAGAAATTGAGGTATAGCAAAAAGATAGATGCAGTGTTAACATTGAAATCAATGCAAAAACAAACTTTAAGTTATATTTTCTCTTCTATACAACATAGAACTAAAAATTTTTGCCGTAATGAAGGGAATGAGGTACTCCAGGCGTGTGCAAATATGTATGGCTAGCTTAAATAGAAATTGTTATAGAGCAAAAAGAAAAATGGAGTTTTAACATTGAAATCAATAGGAAAACACACTTTGGGCGATATTTTCTCTCCTATGCAATATAGAACTAAATTTTTGTGAGAATGTCAGAAATGAGGTACTACCATCATGTGGAAAAAGGCATGGCTATAGCTTTATTAGAAATTGAGATATAGCAAAAAGAAAAATGGAGTGTTTACATTGAAATAAATGTCAAAACATGCTTTGTGCAATATTTTCTCTCCTATACAATATAGAACTGTAAATTTTTGGGAGAATGTCGGGAATGAGGTACTCCAATCATGTAAAAAACAGCATGGCTGTAGCGTTTATAGCAATTGAGAAAAAGAAAAATGGAGATTTTAAATTTAAATCATTGGGAAAATACACATTGTGTGATATTTTCTTTTTTATACATGATAGAATCACAACTTTTATCCAGAATGTTGACAGTGTGGTACTCCAATCATGTGCAAAACGGCATGGCCGCCACTATAATAGAAATTGAGATATAGCAAAAAGGAAGATGGAGTTTTTACGTTGAAATCAATAAGAAAACACTATGTGCGAGGTTTCATCTCCTATATAACATAGAAATAAAATTTTTTTTAAGAAAATAGGGAATAAGGTACTACAATCATGAGCAAAACGGCATAGCTGCAGCTTTAATAAAAATTGAGATGTAGAACAATAAAAAAATGGAGTTTTAACAATGAAATTAATAAAAAAACATTCTTTGGGCAATATTTTCTCTGCTATACAACGTAGAACTGTAAATTTCTTCAAAAATGTAGGGAATAAGGCAATATAATCACGTGCAAAACGGCATGGGTGTAGCTTTAAAGGAAATTGAGATATAGCAAAAAGAAAATTTTTTTTTTACATTGAAATCAATGGGAAAACACACTTTGTGCGATATTTTCTTTCCAACACATAATAGAATTATAACTTTAATACGGAATGATGGGAATGTGTTACTCCAATCATGTGCAAAATGGAATGGATGTAGCATTAATAGAAGTTGAGATGTAGCAGAAAGAAAAATAGAGAAAATCAATGGGAATTGAAATCAATGGGAAATCCCACTTTGTGCGATATTTTTAAACCCATACAACATAGAACAGCAAATTTCAGCAAGAATGTAAGGTATATGCTACTCCAATAATTGCAAAACGGAATGGCTGTAGCTTTAATAGAAATTGAGATATAGCAATAAAAAAAAATCGAGTTTTTCCATTTAAATCAATGAGAAATCCCACTTTCTGCATTTTTTTTCTCGTATACAACAAAAAACGGTTATTTTTTTTAAAGAATGAAAGGAATGAGGTACTCCAAACGTGTGCAAAACGGCATGGCTGTTGCTTTAATAGAAGTTGAGATATTGCAAAAAGAAAAATGGAGTTTTTACATTGAAGTCAAGGGGGAAAACACTTTGGGGGATATTTTCCCTCTTATGCAACATAGAAGTAAACATTTGTGAGAATGTGGGGAATAAGGTACTCAAATCGTGTGCAAAACGGTATGCAGTAGCTTCATAAGAAATTAAGATATAGCAAAACGAAATTTAAATTTTTTCCATTGAAATCAATGGGAAAACGCACTATGTGCAATTTTTTATTTCCTATACATTATAAAACCACAAATTTTAACATACTGTAGGGAATGTGGTTCTCCAATCATGAGCAAAACTGCATGGCTGCAGCTTTAATAAAAATTGAGATATAGGAAATGGAAAAATGAGGTTTTTCAAATGAAATCAATTAAAAAACGCAATTTGTGCATTTTGTCTCCTATACATGATAGAACTTCAAGTTTTAGCCAGAACGTAGGGAATGTGGTACTCCAATCATTTGGAAAATGGCATGGTTGTAGCTTTAATAGAATTTGATATATGGCAAAAAGAAAAATGGAATTTTTGCATTCAAATCAATAGGAAGACACACTTTGTGTGATATTTTCTCCTCTATACAACATCATTATCCCACCCTTGATCGCCTATGGTGGGGTTGGGTCTTCATGTTCTACTCCTCCACTCCTGTCTATCCCCAACGAGGGTTTCATCCTACCCACATGCCATCATGTTCCTCTGTACCACTGGCTACCACTTCCACTTGGGTCTCCCCCTACTCCTGATGCCACCCACCACCTGTTGACTCATAATATACTGCATGAGCTCCTCCTCCCCCTTCACATCACATGCCCATACCACCTCAACCTATATTGGTTCATCTTCTCCACAATGTCTCCCACCATCAAGCTGCCTCTAAACTACTCATTCTGCACTGTCAGCACGTGAAGCCCTACCTTCACCATGAAACCACCAGTATTTCCCAAAGCTGTCCTCAACCTAGTGGTGGAACCATCATACATATTCTGTATTATTCTGGTATGACCTTTATGCACTTCCTTACTTCTTAAAACATCCCATACTACCTGTCACAGAACACTATCATAGGCTTTCTCAAGATCCACAAAGTTTGAATGCAGGTCCTTCTGTACTGCTCTTTGCTTCTCAACTATTTGTCTTAGAATAAATGTGGGTTGCACTGTTGAAATACCAGGCATAAACCCAGACTTGTTTCTTCATACACTAGTACAATTTCTGAGGCAACATTCTATGACCCTCTCTCACAGCTTCATAGAATGGGTCATTAGCTTAATGCCTCTATAGTTCCCATAGACCTGGGTTTCACCTTTGCCCTTCAACAGTGGGAAAATTTAACTCTCCTGCCATGCAGATGACATTTGGTTCCCACTGGCTATTTTTTTGAAAAGCTTTCCCAGTCATTTAATTCCTGTGGTTCTCAAGCATTGCCAAACGTCAATGAAAATCTTATCAGGACCTACAGCTTTGGGTCCTTTCATCTTTTGAAGGGCCCTGACTATTTCTTCCCCACTCACCAAGTCCAAAGCTACTGCAGTGGAAAGGATGCTGATCATGACCTTTTCACATGGTATCTGTGTTTAAAAGATTGTTGTAATATTCCTCCCACCTCTTTCTTACATCCTCTGGTTTGAAAAAGACCCCACCATCCCCATCCTTTATCGTTATGGCCCTGGAGACATCCTTACTACATCAATCTTGGGTCTTAGCTAGTCAAAAAACTTCCCAATCACCTTCTTTAGTCCTTAAGCTCTCATAAAAAGCCTCATACTTTTGGAGTTTCACCTGGGCAATGGTCCTCGTGGCATGCATCTTTGCCTGTATATACTCTGTCATTGAACCCTGGCCCCCATTTCCTTCTACCTATGAAATGCTGCTTTTCTGATGAATGACTGTTTCCACCTCTTCATTCCACCACCAAGTCTGTCTCCCTGAGTATTAGCCTCATACTCTAGCTGCGCCAAATACAGCATTTCCACATGGTGTAATCTTCCTGGCCACCCTGTCCCACATGACATCAGCTGACACTTCCCAATCCCAGTTTAACTTGCTAATAATCTCCTGCTAAAATTTATGTGAATTTGGTGGCAACCTTAGCCACCTAATGACTGGTTCACCATTTTATGGGTGGGTCCTAGCCGCACACCACATTATTACCTCCTTCAATGGTGAGGGGTGCAGCTGTAAGGAATGTAAATTTTTGAGACAATGTAGAGAATAAGGTACACCTATCATGTGCAAAATGGCAAGGCTGTAGCTTTAATAGATATTGATACATAGGAAAAAGGATGTAAGGAATGTAGTACTCCAATCATGTGCAAATGAGAATGCTGTAACTTTATTAGAAATTGAGATATAGCAAAAAGAGAAATGGAGTTTTTATATTGAAATTAAATTGAAAAAACACTTCGTGCGATATTTTCTCTCCTATACAACATAGAAATGTTTGTATATCTTCGGCAGTACATATACTAAAATTGGAACAATACAGAGAAAATTATCATGGCCCATGCACAAGGATGACAGGCAAAATCGTGAAGCGTTTGACAATTTTTTACCCACCGTGATGGTGTAGCGGTTAGCTCACTCAGCAACTATGCCAATAGTTCTAGGTTTGATACTGGACCCTGATGAATCGGCTTCTTTTGGGCAAGAGAGAAGCCACGAGTGTGCCTTTTTATGGATGAGAAGTAAAACCAAGGTCCTGTGTGGGTGTATGATGGCACTATGACATAAAAAATCCTCTCTACTGTGCAACGGGTAGATAAGGCAAAATTTCCAGGTGTAGAAGCTCGCCCCCTGGCGTCGGTAGCATATCCCAATGAACACTAGACTGATGATAAATAAGCATAGGGGTGCAGCTTTAGCTGGCAACTGGCTGCTGAAAAAACCCTGTGTCTGTTCAGAGGGTTAAATGGGTACCTGACCCTGCCATAGGCAGGAAAAGGGTTAGGAGTTCTTTACAACATAGAACTGTGAGAATGTAGTGTATGAGGTACTCCAATCATGTGCAAAACGGCATGGCTGTAGCTTTAACCTAAATTAAAGTATAAAAAAAGAAAATTGGAGTTTTTACATTGCAATCAATGGGAAAACACACTTTGTGGGATATTTCCTTTAATATATATTATAGATTCATAACTTTTATCCAGAATGTTGGGAGTGTTGTACTCCAATCATGTGCAAAGCAGCATGGTTGTAGCTTTAATTGCAATTAAAATATAGCAATAGCTTTTCCAGTGAAATCAATGGAAAAACACTTTGTGCGATATTTTGTCTCTTATAAAATTTAGAACTGTAAAATTTTGCAAGAATGTAGAGAATGGGGTACCCCAATCATGTGCTAAACGGAATAGCTGTAGCTGTAATAGAAATTAAGATATAGCAAAAACAATGGAGTTTTTACATTTAATTCAATAGAAAAACACGTTGTTCGATATTCTCTCTTCTATACACCATAGAACTGTAAATTGTTATGTGAATTTAGGGAATGAGGAACTCCAATCGTGTGCAAAACGGCATGGCTGTAGCTTTAACTGAAATTAAGATATAGCAAAAATAAAAATAAAGTTTTTACATTCAAAACAATGGGAAACATAATGTGTGATAATTTCTTTCCAATACAACATAGAACTGTAAACTTTTGTGGGAATGTAGGGAATGAGGTACTTCAATCATGTGCAAAGCGGCATGCCTGTAGCTTTAACAGAAATTAAGATATAGCAAAAAGAAAAATGTAGTTTTTACATTAAAATCAATGGGAAAACACACTGTGTGTGATATTTTCTCTCCTTTTCAACGTAGAACTGTAAATTTATGGAGGAATGTGGGGAATGAGGCACTAAAACTAAGTGCAAAACAGCGTGGCTGTAGCAATAATTTAAATTGAGATATAGCAAAAAGAAAAATAAAGTTTTTCCATTAAAATCAACAAGAACATTTACTTTGTGCATTTTGTCTTCAATACATCATGTGCAACACGGCATATCTGCAGCTTTAGTAGAAATTGAGATTTTTAAAAGGAAATATGGATTTTTTACAATAAAATTAATGGGAAAACACACTTTTTGCAATATTTTCTCTTTATACATCATAGAATTTTAATTTTTTGTTACAATGTAGGGAATGAGTTACTCAAATCATGTGAAAAAAACGCATGGCAGTTGCTTAAATAGAAATTTAAATATAGCAAAAAGAAAAATAGAGTTTTTACTTTGACATATATGGGAATATACACTTTATGTGATATTTTCTTTTCTATATATCATAGAATCATAACCTATATCAAGAATGTTGGGAATGTGGTACTCCAATCATGCACAAAACAGCATGCCTGCACCTTAAATAGAAATTGAGATATTGCAAAAGGAAAAATGAAGTTTTTCCTGTAAATCAATGGGAAAACGCACTATGGCAAAAATGTAGGTAATGTGGTACTCCAATTATGTGCAAAACGGTATGGCTGGAGCTTTTTTAGAAATTGAGATATAGCAAAAAGAAAAATTTAAGTTTTTCTATTGAAATCAAGAGGAAAACACACATTGTGCGATATTTTCTCTCCTTTACAACACAGAACTGTAATTTTTTTGTGAGAATGTAGGGAAGGAGTTCAAGAGATAAATAGGTCTCGCCTGTCTCCAGTGTTTCTGATGTGCTCGTGCCTGGGTGTTTTATACCATAGTGAGTGCTTTTTCTGTGAAATTTCAAAAAAAGATTGCCTTTGACTGGGTTTAGGATCAAGTTTTTCCAGAGTAAGGTAAGGCTGTGGGAGTTTTCTGATTGCAGGAAGGAAACTTGCTACGTTGTTTGGCGGCATAAGCCTAACCACATGGCATTCATTGAAGATCTCATTGTGCTCCAGAGAAGCATTCGCTGCCTGCTCTGTCAGTGACCATGCAGCACTCTTGCATTGTAATGACCCCCCCCCAACAGGAAAAATTTTAATTTATTAATATTATTACTGTTAATATTATTATTATTGTTAATATTATTATTATTCTTAATTTTTTTATTATTAATAATATTATTGGTATTATCCTTACTGCTGTTCATATTTGTTGCATCTTTCCCAGGTGGGGACATGCATTTCTAAAACTCCATGCCTTTAGTATAGTGTAAGTCAGTCTAATCAGGTAAGTTTGAGACCTTCACTCTCTTGGCAATGCTACAAATGATGAGTGTCTCCTGTGTTGTAGGACGGCACCCACCGACAGGTAGCCCTGCTATTATTGCTGTGGGTTCTAGGCATCTGACTAAGGTGCCTCCAGTCAGAGATGACAGAAGTGGTAACGGAGTCAGGCTCAGAGAAGAGAAATGGAATGTAATGACCCTTAAAGGAATAACTGGGTAACTAGTGGGCACCCTCAGGCACTAGTGCATTAGCATTACATTTCTGCAGGAGACCAAATATAGGGGAAATAGATCAAGGATGCCGTAGGAAGGATACAAACTTATTTATACAGGCAGTGAAGAGGGGCGAAATGAGGTTTGCATGGTATTCAGTAGGGACTTGCAGCAGGGGATCAACTTAGTCACAAGAGTTAGCAGTAGGATAATGTTAGTCTCAGTAGTTTGGCAGGGTATAGGGCTTCATCTCATAAGTGCCTGTGCACATCAAGAAAGCATGGGTGACACAGCTAAAGTGGATTTTTGGAGTAACTGTGATGAAGTAGTACAGTCAGTAAACAGCAGAATTAGACAGGAGAAGGGAAATGAGCACTTAATTATTGGGGGTGACTTTAATGACCATGTGGGTTGGGATGGTTAAGGTTATGAGGATGTACATGGAGGGTAGGGGTATGGCATGATCATCCCTGAGGGGCAGATGGTCCTTGATAAAGCAAGAGCACATGGCCTTGCATTAGCCAATACATGGTTCAAGAAGAGGGAAATTCACGTAATAACTTTCCAATCACCACAGGGGAGGTCCCAGACAGAATTTTTCATGTTTAGCAAGCAGCACAGGGCTGAGATTCGTGACTGCTGAGATCTACACAGTGAGGATTTTCAGAAGGACAGTGGACATAAGCTGCTTATGATAGAATTACAAATAGAGGGGACAGTAAAGCATCATACCTGGAAGGGAGAATCAGTTGTTAGGTGGTGGAAGTTGCCCACTAAGGCAGAGGTTTTCCAGCAGGAGGTCCTCAGCCAGGTTGACTGGGACTGGGTTGTGTCAGCCTATGCCATGTGGAACAGGGTTGCTAGGAAGATTAAGAGGTGTGGAGAGGCACTGTTAGGTAGGGGCAGAATTTGAGGAAGTTACCAGGGTAGGCAGACATGGTGGTGGAATGAGGAAATGGAAGCTGCCATCAAACTAAAGAAGGTAGCTTTCCAATGGTGGAGGGAAATAGGGGATCAGGTTTCAAGAATTAACTATGTTCAGGCAATAAAAAATTTCCAGGATGACTACTGCCCTGGCCAAGTACCAGAAGTATGAGGTCATATATGAAAAGTTGAGGACAAAGGAAGGAGAGAAAGCAGTTTTTAGACTGGCTAAGATCAGGGATAGAATGAGTAAGAATGTTACTAGGGCTATAATGGTGAAGGAAAAAAATGGTAAGGTCCTTTTCCAGCCAGCAGACGTCATCAAAAGGTGGAAGGAATACTACCATGGTCTCTTAAATGCAGATTTATGTGCAACAACCACAGAAGGAAACCCAATCACTCCTCAGGCAAGAAATAAGGTGAGTGAGGCTGAAATTGTCAGAGCCCTTCAAAAATTGAAAGGTCACAAAGCAGTAGGCCCAGACGATATCCCTATTGATTTTTGGCACACCTTGTCGACCACAGGAATTACATGATAAGGAAAGCTATTTAATAAGGTAGCAAGTGGTGATAGGATGCCATCTGGATGGAGAGAGAGTTGGATAATTCCATTGATCAAGAGGAAAGGCGATGCACAGGACTCTGGAGACTATCGAGGCATAAAGCTGATGAGCCATTCTATGAAGCTTTGGTACTGTGTCATAGAATGTTGCCTCAGACACCAGACCAGCGTCCGGTGAAACCAATTTGGGTTTATGCCAGGTAGGTCCACCATGGAACTAATCTTTATTGTATGACAGGTGATAGATAAGCATAGAGCAGCAAAAAAGGACCTCCATGCAGTATTTGTTGACTTGGAGAAGGTCTATGATAGTGTCCCTAGACAGGTACTGTGGATCATTTTAAGATGAGGGCTTCATTAGGATAGTGCAGGATATATATGCAGGTTCCATTGCTAGGCTTAGGACAGCATGGGGAAACACTGCAGGATTCAATGTGCTGGCAGGTGAGCATAAAGGGTCAGCACTTAGTCTTTATCACTTCTTTCTGGTAGTGGGTGGCTGCTGATGGATGGCTCAGTGCCTGGTGTTTGCCGATGATGTAGGAAGGGTGGAGAAGTCCAAATAGGCTGCACAAAAAGTCCTATAATATCTTAAGACAGCAGTGGAAAGAGGGGGTCTTAAGGTAAACATGAAGAAGACTGAGTACCTAGCATTCAATATCAGTGACCAGGAACAAGGGGGAGAGATTCGTTGTGGGGAAGAGGTGATTCCAGCAGTGCAAAAATTTCATTATTTAGGATTAGTCTTCCAGAGCAATGGGGAAATAGATTCTAACGTGACCGATAGAATTAATGAGGGATGGCTGAAGTGAAGGCAGGCAAGTGGGGTCCTGTTTAACTGCCAGGTCTCGGATAAAGTTGAAGGGTTAGGTATACAGAACCGTCATTAGGCCCACTATGCTGTATTGTTCAGAGTGCTGGGCAGTTAGGAAGAACCATGAGAAGCAAATCCAAGTGGCTGAGATGTGAATGCTGTGCTACATGTGTGGGGTGTAAAGATCTGACAGAAATAGAAACGATTAAGTTAAAGGTATCTTATGAGTGGGAGACAATGCAGAGAAGATGAGAGAGAGTAGGTTTAGTAGGTATGGGCATGTGATGAGGAGGGGAGAGGTGGAGCTTACTAGGTCCATGGTGGGAATGTGGGTGGTTGGGGGCACCAGAGGTAGGGGAAGAAAAAAATGGATGTGGGAGCAGGTGGTGCATATGGATATGGAGGTGTGTGGGTTTAGGGGGGACTTGGTGGGGGATAGGTGGGAGTTAAGGATTAGAACCTGCAGACCCAAACCCTGCCTCAGGCAGGAGAAGGGTGAGATGAGGATGATGATGATGTAGGGAATGAGGTACTCCAAACATGAGAAAAATGGCAAGGCTGTAGTTTTAACAGAAATTGAGATATAGCAAAAAGAAATATGGAGTTTTTAAACTGAAATCAATTAGAAAACTCACTTTTTGAGATATTTTCTCTCCTATACAAAAAAGAACTGTAAAATTTTGTGAGAATTTTGGGAATGAGGTACTCAAATCATGTGCGTAACGACAAAACTGTAGCTTTAATAGAAATTGATGTTTAGAAAAAAAAATAAGTTTTTACATTGAAATCAATGTGAAAACACACTTTGTGCAATATTTTCTATCCTTTCTAACATAGAAATGTTAAATGAGGGAATGAGGTACTCAAAAATGCATGGCTTAAGCTTTAATAGAAATTTAAATATTGCAAAAAGAATAATGGAGATTTTTCATTGACATGAATGAGAACACACAATGTGCAATATTTTCTCTAATATACATGCGGAACTGTGAATTTTTGCACGAATGTAGGGAATTAGGTACTGCAATCATGTGCAAATAGGCATGGCTGAAACTTTAAAACAAATTGAGATATAGTGAAAAAAATGGAGATTTTACATTTAAATCAATCAAAAACACACTTTGTGGGGTATTTTCACTTCTATACTACATAGAAATGTGAATTTTTGCTAGAACATAAAGAATGAGGTAATTCAATCATGTGCTAAATGGCGTGGCTGTTGCATTTATACAAATTGAGATATTGCAAAAAGATAAATGGAGTTATTACATTTAAAATCAATGGGAAAAAACACTTTGTGTAATATTTTCTCTCATACACGACATGGAACTGTAATTTTTTCCAAGAATGTAGGGAATAAGGTATTCTAAACATGTGAAAAATGGCATTGCTGTAGATTTAATGAAAATGAAAATAGCAAAAAGAAACGTGGAGTTTTTAAATTGAAATCAATGGGAAAAAACGCATTGTGCGATATTTTCTTTCGTATACATTGTAGAATCATAACTTTTATAAAGAATGCTGGGAATGTCGTTCTGCAATCATTTGCAAAATTTCATTGCTGTAGCTTTAATAACAATTGCGATATAGCAATAAGGAAAATGGAGTTTTTTAATTGAAATAAATGGGTAAACACACTTTGTGTGATATTTTCTCTCCTATACAACATAGAAATTAAAATTTTTTAAGAATGTAAGAAATGAGGTTCTATAATTATTTGGAATATGGCATGCAGCCATTAATAGAAATTGATGCAGCTTTAATAGAAATTGAGATATATCAAAAAGAAAAATTAAGTTTTTAAATTTAAATATAAGGGAAAACACACTTTGTGCGTTATTTTTCTGCCTATACATAATAAAATCATAACTTTTACCCAGAATTTTGGGAATGTGGAACTTCAATCATGTGCAAAACGGCATTGCTGTAGCATTAATAGAAATTCAGATATAGCAAAAAATCAAAGATACCGTTTTTTTAAAAAAATAAATGGAAAAACACACTTTGTACGATATATTCTCTCCTATACAACATAGACCTGTAATTTTTTTTTAGAATGTAGGGAATGAGGTACTCCAATCATGTGCAAATCGCCATGGGTCTAGCTTTAATAGAAATTGAGATATACCAAAAAGGAAAATGTAGTTTTTAAATTGAAATCAAAGGGAAAACACACTTTGAGTGCTATATTCTCTCATATATAATACAGAAATGCAAATTTTAATGAGAATGCAGGGAATAAAGTATACCAATCATGTTCAAAATGTCATGGCTGTAGCTTTAATAGAAATTTAGGGATATCAATGAAATCAATGAAAAATCACACTTTGTACGATATTTTCTCACCTCAGCATTTTAAAATCATTACTATTATCCAGAATTTTGGGAATGTAGTACTCCAATAATGTGCAAAACGGCATGACTGTAGCTTTAATGGAAATTGAGATATGGCAAAAATAAAAATGGAGTTTTTTCATTGAAATAAGTGGGAAAACACAATTTCTGTGATATTTTATCTCCTATACAACATTGAACTATAATTTTTTTCTAAAATATAGGGAATGAGGGAATGAGAAATCAATTGGAAACCCACTTTGTGTGATATTTTCTTAATTATGCTACATAGAGCTTTAAATTTTTGCAGGTATGTAGGGATTGAGGTACTCCAAACATGTGCAAAACGGCATGAATGTAGTTTGAAAAGAAATTAAGATATGTCAAAAAAATGGAATTTTTTTTGCTTTGAAATCAATAGGAAAATACTTTTTGAGTGAAATTTTCTGTCCTATAAAACATAGAAGTGTAGAATTTTTTCAAGAATTTAGGGAATGAGGTACTCCAATCATATACAAAACGGCATGGCTGTAACTTTATTAAAACTGCAAAATGGAGTTTTTACATTGTAATTTAAGGGAAAAAAAATTTGTGTTATATTTTGTCTCTTTTACAACATCAAACTGTAAATTTTTGCAAAAATTTAGGGTATGAGGTATTCCAATCATGTGCAAAACAGGATGGCTGTAGCCTCAAGGTACTACTCATTGTCATACTTGTGGGAAGGATATTTATCCAAGGAATGTAGCATTAGAATGCATACATTGTCTTAAGAAAATACATATTGACTGCATAAATGTCCTGGGTTCTGATGCTCCTCTTTTGGCTTCCAATTTTAAATGTCAGGGGTGTTAACTTCTGCATGGAGAGAATACTCTGGCTAAGCAAGTGTGGCCTTCTGAGCATGATACAATTTCTCCCATTAATTAGCATACTACATCCAGGATCTCTTCTAATTTCAGTTGTTTCCAAGACTATTACAGAGAGCTTGGCCCCTTTTCTTGAGCTGATTTAAGTATTTAAATATTCCCTTACTTCTAACAATGCCATCGTGTCTTAATTACAGCAATTGCACTCTGAGCTTTGAGCTTTCAGAGTTGAGATTGCCTGTTCTTCCTCCATTCAAGGCTTGAAACGCACTTATGCAGCTGTTGCATTTACGTCAACAATAGGGCAGGTTGGCGGATCCCCATTTGTTATTGCCAGACAACCTGACAAGGCTATTCTTACATCTCAGCCTGATAAGTTAATCTCTGAGAATTCCGATAGGAAAGTGGAAAGTTCAGATTATCCAAGTGTTTTTTTTTTGGGAAATCACGTTGAGATCTTAGATTGCATTCTCCACCAATAAACTGTAAAGGAAAATCCTCTCTTATTGAGGGAATACCTAAGTTGCCAGCTCTACAAATTTTGCTCTCCCGTTTTAAACCAGCTACTACCTGCCGAAGGATTTATGATCATTTGCATGATCGTAGACAAGGATGCCACAGTTTATTACTTAGTTGAAAACAAAACGTAATGTCAACTCCTCTTTCTATATTAATTACAAATGGACTGATCCAGACTAATTGGTGTCACCTGACCTGTGGCCATGCAATGCTTTGATAAAGAAGTCATTGGCGCTTTACACCATTCAATGATCCAATCTAAACTTATCATGGATTACCCAAGGATAATTTGGCCGGAATTGGAGAAGTTGATAATTTCAGGGTGAGAGAGTTAAACCCAATTAATAGCCTTCCCTAATGGATTCAAGCTATATCAGCATATATTATCAAAATGGTAGGGGCTTGCGTTCTAAGGGCGACTTTTATCTGTTCAATCTACTTTTGACACCCTATGATATTATTGTGCTGTCTGAAACCTGGCTGTCCAGCAAAATCTCTTCTCAAGCTTATTTTCCACCCAATTAAATAGCGTTTCGTCAGAATAAATCATCTACATATGGTGTTGGATTCCTTGTTGCCATAAATCAAACAACCTTGGGTTGCAACTGTGGGTTGATCCCAGGCCTTCGTTTTCCTGATCACATCTTGAAAGTCTCAATAAATTTGGCAGAGCATGGTAATCTTACATTAATTTCCTGCTATCTATCCACAGATTTAACTACAGCCACATTTACTTCAGTGTGGGACTCACTTTCCATGAATTTAGCCAGCATTTCCCCAACATTTGTTGTATAGGATTTTAATGTCCTGATTATCAATTGGTCTACCAAGGTTCCTTACTATTATGGATCGTCCCAGACTTCCAAGGCATAGTCTTTGATTGCTCTCAACACGTTTAATAAGTTATCTCAACTCAACTTCATTGGCATCTCCATGGGACAATTGTTGGATCTGTTCTTCTCTTATTAAGAGGGTGTTCTAAAAGAGGTGGTTGATCCCCATTCTAAATTAGATTCGTTTCATTCAGGCCCTAGTATTTGTCTTTCGTTATGTAACTATGACAGGTGCACAGCCCCTGGCAGGTCAGCCACGAAATGACTGGTATGGGGGAATTTTGTAAAACTATATCACTGCCTGATCAATGCTCCATTGGATGATGTACTTACAAACGTAGAAACAGCGGCGACAGTGGAGGGCTTTTATCACGTTTTAAGGTCAGCAATATCAGCTTGTATAGACAATAAAGGTGGTGCTAGGCGTCCGAGGGCATTTCCACATTGGTTTAGTCCTGAATTTATTTGCCTAATTTAGCTAAAGAGGTGACACCTTTGTTTGAACAAGAAGCGCCCCTCACATATTTTGTGGGGACGCTATTGTAAAGAATGGGCCATGATTAAATGACTGTTGGTTTGTTTGCAGCAAGATTAGTTTACAAAACTCTTATCTAAGTAGAATTTATCCCAGTAATTTTGGTTTCGATTTAAGCGACTTAAAGATGATATTGATAAGGGTATTACCCAGTTTCATAATAACAGTCTGATCCAGTTGAGGTGGGCAACGCTTTTATTCATTTCTATGTTGATCTCCAGGAAGCTTTTACCCTTTTACCCCTTTTACCCCTCTTATGAGTTACCCATTTTCTCCATCACTTAAGGTGATTCATTAGATCTGTCATCTGTCACAAGTGCATAGGTGACGTTAGCATTTGGGAAATTGAAGCTCTCATTATTACCAGGGCTAGATGGAGTTCCCACTCATTATCAAGGCATGCTGGGATATTTTGGCACCAGTAATAGCCAGATTATATTATCTTTGTTTGCACAACCGTTTTGTACCAGCTATCTTGAGGACAGCTTATGTGTGCCCTATATTTATAACGAGTGCTAAATCTAAAGTATCTAAAAACAGGCCAATTTCCCTGCTATCTACAGTAGCTAAGATATTAAAAACAATTAGTACACCAAAACTTGTCTTATGGTGCACTCAATTTTTAAGTGAAGATCAGCACGGTTTTAGAAAAGGACGATCCAAAGAAATAAATTCGTTAATTCATTACGATGGTATCCTTAAGGCATTTAAGCAGCGACGCCAGGTGGATAGTATATATCTGGACTTATCTAATGCTTTTGATCAGATCCCAATCTCCCTTCTCCTATTGAAATTGGCAGCTTATGGTCTTTCTGGTAATCTGCTAGGTTTCCTAAAAAATTACCTATGCCTTAGATATAATTTTGTAAAAATTGGACAAGTTGTGAGCAGTCAATGTTATCTTCAGGGAGCAGGCTTACCAAAGGGCAGTGCACTCAGCCCTATATTATTTAATATCTTTATGAACAATCTTAACTCTAATATCACATGAGAGGGTATTAACCTAGCATTTGCAGACGACCTAAAGCTTTCAAAGATGTTGGTGAATCATCAGTCTGCTGTGCAAATGAATAAGTCCTTGATTCAGGTAGAGCATTGGCTCCACCATAATAATTAAACTTTGAATTATAGTAAGACTAAGGTTATATATTTTTATCGGAATTTGTATCCTATTCTGTATCCATAGGTATTTCATAATGGAGCACTGATACCCCATAGTGATGTGGTGAAGGATCTTGCAGTATTGCTTGACAAAAAATTGTTATTTTCAAGTCATGTTCACCACATTTACTTTAAAGTAAAAAGAGCTGCCATGCTATTATTTATATGAAGGGCATGCAGAGATTCCCAGCTTTGGTTAGTCCCTTTTCCCAATCACTGATCTGTTTGGCATCAGATTGCAGTGTCTCTCACATAAGCAAGTTGGTGAGACTGCACAATAAGGTTCTAAGGCTGGGGGTTACAACTACAAAGACTTTGAGGCTTATGAATAATTGTGTCCATGCATTACCTCTAATGTTGTTTATATGTTACAGTAGAATATTTTGGCTGTATCACATTTTTAATAACCTGATTGACTGTACACAGCTGCTCAGCTCTCTTGAAATTTTTGTCCCATGCCATCACTTGAGACAAAGATATCTGTTTGCATATGCTGGGGACATTAATAACAAAGTCTAACCGGCACAATGGGACTTTAAAAGGTTTGAGCTTACTCTGGATGATATATTGTTGCCATTCATAAGACTAAAGAAGAAGTCGATTGCCCATCTACTATCACGAGGTAGTAATGAGGATTCTTGACCAATATCACAACTCTTAACTATTTTAGCTATCCTGAAATTGTTAATTTTTTTCCTTTCTTGGCATTGTTTCATATTTTTAGCCGAAATTGGCTTTATTTAGTTTGCGTTACTTTGGATTATTAACAATTTAAGCCTTTTTGTAATATTTTGTATTTTTAGGGTTTAGGGAACATTTGAGCATTTTTTGTCACTTTGTTCTATTAGTATGTGTGTATACTGTCATTATGTGTGTTTTACATACTTTATGAAATTTATTGATAATTTTCTATGGCAACACACTCTATTGTGCTTCTTAGCTGCTAAACTTTGTGGAGTTCACATTTGATTTCTGCTTTCCACAATATTTTTTACTGTCTGTATAGCTAAGGGATTGCCTGTTTAGGGGATGTTAGGCGGAAGAATAGAATAGAATGTTGGGAAAGTTGTACTCCAATCAAGTGCAAAACGGCATAGCTATAGCTTTAAAAAAAATTAAGATATAGGAAAATGCAGATTTTACATTGAAATTAATAGCAAAACACACTTTGTGCGATATTTTCTTTGCTATACCACATAGAACTGAAAATTTTTGCGAGAAGGTAGGGAATTAGGTACTCCTATCATGTGAGAAACGGCATGGCAGTAGCTTAAATAGAAAATGAGATATACCAAAAAGAAAAATGGAGTTTTTACATTGAAATCAGGGGGAAAACACACTTTGTGCAATATTTAATCTTCCAAACTACATAGAACTGTTTAATTTTTTGAGAATGTAGGGAATGTGGTACTCCAATCATGTGCAAAATGGCATGGCTGTAGCTTAATAAAAAATTGAGATGTGGCAAAAAGAAAATTGGAGTTTTTATCTTGTAATCAATGGGGAAAAACATTTGTGCAACACTTTCTCTCCTATAAAACATAGAACTGTAAATTTTTGTGAGAATGCAGGGAATTATGTGCATCCGTTATGTGCAATATGGCATGCCTGTAGCTTTATTAGAATTTAAGATATATCAAAAAGAAAAATGGAGTTTTTACATTGAAATAAATGAAAAAATAAATTTCAACCCTTTTCACATTACAATAATAACTTCTATCCAGAATGTTGGTAGCGTGGTACTCCAATGATGTGCAAAACCACTTGACTGTAGCTTTAATAGAAATTAAGATATAGCAAAATGAAAAATGGTTTTTACATTGAAATCAATAGGAAAACAAACTGTGCGATATTTTCTCTGCTATACAACTTAAAAACTGTAAATTTTTGCAAAAATGTAGAGAATGAGGTACTTCAATCATAAGCAAAATATCATTTAAATCAATGAGAAAACACAATTAGAGCAATATTTTCTATCCTATACACAAAAAAATCTTAACTTTTATTTTGAATTTTGGGAATGTAGTACTCCATTCATGTGCAAAATGGCATGGCTGTAGCTCTAATAAAAATAAAGATTTAGCAAAAAGAAAAATGGAGTTTTTACATTGAAATCAATGGAAAATCAAACTTCTTGCAATAATTTCTCCCCTTTACAATGTGTAACTGTAAATTTTTGCAGAAATGTAGGAAATGAGGTACTCCAATCATGTTATAATCTGCATGGCTGTAGCTTTATTAAAATCGAGAGGCAGCAAACAGAAAATTGGAGTTTTTACATTCAAATCAAAAGTTAAACGCACTTTGTGCAATAGTTTCTCTTTTATAAAACAAAGAACTGTAAATGTTTGTGAGAATATAGGAATTGAGGTACTGCAATCATGTGCAAAACATCATGGCTGTAGCTGTAATAGAAATTAGGTGTTGCAAACAGAACCATGAAGTTTTTTTCATTGAAATCAATTGGAAAACATGCTTTCTGTGATATTTTCTCTCCTCTACAACATAGAACTGTAAATGTTAGCAGGAATATTGAGAATGAAGTACTTCAATCATGTGCAAAACGGCATGGCTGTAGCTTTGTTAAATTGAAATGAATGGGAAAACACACTTTGTGCGATATTTTATTATCTTACAAGATAAGACTGTAAAGTTTTGCAAAAATGTAGGGAATGAGGTACTCTTATCATGTGCAAAACGGCATAGCTGCAGCTTAAATAGAAATTTAAATATAGCAAAAAGAAAAATAAAGTTTTTACATTAAAATCAATAAAAAAACCACACTGTGTTCGATATTTTTCCTTCCATGCAACATAGAAATGTAGACTTTTGCAAGAATGTAGGGAATGAGGTACTCCAATCATGTGCAAACTGTCATTGCTGTAGCTTTAATAAAAATTGAGATTTTCAAAAATGAAAAATGGAGTTTTCACACTAAAATCAATATGGAGAAACACTTTGTGAGATATTTTTTCTCTTATACAACATAGAACTGTAAGTTTTTGTGTGAATATAGGGCATAAGGTACTTCAATCATGAGCAAACCAGCATTGCTGTAGCTTTAAAACAAATTATAGCTTTAAAGCAAAAAGAAAATAGGAGTTTTAAATTGAAATCAATCAGAAAACACACTTTGTGGCATATTTTCTCTCCTATTCAACATAGAACTGTAAATTTTTCAGGAATGCAGAGAATGAGGTATTCTAATTATGTGCAAAGCAGTGCGGCTGTAGCTTTAATAGAAATTGAGATATAGTAAAAGGAAAAATGGAGTTTATACTTTGAAATCTATGAAAAAACACACTTTGGGTGATATTTTCTCTCCTACACAACATAGAACAGTAAATTTTTGTGATAATGTAGGGAATGAGGTACTCCAATCATGAGCAAAACGGCATGGCTGTAGCTTTAATAGAATTTAAGATATGGGAAAACGAAAAATGGAGTTTTTATATTGGAATCAATCGGTAAACACACTTGAGAAATATCTTCTCTCCCATGCAACATAGAAATTTAGAATTCTGCAAGAATGGAGGGAATGAGGTACTCCAGCAATGTGCAAAACAGCATTCCTACAGCTTTAATAGAAATTGAGATTTAGGACAAATAATAATTGAGTTTTTACATTAAAATCAATAGGAAAACACATTTTGTGAGATATTTTCTCTCTAATACAACATAGAAATGTAAGTTTTTGTGAGAATATAGGGAATGAGGTACTTCTATCATTTGCAAATCGTCTTGGCTCTAGTTTTAGAAGAAATTGAGATAGAGCAAAAAAATGGAGTTTTAACAATGCAATCAATCAGAAAACTCATTTTGTTCAAAATTTTCATTCCTACTTGTAATATCTTCATAACTTTTATCCAGAATTTTGGGCGTTTGGTACTCCCATCATGTGCAAAACGGAATGGCTTTAATGTTAATAAAAATTAAGATATATTAAAGGGAGAAACGGAATTTTTGCATTGTAATCAATAGGAAAACACACTTTGTGTGATATTTTCTTTCCTATGCATAATATAATTACAAATTTTATCCAGAATGTTGGGAATGTGGAAATCAAGTCATGTTCAAAACGGCATGGCTATGGCTCTGTAATAGAAATCAATGGGAAAACAGTTTGTGTGATATTTTCTCTCCCACTGTAAACTGTAAATTTTTGCAGGAAATTAGGTAATGAGGTACTCCAACCATGTGCAAAACGGCATGGATTTAGCTTTATAGAAATTGAGATATAAAAAAAAATAGAATTTTTACATTGAAATTAACAGGAAAATACACTTTGTGTGATATTTTTTTTCCTATACAACATTGAACTGAAAGATTTGTCTAGAATATACGAAATGAGGTACTCCATTCATGTTTAAAACGGCATGGGTGTAGATTTCATAGAAATTGAGATATAGCAAAATGAAAAATGGAATTTTTACCATGAAATTAACAGGAAAAAACACTTTGTGCGATATTTTCTCTCTTATAAAATATAGAACTGTATATTTTTTGCAATAATGTAGGAAATGAGGTTATCAAATCATGTCGCTTTAATAGAAATAGAGATATAGCAATAAGGTTTATGAAGTTTTTCAAATGAAATCAATAGGTAAACACACTTTGTGTGATGTTTTCTTTCCTATACATAGTAGAACAACAAATTTTGGACAGAATTTAGGAAATGTATTACTCCAATCATGTGCAAAACTTAATGGCTGAATCTTTAATAGAAATTGAGATATAGAGAAAAGAAAATTGGAGTTTTTAGATTTTAATCAATGGGAAAGCACACTTTGGGCAATATTTTCTTTCTTATAAAAATAAGAATCATAGGGTTATCCATAGTGTTGAGAATGTTGAACTCCAGTCATTGGCAAAATGGCATGGCTTTGGCTTTATTAGACATTGAGATATAGAAAAAAATTCGAAATGTTCAATTGAAATCAATGGGCAACACTGTGCGATATTTTCTCTCCTATGCAACGTAGAACTTTAAATTTTTGCAAGAATGTAGGAAATAAGGTTCTCCAATATTTTGCAAAACGGCATGACTGTAGCTTTAATATAAATATGGATATATCAAAAAGAAAACGGAGTTTTGGCATAAAAATGAATGGAAAAACACAATTTGTGCCATATTTTCTTTCCTATACATAATATAATCATAACATTCATCCAGAATGTTGAGAATGTGGAAATCCAATCATGTGCAAATCGGCATGGCTATCGCTCTATAAAAGAAATTGAGATATAGCTAAATTTAAAATGGAGTTTTTACATTAAAATCAATGGAAAAACACACTTTTTGTTATATTTTCTCTTCTATACATCATAGAACTGTCAATTTTTGCAAGAATGTAGGGAATTAAGTACTTCAATCATGTGCAAAACGACATGTCTGTAGTATTAAAAGAAATAAGAGTAAAAAGAAAAATATATAGTAAAAAGAAAAATATATAGTAAAAAGAAAAATAAAGTATTACCATTGAAATCAAAGGGAAACCACACTTTGTGCAAATATTTTCTTATACATGAGAGAGCTGCAAATTTTTGCCAGAATGCAGGGAATGTGGTACTCTAATCATGAGCAAAACGGCATGGCTGTAACTGTAATGGAAACTTAGATGCAGTAAAAAGAAAAATGGTTTTTTTACATTGAAATTAATAGAAACCACACTGCGATACTTTCTCTTCTATACATAGTAGAATCATTACTTTTATTCAGAATGTTGGGAAAGTAGTACTCCAGTCATGTGGAAAACGTTGTAGCTTAGGTGTAGTAGAAATTGAGATATAGAATAAAGAAAAATGAAGCTTTTACATGGAAATCAATATGAAAACACACTTTGAGCGATATTTTATCTCCCATAGAGCACAGCGATATTTCCTCTTCTATACATAATAGAATCATAACTTTTATCCAGAATGCAGGGAATGTGACACTGAAATCAAATGCAAAACTGCATGGCTGTAGCTTTAGAAGAAATTGAGATAAAGAAAAAAGAAAAATGGAGTTTTTACATTGAAATCATTGGGAAAGCACACTTTGTGCAATATTTTCTCTCCTATGCAACATAGAATTATAAAGTTTTCAGAGAATATAGGAAATATGGTACTTCAATCGTGTGCAAAACGGCATGGCTGTAGCTTTAAAAGAAATTGAGATATAGAAAAAAGAAAAACGGAGTTTTTATAGTGAAATCAAAGAGAAAAAACAATTTGCAAGATACTTTCTTTCCTTTACAACATAGAACAGTAAATTTTTGCGAGAATGTTGGGAATGAGGAACTCCTATCATGTGCTAAACGTCATGGTTGTAGCTTTGAAAGAAATTGAGATATAGCCAAAACAAAAATTGTTTCAAAATTGAAATCAGTACTCAAACACTTTGTGTGATATACTCTCTCTCCTATACGACATAGAACTGTAAATTTTAGAAAGAATGTAGAAAATGAGGTACTCCAAACATGTGCCAAACGGCATTGCAGTAGCTTTAATAGACATTGAGATATAGCAAAAAGAAAAATGGAGTTTTTACATTGAAATCAAAAAGAAAACACACTTTGTGCAATATTTTCTTTCCTTAACATAATAGAATCATAACTTTTCTCCAGAATGTTGGGAATGTGGTACGCAAATCATGAGCAAAATGGCATGGCTGTAGATTTATTAGAAATTGTGTTTTAGCAAAAGGAGAAATGTATTTTGATAAATTGAAATCTATGGGAAAACACGCTGCACAATATTCTTTCACTTATACAACATCGAACTGTAAATTTTTGCAAGAGTTTAGGGAATGAGGTACTCCATTCACGTGCAAAACGGCATGGCTGTAAAAATTGAGATATAGCAAAAAGAAAAATTGAGTTTAACATTGAAATCAACAGAAAAACACACTTTGTGTGATATTTTCTCTCCCATGAAACATAGAACTGTAAATTTTTGTGAGATTATAGGGAATGAGGTACTCCAATCATGGGCAAAGCAGCATGGCTGTAGCTTTATTAGAAATTGAGATATAGCAAAAAGAAAAGTGGAGTTTTTAAATTCAAATCAATAGGGAAACACACTTTGGTCGATATTTTCTCTCCTATATCACATAGAGCTGTAATTTTTTGCGAAACAGAAGTTAATGAGGTACTACTATCGCATGCAAAACGGCATGCCTGTAGCTTTAATAGAAATTGAGATATGGTAAAAGGAAAAATGGAGTTTTTTATTGAAATCAATAGGAAAATACACTTTGTGCAATATTGTCTCTCCTATACCACATAGAACTGTAAAATATTGCAAAAATGTATGGAATCAGGTACTCTAATCATGTGCAAAATGGCGTGGCTGTGGATTTATTTGAAATTGAGATATAGCAAAAAGAAATGGAGTTTTTATATTAAAATCAATAGGAAAATACACATTGAGCATTATTTTTATTTCTATATGTAATAAAATTCTAACTTCTATCCAGAATGTTGGGAATGTGGTACCCTACTCATGTGCAACACGTCATGGCTGTAGCTTTAAAAGAAATTGAGATATAGGGAAAAGAAAAATGGAGTTTTTACATTCGAATCAATGGGAAAATATACTTTGTGCTATATTTTCTCTCCAATAGGTAATAGAATCATAACTTTTATCCTGAATGTTGGGAATGTGGTACTTTAATCGTGTGCAAAGCAGCATGGCTGTAGGTTTAATAGAAATTGCGATGTAGTAAAAAGAAAAATAAGGTTTTTGTAATGAAATCAATAGGAAAACACACTTTGTGCAAAGCTTTCTCTTCTATATGACTTCAAAATTAAAATTTTTGTGCGAATGTAGAAAATGATGTGATCCAATCATGTGTAAAACGAAATGGCTACAGCTTTTAAAGAAATTGAGATCAATCCAAAAGAAAAATGGTATTTTTACATTGAATCATTTGAAAAACATCCTTTGTGTGATATTTTTTTTCTATACATGAAAGAATCTAATCTTTTATCTAGAATGTTGGGAATGTTGAACTCCAATCATGTGCAAAACGGCATTGCCCTAGCATTAATAGAGTTACATGATAAATATGTTTAATAGAGTTATATAATATCATAGAAAGAGTTCTTTTTCCATTGATTTAAATGTAAAAATTCCATTTTTCTGTTTTCTATATCTGAGTTTCTATTAAAGCTACAGCCATGCCATTTTGCACATGATTTGAGTGACTCATTCCTTACATTCTCTCAAAAATTTACAGTTTTATGCTGTATAGGAGATAAAATCTATTGCAAAAAGTTTTTTTTTCATTGATAAATATTTACAAACCGTTTTTCTTTTTGCTATATCTCAATTTCTATTAAAGCTTCAGCCATGTCGTTTTGCAGAAGATTGGAGTACCTCATACCCTACATTCTTGCAGAAATTTAATGTTCTATGTTGTACATAAGACAAGTATCTCACAAAGTGTGTTTTACAATCCTTTTAAATATAAAAACTCCTTTATTCTTTTTTGTTATATATCAATTTCTATTAGAGCTAAGTAATGTAATACTCCAATCATGTGCTAAACGCCATGGCTGTAACTTTAATGGAAATTCAGATATAGCAAAAAGAAAAATGGAGATTTTTTACTTAGAAATAAATTGGAAAAAAGATTTTGTGCGATATCTTCTCTCCTATACAACATATAACTCTAAATTTCTGTGCGAATGAAGGGAATTAGGTACTCGAATCATGTGTAAAACCGCATGGCTGTAGCTTTTAGGAAAATTGAGACATAGCAAGAAAAAAAATTCAGATTTTACATTGAATTCAATGGGAAACATACTGCGCGACATTTTTTCTGTTATGCATTACAGAATCATAACTTTTACCCTAAATGTTTGGATTGTAGTACTCCAATCATTTGGAAAACAGCATGGCTGTTGCTTTAATAAAAATTGAGATAGAGCAAAAAGAAAAATGGAGTTTTTACATGGAAATCACTAGGAAACACACTGTGCGATATTTTCTCTGTTGTACATTACAGAATCATAACTTTTATCCTAGTTGTTAAGAATGTGATACTCCAATCATGTGCCAAACAGAGAAAAAAGAAAAGCAAAAAGAAAGTCGGAGTTTTTACATTTAAAAAATTGGAAAAACACAGTTTGTGTCATATTTTCTGTCCTATATATAATGTATTTAAAAATTTTATCCAGCATTTTGGGAATGTGCTACTCCAGTCATCTGCAAAACGGCATTGCTGTAGCTCTAATAGAAATTGAGATATAGCAAAAAAGAAAAATGGTTTTTAAATTGAGATCAATGGGAAATCACACTTTGTGTAAAATTTCCTCTCCTATAAAACATAGAACTGTAAATTATTGTGAGAATGTAGGGAATGATGTACTCCTATCATTTTCAAAATGGCATGGCTGTGGCTTTAACAGAAATTAAGATATAGCAAAAAAAATGGAATTTTTACATTGAAATCAATGGGTAAACACACTTTGTGCGGCATTTTCTTTCCTAATCATAATAGAGTAATAATTTCTATTCAGAACGCTAAGAATGTGGTACTCCATTAAGGTGCAAAACGGCATGGCTGTGGCTCTAATAGAAATTGAGATATATTAAACAAAATGGAGTATTTATGTTGAAATCAGTAGGAAAACACACATGTTGTGCGATATTTTCTCTCCTATTCAACATTGAAATGGCAGGGCTGTAGCTTTAATAGAAATTGAGATGTAGCAAATAGGAAAGTGGAGTTTTTAAATTGAAATTAATAGGAAAACGCACTTTGTGGGATGTTTTCTCTCTATTCAACTGTTTTGAAGGCTGCTAATTTTTGATGTTAGGTTTCACTAATAAACGTTGATTAATCATTTAACTAAATTTTTGTTTCTGAATATTGGAATATTATATGTGTTTCACAACTATTTGAGAAGTAATCTTGTATGAATGAATTATTGACTTAAAAACTGATGAAACACTTGGGGGTAAACAATAAAAGAATAACTTTTATAATCCAGCCAAAACGAATTAATATCAATTAATAAAAAAAGGTTAACAAAAAAATTAACATATGTTAGTTAAGTTTGTGTCTTTTTGTATTTTGTTCAGAAGCAGATAAATTTTGCGACATATTTTTTTTGAATTATTTGAAATCTTTGGAAATTTTTTGATTTTTGTTGCTCGTTCTATTTTATTCTAAAATTTGAATATAAAAATTGTATTAATAGAAACGTGTGTTGTTTCTGTGTTTTCCTATTATTTAACATCACTGTGCATTCATAGAGTAGGTGCTGTTGACGCCCATGCAGTTTTTGTGCATTTGCATTTGATCTTATTATTTTTTGTGTAGTTGTGGGGTGTCCACAAAGAATAAGTAGAGTGTCAGAAGTAAGTATATTGTAATTATATGAGTAGGTAAGTGTTTTTAAAACACCTTATCTCCACACATCATAAAACTGTAAATTTTTGTGAGAATGTAGGGAAATAGTTACTCCTATCATGTGCAAAAAAGCATGGCTGTAGCTTTAAAAGAAATTGAGATATAGGAAAAAGAAACATGGACTTTTTAAAAGGAAATCAATGAAAAAACACACTTTGTGTGATATTTTCTTCTCTATACATAATAGAACCACAAATTTTGGACAGAATGTGGGGAATGTAGTACTCCAATCATGTGCAAAACGGAATGGCTGTAGCATTAATAGGAAAAATTTTCCATTAAAATCAATTGAAAATGCACTTCGAGCATTTTGTCTCCTATACATGATAGAACTGCAAATATTGGCCAAAATGTAGGGAATGTTGCACCCAAATCATGTGCAAAACGTCATGGCTGCAGCTTCAAAATAAATTGAGATATAGCAAAAATAAAAATGGAGATTCAACATCGAAATCAATTAGAAAATGCACGATGTGCGATATTTTCCCTTCTATACAACATATAACTGTAAATTTTTGTGAGAATGTAGGGAATGAGGTTCTCCAATCATGTGCTAAACGGTATGGCTGTAGGTGTAATAGAAATTAAGTTATAGCAAAAATACAATTGGAGATTTTACATTGAAATGATGGGAAAACACACATTGTGCTATATTTTCTTTCCTGTACGTAACAAAATAATCAGCTTAACTAGAATGTTGGGAATGTGGTTTCCAAATCATGGGCAAACAACTTGGCTGTAGCTTTAATAAAAATTAAGATATAGAGAAAAAGAAAAACGGTGATTTAAATTGAAATCAATGGGAAAACACTTTTTGTGAGACATTTTCTCACCTATAAAACATAGAACTGTAAATTTTTTTTAGAATGTAGGGAATGATGTACTCCAATTATGTGCAAACCGGCAAACTGTAGCTTTAATAAAATCTTTTGATATAGCAAAAAGAAAAATAGAGTTTTCAAATTGAAATCAATGGGAAAACACACTATCTGCAATATTTTCTTACTATTTCATTATAGAATCATAACTTTTATTCAGAATGTTGGGAATATGGTACTCCAATCATGTTCAAAACGGCATGTTGTTAGCTTTAATAGAAATTGAATCATAGCAAAAAGGAAAATGGAATTTTTACATTGAAATCAATGGGAAAATCACTGTGTGATGTTTTCTCACCATACAATATAGAACTGTAAATTTTTCTGTGCATTTAGGGAATGAGTTATTCCAATCATGTACAAAACGGCATGGCTGTAGCTTTAATAGAAATTGAGATATAGCAAAAAGAAAAATTAAGTTCTTACATTGAAAACAATAGGAAAACACACTTTGTGCAATATTTACTCTCAAATACAACATAGAACTGTAAATTTTTATGAGAATTTAGGGAATGAGGTGCTCTAATCTTTTTTTTTTAAACGGCATGGCTGTAGCTTTAATAGAAATTGAGATATAGCAAAAAGAAAAATTGCAGTTTTACATTGTAATCAATAGGAAAACACCCATTGTGTGTTATTTTCCTAACTATACATAATAGAATCATAACTTTTATCCAGAATGTTGGGAATGTGGATCTCCAATCACGTGCAAAACGGCATGGCTTTAGCGTTTAAAGAAATTTAGATATACCAAAAAGAAAATGGAGTTTTGATATTGAAATCAATGAAAAAACCCACTTTGTAGGATATCTTCTCTCCCATTTAACATATAACAGTAAATTTTTGCAAGAATTTAGGTAATGAGGTACTGCAATCATGTGCAAAACGGCATGGTTGTAGCTTTAATAAAAATTTAGATATTGCAAAAGTAAAACACTTTGTGTGAACAAAAGATAACACACGTTGTGTGATATTTTTTTTCATGTTGATGTCTTTTTTCATGTGATATCTTTTTTCAGAATGTTGGGAATTTGGTACTCCAATCATGTGCAAAACAGCATAACTGTAGCTTTAAAAGAAATTGATATAGAGAATAAAGAAAAATAGAGTTTCTTCACATTGAAATTCATAGGAAAACACACTTTGTGCGATACTTTCTCTCCTATACAACATAGAACTGTGAATTTTAGGAAGAATGTAAAAAATGAGTTATTCCAATCATTTTCATAACAAGATAGCTGTAGCTTTAATAAAAATTAAGATATAGCAAACATTGAAATCAATGGGAAAACACACTTTGTGTGATATTTTCTCTCCGTTGTGACATAGAGCTGTAAATTTTTGTGAGAATATAGGGAATAAGGTACTCCAGTCATGTTGAAAACGGCATGGCGCTTAGCTCTTATAGAAATTGAGATATTGCAAAAAGAAAAATGGTTTATACATTGAAATCAATAGGAAAACACACTTTGTGTGATATTTTTTTTCCTATACAACATAGAACTGTACATTTTATTGAGAATGTATGCCATGACGCACTACTATCATGTGCAAAAACGGCATGGCTGTAGCTTTAATAGAATCTTAGGTATAGGAAAAAGTAAAGTTGAGTTTTTGCATTGAAATCAATGGGAAAATTCACTTTGTTCAAAACTTTTATTCCTATACATAATAGAACCATAATTTTTTTCTAGAATGTTTCAAAAATGGAACTCTAATCATGAGTAAACAGCATGGCTGTAGATTAAATAGAAATTGAGATATTTAAAAAATAAAAATGGAGTTTTTACATTGAAATCAATAAGAAAACACTTTGTGTGGTATTTTCTCTCTTATACAAAATACAACTCTAACTTTTTTAAAAAATATAGGGAATGAGCTCATTAATGGCTGTAGCTTTAATAGAAATTGAGATATAGCCTTAAAAATGGTTTTTAAATTCAAATCATTAGGAAAACACTTTGTGCGATATTTTCTCTCTTATACAACGTAGAACTTAATTTTAGAGAGAAAAGTTAGGGAATGATCTACTTCAATCATGTGCAAAACGGCATGGCTGAAGCTTTAATAGAAATTGAGATATAGGATAAAGGAAAATGGAATTTTTCCAATTAAATGAAAAGGCAAACACACTTTTTGCGATATTTCCTCTTCTATACAACATAGTACTGTAAATTTTTTCAAAATCGTAGGAAATGAGGTACTTCAATCCTGTGCAAAACGGCATGGCTGTAGCTTTAATAGAAATTGAGGTACAGCAAAAAGATAAATGGAGTTTATCCATTGAAATCAATGGGAAAACACACTTTGTGCGATATTTCCTCTCCTATACTACATAGAACTGTAAATTTTTGTGAGAACTTAGGGAAAGAGGAACTTCAATCATGTGTAAAACAGCAAGGCTGTACCTTTAATAGAAATTGAGATATAACAAAAAGAAAAATGGAGATTTTTCCATTGAAATCATATTACAATTTTTTCTTTCCTATACATAATAAAATTTTATTTTTTATCCACATTGTTGGGAATGTAGAACTTCAATAATATCCAAACGCCATGGCTATAGCTTTATAATAGAAATTAAGATATAGTACAGAAAAATGGAATTTTTAAATTGAAATCAATAGGAAAACACTCTTTGTGTGATATTTTCTTACCTATAAAAGAAATTGAACTGTAAATTTTTGCAAGAAACTAGGGAACGAGGTACTTAAATCATGTGGAAAATGGCATGTCTGTAGCTTTAAAAAATTGAGATATTGAAAAAAGAAAAATGGTGTTTTTAGTTTGAAATCAACTGTAAAACACACTTTGTGCGACATTTTGTCTCCTATGCAACATTGAACTGTAAATTTCTTCAAGATTGTAGGGAATGAGGTACTCCAATCATCTACAAAACGGTATGGATGTGGCTCTTATAGAAATTCCGATATAGCAAAAAGAGTGGAGTTTTCACATTGAATTTAATGGAAAAAACACATTGTTTATGTTTTTTTCTATACATAATAGAATCATAGCTTTGATCCAGAATGTTGGAAATGTAGTACATCAATCATTTGCAAAACATCATGACTGTAGCTTTAATAGAAATGGAGAGATAGCAAAAATGAAAATGTAGTTTTTAAAATGAAATCAATAAGAAAACACACTGTTTGATATTTTCTTTCCTATACATAAGAAAATCATAACTTTTAACCAGAATGTTGGGAATGTGTTTCTCCAATCATTTGAAAATCGGCATGGCTGAAGCTTTAATAGAAATTCAGATATAGCAAGAAGAAGGAAAAATCACACTTTGTGTGAAATTTTCTGTGTTATTCAACGTGGAACTGTAAATTTATGTGAAAATGTAGGGATCGAGTAACTCCAATCATGTGCAAAACGTCATAGCTTACCTTTAATAGAAAATGAGATATCACATCAAGAAAATTGCTTTTTACATTGAAATCAATGATAAAAAGTACTTTGTGTGATTTTTTCTCTTCTATACAACATAAAACTGTAAATTTTGGTGAGAATGCAGGGAATGAGGTTGTTGCAAAGGTCTAATTCACTGATATTTAAATATGTAGATTTAGTCATTATGTAAATTACTTACACCTAACAACACTAGATTTGTGAATGTAGATCTGAATGTAAATTTAAAAATATACCTAAATTCCGTTATGGAGATGTTGATGGCAATTATGAATTAATTGGTAATTCAACAGATCTGATGATGAAACTTATGTAATCTAACAAATATTTGATAACATATAACAGTTATAATATAGTTTTGTTATGTTGCACTTTATATGTGGCAGAGCAATGAAAATCGCGTCCTTACTGTGAGTTGCAAAAAAAAACGATTCTATGAATTCAATTCTCTAACTTAAAGAATTTTTAGAAAAGTAGAAGAATTCTAGTTTGAAATACAGAAATTAGAATAAATGCATGTGCACTATTTAAAATAAAAATACAGAACATGGTTGATCATGCACATTCACATTAGTGATCATGCATGATCACCACATTTCTCTTCCCAGGTGAATTGATGCCCAAAGGAAAAGCAAAGTGAACATGTTGTGCATGAGTATGAGAGTGAGATGGAAGTACAACTTTTGATAGGATCAGAGGTTCTATAATGTCAGGAATGTAAAAATCTGAAATAAAAGCAGGTTTCAAATGATCAATAGAGACATTATCAGGTCGACCACGGATATCTACTGAAAAATATTTACCAGTACGATTAAGAATTTTGTAGGGACCTTCATATGGTTGAGTTAGTAGGTGATGGAGAGAACCTCTACATATAAATCAATGTGTGGCTTGATCAAATTGTTGAAAATTAAAAATGGGATGAAAAGGGGAACGTGGAGGTGTGTTCAGTAATTTTTGCATCCTCAACTGTAAATGATCAACAAAATTATCTGCTGTTATTTGAGCACCAGCAGGTATGAAAAAAGAACTAAGTTATTTTAGTGTTGTACCATATGTTAATTTGGCTTGTGATGCTCCTAAGTCCTGCTTAACAGAGCACCGTAAACCTAAAAGGATCAATGGTAAATGATCACACCAATGGTGAGGATTTTGAGTAGCCTTCAATGATGATTTCAACTGCCAATGGAAACGCTCAATCATTCCATTGGATGCTTGATGATAAGATGTTGTGCATATGTGTTTAACATGAAGGATGTTGCACAATTCAGAAAATAGGAATGAATCATATTGGCGTCCAGAGTCAGTCGTGATGGTGGATGGCACACTGAAACTGGAAATCCAATGTGTGATTAAAGCTGAGGCAACTGTAGGTGCAGTGGCAACTGGAATGGGAATTAGCTTTAGGCCAGCAAGTAAAGCGATTGATACATGTCAAGATGTATCATTGATCATGTGAAGGTGGAAAAGGTCCAACAATGTCAATATGGATGTGATCAAACTGTGTTAATGGTGGTGTACAAATGCCAATACTAGACGTAGTATGGCATGTGACCTTACTCTGTTGGCATTTAATACATGATCAAGTCCAGTCAGCAACGTTCTTGTTGAGGGATTGCCAAACATATCTCTCAGCATACAACCATAGAGTTGCTTCAATTCCAGGATGAGAAATATAATGCAAACTATAGAAGACAGCTTCATGAAACGATTGAGGCATTATTGGATGTGGATGAGGCATTGAAACATCACAAAAGAAGCCAATATTGGTATCTGGAATAGGCACCAACAGTATGGATAAGGAACAACGTTGGGTAAGTAATTGTTGAAGTTCTACATATTGTTGCAGTGCTTGGTGTACCTGCTGAGGAGTGACTGCTGGAGTGGCAAGCTCTAAAGAGTGAATTGTTGAAGATGAAATAGCATCTGCAACTATATTGCTGGAACCTTCAACTTAACAAATATCCATTGTAAAGGCAGCTATATAACCTTAGTGACAAGCATCACTTGGCAAGTGTTTGTCAATATATGTTGACATTGAATAGATCAGAGGATTGCAGTGAGGATATATAAAAAAATGCCGACCTTCAAGAAAATAAAAACAGTGTTTAATTGTTAATTCAATAGTAAGAAGCTTACGACAATAAACACAATAATGGACCTCTAGTGGCTAGAATTGTTTGGAAAAGAATCCTAGAGGTTGCCAGTCACTCTTAACATGCTGTTGCAGAACAGCGCCTGCTGCAATGTCAGATGCATCCATTAAAAAAGCAATTTAGCTGTTGGGATTAGGATCTGGATAAACAAGCGTAACAGCATTGGCAAAAGCACCTTTAACTTTGGTGAAGGGAATTTAAATCACATCAGACCATGGCAACTTTGCACTCTTGTGAGGTTTCCCAACAAAAAAGGTATATGTTGGCTGTAATAGTGTAACATAGTTTGGAAAGCACAGAGGGATATTTTGAATGGCCTACACTTTTTACGGCAATAGTGAAATTCCTTTTGGAGTAACTGGGTGTCCCAAGAAATCCAAGGAAGTGCTACAAAAAACACATCTGGCAACGTTGATAGTGAGAGAATGTTGATGGAGTCTCTCGAATACTTGTCTCAAATGGATGGTGTGTGTCTCATCAACAGCACTGGCAATTAGAGTGTCATCCAGGTATTTAAAAACAAACAAAAAATTCCTGAGGACAGAATCAATAAATCTTTGAAATGTTTGTGCTGCATTCCATAACCCAAAAGCATCCTCGTATATTCGAATAAACAGAAGGGTGTAAAGACAGAAGTTTTGGAAATGTCCTCAGGAGCAATTGGAATCTAATGATAGGCTTTTTGTAAATCGAATTTTGTAAACATGCATGCACCACGCAGCTGTGCATTAATGTCCATCAAATTTGGGATGGGAGATCGGTCTGGCATAGTTGTGGAGTTTAAAGCACGGAAATCACCAAAGATTCTATGTGAATCACCTATGGGAACCTGATGCAGTGGTCTTGACCATGAACTTAGAAGATGGATGAATGTAGCCAAGCTCATGAAGAATGCAAAATTCTTCTTTGGCTGCCTTCAATTTAGTAGGATCAAGACGTCTTCCTTTTGAATGGACTGGTGGTCCATTGGTGGTAACAATGTGGTGATAAGTGGTGTGAGAAGGAGTGCTGAAAACTGGTTTTGGAATTGTGATGTCTTTAAATTCTTGAAGGTGTGCTTTGTAGTGAGTTGCTATATCTGGGGCTATTGTAGACAAACACTGATATTGCCCAGGGTTATGGAGATGGATTCCAGAAATCTCAAATCCAGTAACTCTATCACACAGTTTGTGTCGTCCTACATCCACAATTAAATTAAAGTGGGACAAGCAATCTATGCCCAGGATAGCATGTGCCTCATCAGCAATAACAAAATTCCATTAGAGGAACCGACATTACCCTATGTCAAGGAACAAACGATGCATTCCATTTGTTGAAATGGAAGACTATTAGAAGCATACAACACAAAGTCACTAACTTTAGATGGTTTTAGAGAAACCTGTGACAAAGGAATCACGCTAATTTCTGCTCTGGTATCAATTAAAAATTTAAAATGGGTGTTTTTATCTCTAATAAAAAAGAGATGACTAGAAGAAATGTTAACATCGCTCTGCATCTCTAA
>JAAFCE010008877.1:0-18804 GCA_013389805.1 Trigoniulus corallinus | reverse complement strand
AGAACGACTGTAACGTCTTCGAAATGGTGATTAATGGCAACAATGCAAGGATAGGGAATTGACTTTGGCAGTTAAGTCATCTAGTCGAGATGAGAATTTTTTAAATTAATCCATGAGAGAATTGGATGCAGTTGGAGCTGACAGGGCATTAAGGTGCAAGACATGAGGATCCATGACTTCCATGATTTTATCAACCATTTCTGCCAATTTATCACTAGCTGTGGTAGGATTAGCTGTGGCTAGAACTACCCTAACCTTTTAGGCAGACATGAGAGGAAAAGCTCTTTTATTATGGATGCATCACCTGGAGAATTTAGTGCATCTCCTGTTGATTGCTTCATTGTTTTGGGAAGTTGCAATGGTTTTCTATCTCCTAGTTCTTGACTATGTAATAATTGCTGCAGCTTCTGTTGTTGAGATCGTGAACTTCTCTGCATAACTGCTAGCTTCAAGGTTTCATAAGGGTGTACTGTCAGCGGATGGAGAATCAGATAATGCACATCGGAAATTATCTTTTGTGGAAGAGCATCCACCTTTAATTCAAATTTCCATGAATCTGATTTAATATTGTACACTTTGAAACGATACTTAATCGTCACAAACCACATTTCTGGATCATGACTCCAGGAAGTGGGAAATTTAAAAAATTTTAACTCTTGATGTGCATCATTAATAGAAAAATCCTCATCATCATTGACAGGTGATGAAGGGGGCAAAATTTGCTCTGCAAACTGCATTAATGTTTCTTTAATTTGTTTTAGTTATAAAATATTATGGATGAACTGCTTCTGCAATAATATTTGTTATTTGTTGAAATATGTGTGTCCTACCATATACCAACAGGTGTGACGTTAGATCTTCCAAAAAAAATTTTTTTTTTAATTCACTGTGGATTTATTAAAAGTAGTAAAATGTAATTATAACTGTTGTAATAAATAATTTAGTGTGTTGTTTTCACTAATCCTCTATTGTGTCACAAAATGGGCTGCTATCACGTCTGGGTCACCAATTGTTGGAAAGGTCCAAATCACTAATATTAAAATACACAAATTTATTCGTCATGTAAATTATTTAGACCTGACAACACTAATTTTATGAATGTAGATCAGCAGGTTACCTTAAATATATTCCTAAATTGTGCTATAGAGATGTTGATGGCAATTATTAATTAATTGGTAATCCAACTGATCAGATGTGAAATTTATGTAATCTAACAAGTATTTAATAACATATAACAGTAATAATATAGTTTTGATAAGTTGCACTATATATGTGGCAGAGCAATGAAAAACGCATACTTACTGTTAGTTGCAAAAAAAAGATTCTATGAATTCCAATCTCTTACTAAAAAGAATATATAGAAAAATAAAAGAACTCTAGTTTTAAATATAAAAATTAGAATAAATGCATGTGCACTAATTAAATTTAAAATACAGAACATGTGTTATCATTCACATTTACATAAGTGATCATGCATGATCACCAAAAGGTACTGAAATCTGATTCAATAACGTCATGACTGCAGCTTTGTGCGATATTTTCTATCCTATACAACATAGAACTGTAAATTTTTGGGAGAATGTATGGTATGAGATACTCCTATCATGTGCTAAAGGGCATGGCTGTAGCTTAAACAGAAAATTAAATATATATAAAAAATAAAAATGAAGTTTTTGCATTAAAATCAATGGGAACATGCACTTTGTTCTAAATTTTTATTCCTATACATAATAGAATCATAACTTTTCTCTAAAATATTGGTAATGTAGTACTCTAATCATGTGCAAATAAGCATGGCTGTAGCTTTAATAGAAATTGAGATATAGAAAATTAAAAAAAATGGATTTTACATTGAAATCAAAGGGAAAACATGCTTTGTGCAAAATTTTCTCACCTATACAACATAGAACTGTAAATTTTGCTAAAATGTGGGGAATGAGGTGCTTCAATCATGTGCAACATGGCATGGCTGTAGCTTTAATAGAAATCGAGATAGAGGAAAAAGAAAAATGGTTTTTTCATTAAAATCAATGGGAAAACCCACTTTGCACGATATTTTCTAGCCACTACAACATAGAACTGTAAATTTATGAACATAGCCACTTCAAACATATGCAAAACAGCAAGGCTGCAGCTTTAATAGAAATTTAGATTCAGCAAAAAGAAGAATGGAGATTTTGCATACAAATCATCGTGCTATATTTTCCTTCCTATAGATAGTAGAATCATAACTTTTATCCAGGATTTTTGGAATGTGGTATTTCAATAATGTGCAAATCGGCATGGCTGTAGCTTTAATAGAAATTTACATATAGGAAAAAGAAATAAATGTAGTTTTTAAATTGAACTCAATGGGAAAACACACTATGTGCGATATTTTCTCTCCTATAAAACATAGAACTGTAAATTATTGGGAGAATCTAGGGAGTGTGGTACTCTATAATTTTAATAGAAATTGAGATATAGCGAAAAGAAAAAAGAGAAAAAGAAAACACACTTTGTGTGACATTTTCTTTCCTATGCATAATAGATTCATAACTTTTACTTATAATGCTTGGAATGTTGTACTCCAGTCATGTGCAAAACGGCATGGCTGCTGCTTTAATAGAAATTGAGATTTAGCAAAAAGGAAAAATGGAGTTTTTACATTTAAATCAAAGGGAAAACGCACATTGTGCAATATTTTCTTGCCTATACATAACCTTACATAACCTTTCTTATACATTTCCTATACATAACTTTCATAACTTTTATCTAGTACGTTGGGAGTATGGCACTCCATTTATTCTCTAAATGGCATGGGTATAGGTCTATAATAGAAATGTAGATAAAAGTGAACAATGGAGATTTTACATTGAAGTCAATAGGAAAACACATTTTTTGCGATATTTTCTCTCCTATACAACATACAACTGTAAATTTTTACATAAATGTAGGGAATGAGTTATTCCAAACATGTGCAAAACGGCGTGGCTTTAGCTTTAAAGAAATTGAGATACACCAAAAAGAAAAATGGAGTTTTTCCATTTAAATCAATGAGAAATCCCACTTTCTGCATTTTTTTTCTCGTATACAACAAAAAACGGTAATTTTTTTTAAAGAATGAAGGGAATGAGGTACTCCAAACGTGTGCAAAACGGCATGGCTGTTGCTTTAATAGAAGTTGAGATATTGCAAAAAGAAAAATGGAGTTTTCACATTTAAATCAATGGAAAAACACACATTGTGCAATATTTTCTTTCCTATGCATAATAGAATCATAACTTTTATCCAGAATGTTGGGAATGTGGTACTAAAATCATGTGCAAAACGGCATGGCTGTAGCTTTAATAGAAATGGAGATATGGAAAGAAGAAAAATGCAGATTTAACATAGAAATCAATGGGAAAACACTTTTTTGTGTGATATTTTCTCTCCTATACATAATAGAATGATATCTTTTATGCAGAATTTTGGGAAAGTGATACTCCAATAATGTGCAAAACGGCATGGCGTTTGCTGTAATAGCAATTGATGTATAGCAAAAAGAAAAATGAAGTTTTTCCTGTGAAATCAAAAGGAAAACACCTTGTACGATATTTTCCCTTCTATACAATATCATCATCTCACCCTTCTCCCACCTGAGGGAGGGTCAGGTCTTCGGGTTCTAATCCTACACTCCTGCCTATCCCCCACCAAGTCCCCTAATTCCCTACACCCCTACCCCCACACCCTCCACTACACCCACAACTCACCTGCTCACACGTCCATTTTGGTCTTCCCCTTCCTCAGGTGCCCACAACCACCCACATTCCCACCATAGACCTAGTAAGCTCCTCCTCTCTCCTCCTCATCACATGCCCATACCTCAACCTACTCTCTCATCTTCTCTGCAATATCTCCCACTGGCAAGCTACTTCTTATGTAATCGTTTCTTATTCTGTAGGATCTTGATACCCCACACATGTAACAGCATTCACATCTCAGCCACTTGCATTTGCTTTTCATGGCTCCTCCTAGCTGCCCATCACAGTGAGCCATACAGCATAGCAGGCCTAATGACGGTTCTGTATACCTTACCGTTCAACTTTACTGGAACCCAGTGGTCACACAGGACCCCACTTGCCTGACTTCACGTTAGCCATACTGCATTAATTCTATGGGCCATATCAGAATCTATTTTTCCATTGCTCTGGAAGACTGATCCTAAATAACGAAATTCTTACACTGCTGGAATCCTCTCTCCCCAAAACGAATCTCTCCCCCTTGTCCCTGGTCAGTAAAATTGAATACTTTGTACTCAGTCTTTTTCATGTTTACCTTAAGACCCCCAATTTCCACTTCTGTCTTAATATCTTGTAGGCCTTTTTGTGAATCCTCTTTGGACTCCTCCACCCTACCTACATCATAAGCAAACACCAGGCATTGAGACGCTCACTCTCCTACTCCTGTCAGCAGCTCATCCATTACCAGAGTGAAGAGATATAATCTAAATGCTGACATTTGATGCACACCTGCCAGCACATTGAAACCTGCAGTGTTTCTCCATGCTGTCCTAAACCTGGCAATGGAATTTGGTTACATATCCTTCACTATCCTAATATGGCTCTCATCTACACCTTTCATTTTTAAAATGCTCCACAGTACCTGTCTAGGGACACTATCATAGGCCTTTTCTAAGTCAACAAATACTGCGTTGAGGTCCTGTTTTGCTGCTCTATGCTTCTCTATCACCTGTCATAGAATAATGATTGGCTCCATGGTAGACCTACCAGGCATAAATGCAAATTGGTTTCTCTGTACGCTTGTCTGGCCTCTGAGGCGACATTCTATGACATGCTCCCACAGCTTCATAGAATGGTTCATCAGCTTTATGCCTCTATAGATTCCACAGTTCTGTGCATTGCCTTTCCCCTTGAACAATAGTATTATCCAACTCTCCATGCAGATGGCATCCTATCACTATTTGCTATCTTATTAAATAGCCTCCCTAACCATGTTATTCCTGCTGTCCCCAAGGTGTGCCAAACATCAATAGGGATCTTATCTGGGCCTACTGGTTGGTGACCTTTCATTTTTCAAAAGCATCTGAGTATTTCAGCCTCACTCACCCTATCCACTGACTGAGGAGTGATTGAGTTGCCTTCTGTCACTGTAGCACAGGAGGCTGCAATTAAGAGACCATGGTAGTATTCCTCCCCATTTTCATTACGTCTGCTGGCTGGAAAAGGACCCTACTATTTGTTATAGCCCTGGTAACATCCTTACTCATTCTATCCCTGGTCGTATCCAGTCTAAAAACATCTTTCTCTCCTTCCCTTGTCCCCAACTTGTCATATCTGGCCTCATACTTCTGGTACTTGGCCAGGGCTATGGTCCTCCTAGGATTTTTCTTGGAATGAACATAGTTAATACTTGAAACCTGATCCTCTATTTCCCTCCATCATTGGAAAGCTGCCTTCTTTAGTTTGACATCAGCTTCCACTTCCTCATTCCACCACGATGTCTGCCTACCCTGATAACTTCCTCAAATTCTGAACCTACCTAACAGTGCCTCTCCACACCTCTTAATCTTCCTAGCAACCCTGTCCCACATGGCCATGGCTGACCTATCCTAGTCCCAGTCAACCTGGCTGAGGACCTCTTGCTGGAATTCCACTGCATTAGTGAGCAACTTCCAAAATAACAACTGATTCTTCCTACCAGGTATTTTGCTTTACTATCCCCTCTATTTGAAATTCAAACCCAAAGCAGCTTATGGCCACTGTCCTTAAGAAAATGCTTACTGGGTAGTACCCAGCAGTCATGAATCTCTGCCCTGAATGGCTTCCTAACCATAAAAAAGTCTATAAGAGACCTCCCCTGTGGTGATTGGAAAGCTATTAGGTGCTTTTCCCTCTTCTTGAACCATGTATTGGCTAATGCAAGGCCATGTGCTCTTGCTGTCTCAAGGACCTTCTGCCCCTCAGGGTTGATTGTGTCATATCCCCACCATCCATGTACCTCCTCATAACCTGAAAGATCCCTACCCACATGGGCATTAAAGTCACCCTCAATAATTAAGTGCTCATTTCCCTTGTTCTGTGTAATTCTGCTGATTACTGACTGTACTACTTCATTGAAGTTAATCCAAAAACCAGCTTTAGCTGTGTCACCCAGGCCTGCTTGGGGTGCATAGGTACTTTTGAGATGAAGCCCTGCACCCTCCCAAATTACTGAGAATGACATTATCCTACTGCTAACTCTTGGAATTAAGGTGATACACTGCTAAACCTCCCTTTTGATTATAATGCACACCAAATTTTGCCCTTCGTTGCTGCCTGTATAAATAAGTTTGAATCCTTCCCCCAGCATCCTTGATCTATTTTTCCTCCATTTGGTCTCCTGCAGAAATGCAATGCTAATGTGTCTGTGCTTAAGGGTGTCTACTAGTTCCCCAGTTTTTTTCTGTAAGGGTCCCTACATACCATGTCCCTACTCTGAGCCTGTTGCCTTTACCATTTCTGACATCTCTGACTGGGGGTACCCCAGTCCGATTTCCAGAACCCACATCAGTAATAGCAGGGCTACCTGTGGGGGGTGCCGTCCTAACACACAATAGAAATTTAGATATAGTGAAAAGAAAAATAGAGTTTTTATATTAAAATCAATAAAAAATACGCTTTCTGCAATATTTTCTGTCCTATACATCATAGACCTGCTATATTTTGCGAAAAGGTAGGGAATAAGATACTCCAATTATGTGCAAAACGGCGTGGCAGTAAGATTAGTAGACATTGAGATATAGCAAAAAGAAAATGGAGTTTTTACATTGAAACCAATCGAAAAACAAACTTCATGCAATATTTTCTCTCCTATAAAACATAGAACTTTAACATTTTGTGATAATGTAGGAAATGAGGAACTCAAATCATGTGCAAAACGGCATGGATGGAGCTTAAAAAATATTGAGATATTGCAAAAAGAATCAATGGGAAAACACACTTTATGCGATAATTTCTCTCCTACACAAAATAGAACTGTAAATTTAGCAAGAATTTAATTCAAAATGTTGGGAATGTAGTACTCCAATCAAATGCAAAACGACATAGCTATAGCTTTAATAGAAATTGAGATATATCAAAAAGACATGAAGTTTTAACATTAAAATAAATGGGAAAACACACTTTGTGCGACATTTTCTATTTTTAACAAATAACATCACAACTTTTATTCAGAATGTTGGGAATGTGTTACTGCAATCATGTAAAAAACAGCATGGCTGTAGCTTTATTAGAAATTGTGATAATGCAAAATGAAAAATGGAGTTTTTACATTGAAAATAATCAAAAAAACCCACTTTGTGCAATATTTTCTCTCTTATGCAACATAAAACTGTAACACTTTGCAATAATGTAGGGAATGAGGTACTCCAATCATGTACCAAACGACATGGTTGTAGCTTTAATAGAAAATGAGATACCAACAGAAAAACAACAGAAATCAACAGAAAAACACTTTTTGTGCAATATCCTATACATAATAGAATCATGTATTTTATCCAGAATTTTGGGAATGCGGCACTCCAATCATGTGCAAAACGGCATTGCTGTAGCTTTAATTGAAATTAATATTCAGACAGAAAAAAACGGGAGATTTCATATCAAAATCCATGGGAAAACACTCTTTGTGAGATATTTTCTCTCCTATACAACATAGCTATATAAATTTTTTAAAGAATGTAGGGAATAAGGTGCTCTAATCATGTGTAAAATGGCATGGCTGTAGCTTGAATAGAAATTGAGATATAGCAAAAGAAAATTGGAGTATTCACATTGAAATCATTAGAAAGACACACTTAGCACAGTATTTTCTCTCCTATTAAACTCAAAGCTGTAAACTTCTGTTAAAATTTAAGGAATGAGTTAAGATAATCATGTGCAAAATAGATTGAAGTACAGAAAAACACACTTTGTGTGATATTTTTTCTCCTATAATATGTAAAACTGTAAATTTTTGCAAGAATGTAGAGAATGAGGTACTCCAGTCATGTGCAAAAGAGTGTGGCTGTAGCTTTAATTGAAAATGAAATATAGCAAAAGGAAAAACGGAGTTTTTACATTGAAATCATTGGGAAAACACACTTTGTGCAATATTTTCCCTCCTATGCAACATAAAACTTTAAACTTTTGTGAGAATGTAGTATATGATGTACATCCTTCATGTGAAAATCGGCATGGCTGTAGCATTAACACAAATTGAGATATTGGAAGAAGAAAAATGGATTTTGTACATTAAGATCAATAAGAAAACACACTTTGTGCGATTTTTTCTTTCCTATACCACACAGAACTGTAAATTTTAACAGGAGTGTAGGGAATTAGGTACTACAGTCATGTTCAAAATGTCGTGGCTGTAGCTTTATTAGAAATTGAGATATAGCAAAAAGAAAAATGGAGTTTACACATTGAAATCAACGGGAAAACAAACTTTGTGCTATATTTTCTTTCCAATACATAATAGAATCATAACTTGTATCCAGAATGTTGGGAATGTGATACACCAATTATGTGAAAAACTGCATGGGTGTAGCTTTACTAGAAATTCAGATATAGCAAAAAGAAAAGTGGAGTTTTTTTCATTGAAATCAACTTTGTGTGATATTTTCTATCCTATACAACATTCACATTCAAATCAGTGGGAAAACACACTTTTTGCTATATTTTCTCTCCTATACATATTAGAATTATAACTCTTATCCAGAATTTTGGGAATGTATTAATCCAATCATGTGCAAAACAGCATGCCTATACCTTTAATAGAAATTGAGATATAGTAGAAAGAAAAAAGGAATTTTTCCATTAAAATCAATAGGAAAACACACTTTGTGCGATATTTTCTTTCCTATACAGGTTAGAATCATGACTTTTATCCAGAATGTTGGTAATGTGGTACTCCAATCATGTGCAAACCAACATGGCTGTAGCTTCATTTAAATTGAGATAAAGCAAAAAGAAAATGGAGTTTTTACATTGAAATCAATTGTAAAACCCATTTGTTTGATATTTTTTCTCCCATACAACATAAAACTGTAGATTTTTGCGAGAATGTAGGAAATGTGGTACTCCAATCATGTGCAAAGCGGCATGGCTGCAGCCTGATTAGAAATTGAGATGTGGCAAAAAGAAAAATTTAGTTTTTGGTAAGACATAAATAAGAAATCACCCTTTGTGTGATATTTATTCTCCTATACAACATAGAACTGTAAATTTTTGCGAGAATGTAGGGAATGAGGTACCCCAATCATGTGCAAACAGGCATAGCTGTAGCTTTCATTTTTAAATTGAGTTGTAGGAAAAAGAAAAATGGAGTTTTCACAATAAAATCACTGGGAAAACACACTGTGCCATATTTTCTTTCCTTTACATAATAGAATTTTAACTTATACTAGAATGTTGGGAATGTTGTACTCCAAACATGCGCAAAACAACATGGCTGTAGCTTTAATGGATATTGAGATATAGCAAAAAGAATACTGGAGTTTTTACATTAACTTCAATGAGAAAACTCACGTTGTGCCTTATTTTCTCCCCTATACAACATAGAACTAAATTTTTGTGAGAATGTAAGGAATGAAGTACTAATGAATTCACACCCTTCTCTTGCTTGAGGATGGGTTTGGGAATGTGGGTTCTAATCTTCCACTCCTACCTAACAGCCTTTCTGTTTGTACCACCTGCTCCCACATCCGTTTGGGTCTTCCTCTAATCGTTGTGCCCCCAATCACCCATTGTCCCATAATGACCCTAGTCAGCTCTTCCTCTCCCCTCCTTATCACGTGCCTATATCACCTCAACCTACTCTTTTTCATCTTTTCTGCGATGTCTCCCACCCACAAGCTACCTCTAACATAATCGTTTCTAATTCTATCACCTTGAGACACCCCACTTATGAAGCACTGCATTTGCCTCTCGGCTACTTGCATTTGCCTTTCATGATTCTTCCTAGCTGCCCAACACTCTGAGCCATATAACAGAGTGGGCCTAATGACAGTTTTGTAGATTTTTCCTTTCACCTTAATGGGGACATGGTGGTCACACAGGACACCACTTGCCTGTCTCCACTTCAGCCATCCTGCATTAATCCCATGTGTGACATCGGAATCTATCTCCCCATTGCTACAGAAAACTGATCCTAGATACTGGAACTCTTGCACCACTGGTATGCCCTAATTCTCACAATGAATCTCACCCCCTTGCCCCTGGCCACGAAAATGTAAAGGTAGGTACTTTATCTTCTTCATGTTCCCCTTAAGACCCCCACTTTCCATTGCTGTTTTAATATCTTGTAAGCCATTTTGTGCATCCTCCTTGGACACCTCAAGCCTTCCCACATCATCGGCGAATACCTGACACTTTTGGGCCCATTCGCCTATTCTTGTCAGCAGATCATTCATTATTAGAGTGAAAAGATATGGGCTAAGAGCTGACCCTTGATGCACGCCCACCTGCATGTTGAAGCGTGAAATATTTCCCCAGGCTGTCCTCACCCTAGCAATCGATCCATCATACATATCCTTAATATGTCCTTTATCGACTGCTTTCTTCCTTAAAACGCTCCATACTAACTGTCTAGGGACACTGTCATATGCCTTTTCCAGGTCAATGAATAAAGCATGGAGGTCTTTCTTTGCTGCTCTGTATTTCTCTGTCATCTGTCATAGAATGAAGATTGGCTCAATGGTGGACCTACCTGGCATAAACCCGAATATATTTCCCCAGACACTAGTTTGGACTCTGAGGCGACTTTCTATGAATCTCTCCCACAGCTTCATAGAATGGCTCATTAGCTTTATGCCCCTGTAGTTTCTGCAGTCCTGGGCATCACCTTTGCCCTTGAACAGTGGAACTATCCAACTCTCTCGCCATGCAGATGGAATCCTGTCTCCATTGGCTAACTTATTGAAAAGCCTGCATAGCCATCTAATTCCTGTGGTACCCAAAAAGTGCCACACATCCACAGGGATCTTATCTGGGCTTATGGCTTTTTGACCTTTCATCTTTTGAAGGGTTCTGACTTTTTCTACATCACTCACCCTGTCCACAGCCTGTGGAGGGAGTGGGTTGTTGTCTGTGGCCATTGCACCATGGGAAGCATTTAAGAGGCTATGGTAGTATTTTTCCCACCTTTTGATTACCTCTGCTGGTTCAAAAAGGACCCTACCATTGGAATCCTTGACTGTTATGGCCCTGGTAACATCCTTACTAGTTCTATCCCTGGTCTTAGCCAATCTAAAAACTGCTGTCTCTCCTTCCCTTGTCCCCAACTTTTCATATAAAGTCTTATACTTCTGGTACTTGGCCAGTGCAATGGCCCTCCTGGCATTTTTCCTTGCCAGAAACTAGTCTGTCTTTTATTCCTGATCCCCTATTTCCCTCCATTAATGGAAAGCTACATTCTTTAATTTTATTGCCAATTCCACCCCTTCATTCCACCACCATGTCTGCCTACCCTGTGAGTTGCCTCGGAATCTACCCATGCCTAGCAGTGCTTCTCCAAATCTAATTTTCCTTGCAACCCTGTCCCACATGGCATTTGCTGACCCACCCCATCCCAGTCCACCATACGGAGAGACTCTTGCCTTAATTCATCTGCCTTGATGGGCAACTTCCACTACCTAATGATGGATTCTCCTTTCCAGGTATGGTTCCAAACTACCCCCTTTATTAGGAATTCTATAATGAGCAGCTTATGGCTACTTTCCTTCTGAAAATCCTCAATGGGTAGTGCCCAGCAATCTTGGATTTCTGCCCTATGCTGCTCCCTAACAATGAAAAAGTCTATTTGGGACCTCCCTTGTGGGGACTGAAACGTGATTAGGTGCTTTTCCCTCTTCTGAAACCATGTGTTGGCCAATGCAAGGCCATGTGCTCTTGCGGTGTCCAGGACTTTCTGCCCCTAAGGGTTGATTATCCCATGCCCTAACCCCCCATGTACCTCCTCATATCCAAAACCATCTTGGCTGACATGGGCATTAATGCCACTCCCAATAAAAAGGCGCTCATTTCCCTTACCCTGTCTAATTGCACAGTTCATAAACTGAACCACCTCATCAAACTCATGCCAAAAGCTTACCTTTTTTGCATCACCCAGGCCTGCTTGAGGGGCATATGCACTCATAAGGTGTGAAACTACTGTGACTACCAGTATCCTGCTACTAACTCTCTTGACAGAAGTGATTCCCTGCTGCAATTCATTATTTAGCACAATGTCCACCCCATTTCTTCCTTTATCACTACCAGTATAAATCAGTTTGTAACCCTCACCTAGGGCCCGTTATATATTCTCCTTCCATTTTGTTTCCTGGAGGAATGCAATACTGATATTACAATGTTTAAAGATATCCACTAGCTCACAAGTTTTTCCTGAGAGGGTCCCTACATTCCATGTTCCTGGCCTTAGTCTAGCCCCTGTCTTTAGTGGGTAAGCTCTCACTGGATGCACCCCAGTCAGATCTCCAGAACCTACAGAAATAGAGGACGGGCTACCTGTGGGGGGGGTGCCGTCCAACCCCACAGGTGACATGGCTGTAGCATTAATAGAAATTTAAATACACCAAAAAGATTTTTCCATTGAAATCCATGGGTAGACACACTTTGTGCGGCATTTTCTTACCTATACATAATAGAACAACAAAATTTTGACAGAATTTTGGGACTAATAATATTTGCAAGAATGTAGGGAATGAGGTAATCTAATCATGTGCAAAACGGCATGGCTTCAGCTTTAATAGAAATTCAGATGTAGCAAAACGAAAAATGGAGTTTTTACAATGAAATCCATGGGAAAAGACTCTTTGTGTGATATTTTGTATCCTATACATAATCGAACTGTAGATTTTTTTCAAGAATTTAGGGAATGAGGTACACCAATGATGTGCAAAATGGGACGGCTGTACCTTATATAGAAATTAACATAGAGCAAAAAGAAAAATGGAGTTTTTCTATTCAAATCAATGGGAAATCACTCTCTGTTCAATATTTTCTATCCCATACAAAACAGAATCATACATTTTAACAAGAATTTTAAGAATTTCATACTTTAATTATGTGGAAAACTCTATGGCTGTAGCTTTAATAGAAATTAAGATGTAGCAAAAATATGTAGTTTTTACATTGAAATCAATGAGGAAAACACACTTTATGCGATATTTTCTTTCCTATTCAACATATCACTGTAAATATTAGCAAGAATGTAGGGGATGAGGTTCTCCAATCAATGGCCTACCGTGGTGGCTGTATCTGTAATAGAAATTGTGATATAGCAAAATGAAAAGTGAAGTTCTTTCCATTGAAATCAAAGGGAAAAAACACTTTGTGTGATATTTTCTCTCCTAAGTAAAATAGAACTGTAAATTTTTGCCAGAATTTTGGGGATGTTGTTCTCCAATTTTTTTAGAAATTGAGATAAAGCAGAAAGAAAAATTAGTTTTTTTCCATTGAAATAAATGCCAAAACACACTTTTTGTGATGTATACTCTCCTATACATAATGGAAATGTAAATTTTGGCTAGAATGTAGGGAATGTGGTACTCCAATCATGTGAAAAACGGCATGGCTGCAGCTTCAATAGAAATTGAGATATGGAAAAAGAAAAATTACGTTTTTCCATTGAAATCAATCAGAAAACGCGCTTTGGGTGATATTTTCTCTCCTATAAATAATAGAACTGTTAATGTTTGCCAGGATGCCGGGAATGTGGTACTGCAATTGTGTGCAAAATGGCATGGCTGCAGATTTAACAGAAATTGAGATATAGCAAACAGAAAAGTGAAGTTTTTTCATTGAAATCAATTAGAAAACACACTTTGCACGATATGTAGGTAATGTGGAACTGCAATGTTGTGAAAAACGGCACGGCTGAAGCTTTCAAAGAAATTAAGATTTTGCAAAAAAATCATGAAGTTTTTCCATTGAATTCAATGGGAAAACACACTTTAGGGGCATGACAGAACTGTAAATTTTGTCCAGAATTTAAGGAATCTGGTACTCCAATCATGTGCAAAACGGCATGGCTGTAGCTTAAATAGAAATTGAGATATAGCAAAAAGGAAAATGAAGTTTATCTATTTAAATCAATGGGAAAACAAACATTGTGCGGTATTTTCTCTCCTATCCATCATAGAAATGTAAATTTTGCCACAATGTAGGGAATGTGATACTCCAACCATTTAGAACATAGCATGGCTGTAGCTTTAAGAGAAATTGAGATATTGCAAAACAAGTGAGGTTTTTCCATTGAAATTATTGTCAAAAAAACCTTTTTGTATTATTTTCTCTCCTATACAGGACAAAACTGAAAATTTTTGCCAGAATGTAAGCAATGTGGTTTAGCAATCATTGTCATTACACATGTTATACATTATGCTGCAGGAAAGTGGCATAGGTGTAGCTATGATGGAGATTAAAAAAAGTAAATAAATCTTCCATACATAACCATGAAGACAATAGGCTAAACATTTCAAGGAACAGAAATTTAACTGATTACATTTTCCCCTCCTACATTTCTCCAATACAATGACACAATCCAAGCTGTATGTGAATGACTGCCAGTAGATAAGAATATCAGGATTTCAAATTAATAAAAAGCTTTAAAGTTGTATCTTGATGTGACATAAGAATATTGAAAAAACATTATGATTTTCACCAAAAATCATGTGAAATGTGAAATTTTGCTTGCATTTCACAACTGTACATCATGGAATGTAAATACGTTGCCAGAATGTTAACACTGTTATGGCTGTTTGGCAATCCAGTTTCATAAACTGTTATAGCTGCTTAGCTTATTCCTTAACACACTATCATTACATAGCATATCAAACCAAAGCTCAACACCTTCTCATACAGGCCAAATGTAATATTTTTCAATTTTCAGCACTTTTAGTCAATTTGTATCATTTTTAAGTTTCACTACTTTTTTCAATGCAGTGCGATATTAGTAGGAAGTTTCCAACCACCTGCTTTAGTAGGTAGTGTGAAATTTCAAAAAAAAAAATGTTTTTGAATTAAAAATCATGTGAGAATCATCTATTTTTGATTTTTAGAAGGCTAAATCCCTTCTAGAATGCATACAATGTCAAAGTACATGCTTATGAAAAGCGGTGTTGTTATTTCTTCAACACAAATAAACTGCAAGACATATTTCCCATTCATAGACATTAAGAGAAATGGTAAGGCTTTTAAATTTCCAGAACTTATAACCATTTTAAACGTTTTCTTTTCGATCTCTCCACTGCTATCAATACAATGTGTTACTGATTTTTGTTGTTGATTAAAAGTTTGAAATTTCAGATTACAAGAGTTTCAAACATATTGACTAAACACAAAGTGAGATTTTTGGAACTAAGGTTTTTTTCTGTTTCGAAACGCATATAAAAATTAACATTTCATAATAATTTTACTTCTGTGCATCAGAGTGTGCTAACTTATTGCCAGATGAATAAAACGCAATATTCCACACAGTTTCACAGTGGTATATGTGTGGCATTAATAGAATTTAAAAAGCTTTCAAATTAAATTCCCATACTTGCTAATTTAGGCAAAATGGGATATTTTTCAATTTCCATTGCGTTTAGTCTTTGCACTCATTTTGCTACATTTCTCCACTTCTATCAACACGATGCATCTAAATATTTCCTTGTTGGGAAACATCCCAGCATTTAACATTATTAGTCATTTTCAAACTTATATTCTTTTCACAAAGCAGTAATTTAAAAATGAAGATTCATTTTACCATGAAAACCATAGGAAAAGTGATACATTTCACTCACATTTCTGTCTGCTGTACATTGCACTTCATTTAATCATTGCACTACATCATGCAAAGACAATATCATTTATTCCTAATCAAATTTTTTGGAAAACTTAACCAATAATTAGATTAATAGTAGTGAACACTCCACTCATTTCATAAAAGGGAAAATTTTCAACCTACAATTGACTTTGTACTACACTGCTGATCTATGCCTTCAATGACATACCAATGATGTAGAATTCCATGAAAATAGTGAAAATCGTTTGCTGGTACAGGTGGTCATTGACTTAAAACCTTTGTCGCTTAGGAGAGTTTCACTTTCCGATCAGTTTTTTCAGATGGCATTGTTAAGCTGACGACCCATAAGCAATCAGCAGTGATGAAAATTAATAGTTGCAATTTGGTATCACATTTTTTTAACTAATCATCTACCTCACACCCTCCTCAGCCCATTGCTGGGTCAGGTCTGTAAATTCCATTCATCCACCCCTTACTGTCAGCAACATGCCCCATTCACCTCTCACACAATGATGGCCATTTGTACCACCTTTTCCTGGTTGGACTTGCATTGCAGTTTTTCAATGATGTAAAATATACAATAATAATGAAAGAAAAGCAGTACAGTGCTAGAAATTTCAAGCTGATGTCTGTATTGATAATCTGCAGAAAAGAGTAGGAGAATAGGCCCTTCAACGCTTGATATTTGGTGATGTTGGAAAGGTTTTGGAGTCCAAAATGGAGGCATGGTTGAATATCTGGAGGCCTGGTAGCCAGGGGGTGGAGAAGGGTGTGGGGATGATGATAACATGTTTAGTGCTGTGCATATAGCTTCTGATCTTACAAACATATCATGTTATGACTGGACTGTTGGAAACAATTGTGGTCATAACTCAATGACTACCTGTAATTGCTAGTCCAATTTAGATATCAATTGGCATAATTAGGCTCAAAGTGAGATTAATATCTGAAATATTGGAATGGAAATTTATTAAACTGAAATCATTTTGTGAATATACCATTTGAGTATTGCGTTTTGAACAACAGTAACTTTTTAACTAAGGTAAAATGATAACAAATCAATAAAAAATAAAAGTTGAAATATGAAGAAAAAATGGGCTGGTTGTCAACAGTTGTGGTACATTTGGAACTTCATTCTTATCTGGTAACCACAGTTAAGCATTGTTGGGAAACATCCATGTTTTCTCTACTAAGTCACATTTCATTATGTTGTAACCTCTGTTCAGTATTATGGGTCCTACTTAATAATGAATATAAGATGCACCTTGGGGACCAGTCAATGTTTATCTAACACAGGGTTGAATACAAAAGAGAAATAACGTTCAGTGTTGAGAACAAATTCTGTTTTTCAATATTTTTTTTGATAAAATGCATTTCATATATAAAATAATATAATTTTATTTTTTTCACGTAATTCATAACATACACAAATTCTTTTTGTAAATATTTGAATAAACAGTCTCCTTTCTAGCATTATTCTATAACCTTATTTCCCAAACGTTTCTGGGAAAATTTCCATACTTAACATAACAATTTATAGATAGGGGAGCATTGGATAGTTTTTATTAACATATGTGTACCATAAAAATGTGCATATGCTATTATTAACCGTCATTTATCTTTCATTTATAGACATATACCATCAATGCCATTGAGCAAGTTCCTTCTGCAAATTTTCTTTACCTACACATTGCTGAATAGAGAGTGTCAGTGATATGCAAATAAAATTTACTATAACATCAGACGCCAGGTTTGTTTTCATTCCATATGTGCCTCTTAGTATTGTAACGAATTACCCCTGCTGGGGAAATTACTAAACATGGCAATAGGTTTTTGATTATTTCAAAAGAGCCTTACAATCTCCCTTCTGAAATGTATACAATTGAGAAGTCTGTCAGGGACTGAATGTTTTATAGCTGGCAGCCAAAAATGTTGTATCTCAAATGTCTATTTATCACTTGTCTTCTGTTTGTTTGAGAAGTCAACCAATGACAAAGAATACTTAATTGCAACTTGCACCATCAATTAAGTTATTCTAAGTCTCATTGCACAACTCCTGCCACTTCAGTTTACTTTCTCATTCTACAGATTGTGTGCTATTGAAAACCAATAAAATTTCGCTGTATTTGGTATGATTTGTATTATTTGGTTTTAAGCTGTATTTGGATGTTCTTTTGGTATGATTTAGATAAAGCAGAAAGATGAAATGAAAAGTTGATTATTTATCTCATGTCACATAAATTTAATGTCGAGTTAATTACGGTTTGTACTTTTCATCTTTTAAAAACAGGTAGGTATTTAGAATAGTGGATGTTACATAGCACATCTATAAATAAAGGGTGAATCTTGGAGGAATCATAAACGACTAAAGCAACAACAGTGGAAGACAAGAGGACTACTTCAAGTTGTGCACTAGTATTTTGAATTTATAGTGATATTGAATAAACACATTAAAAAGTAGAAGCTGAAATTAAGGACGGGTATTTTTCAAAGGTCATGCAAAGGTTATTTATCCAGCATTATATATATTTGTGTGGAGCTTAGTTGTATATCTCCATCCAATGCTAACAGGTAGGCCGTTAAAATACTGCCAGGAGCTGGTGACATCTATAAATATTAGGGAGTCATGGAGGAGTGAGGTAATCCACACAACAGCAATAAGAGGATTAAATAACACACTCAAACACATAAGATGGAATGTGAAAAATAAAGATCCCCACTTTGTCAGCCTCTTGAACTAAACTGTATGCAGTGACGTATCATTGCCTTTTATGTAATATATCAAAATTTTTAGCACTTGAATTTCATCATAACGTATATATAGTATTAATAATATGACATAAATTTATCATGGAAGTATTCCAGGTTCAAAAACCTGATCTCAAATAATCACTGCTAACAGGGAGCATTAAGCAAGAAGAGTTTTATGATGGTTGACCACATTTGCATTATCAGACCTGCAAAAACCATATCAACAAATTGAAGTTCTTAAATTTCTGATATTTTAATTAAGAG
>JAAFCE010008876.1:0-32161 GCA_013389805.1 Trigoniulus corallinus | reverse complement strand
GGATTGCTGTAGATTAATGGAAATTGAGATATAGCAAAAAGAAAAATGGAGTTTTTACATTGTAAACAATGGAAAAACACACTCTGTGCAATATTCTCTCTCCTATACAACATATAAATGTAAATTTTTGTGAGAAAGTAGCAAATGACGGATTTAAATCATGTGCAAAACGCCATGGCTGTACATTTAATAGAAATTGAGATACAGAAAAAAGAAAAATGGAGATTTTATATTAAAATTAATGCAAAAACACACTTTATGTAATATTTTCTCTCATATAAAACATAACACTGTAATTAATTGAAAGAATGTAGGGAATGAGGTAATCGAATCATGTGCAGAATAGCATGGCTGTAGCTTTAAAAGAAATTGAGATATAGAAAAAGAAAATAGGAAGTTTTACATTAAATTAATTGAGAAAAACACTTTGTTCAATATATTCTCTGCTATACAACATAGAAATGTTCACTTTTCTGAGAATGTAGGGAATGAGGTCTACCAACCAAAAGCAATATGGCATGGCTGTATCTTTAATAGAAATTGAGATATAGCAATAAGAAATATGTAGCTTTTCCATTGAAATTAATGGGAAAACACAGAGAATCTCTCCATTGCTTTATTTGTGCATTAAACTTTTTGTGGAACACTTGAAGTGGTTTTGCAAAACATGCTTTGAGAACCACTGCCTTCTTGAACTTATTGTACAAGTAATTCAATTTTTGTGGGTCGCTGTTCATCATCATCTTCATCATCACTATCATCTCACGCTTTTCTAGCCTGATGCAGGGTATGGTCTGTGATTTGTAATCCTCCACTACCACTTATCCCCCAACAGCTCCCTCTGCACCCTACACACCTCCATGTCTGCATGCACCACCTGTACTAAGGTTTCCTTATGTCTTTCTCAACCCCTGCTGTCGCCAATCACCTGCAGGCCCACCATAGACATAATAAGCTCCTCCTCTCCCCTCCTCATAACATGCCAATTTTCATTTTGCTATATCTCAATTTCTATTAAAGCTACAGCCATGCCATTTTGCACATGATTGGAGTACTACATTTTTAACATCCTGGATAAAAGTTATGTTTCTATTATGTAAAGAAATAAAAATATCACACAAAGTGTATTTTCTAACTGATTTCAATGTAAAAACTCTTAGAAAATTTTTAAAAAATTTTTATTCTGATTATATATCAATTTCTATTAAAGCTATAGCCATACTGGGTTCCAAATGATAGGAGTACCTCATTCCTTACATTCTTGCAAAAATTACAGTGCTATGTTGTATAGGAGAGCAAATATCACGGAATGCTTGTTATCCCATTAATTTTAATTTAAAAACTCCACCTTTCTGTTTGCTATATCTCACTTTCTATTAAAGCTGCAGCCATGCCGTTTTGCAAATGATAGGAGTATTTTATTTCCTAAATTCGTGATAACATTTACAGTTCTATTTTGTGTAGGAGAGAAAATATCACATAAAGTGTGTTTTCCCATTGATTTTAATGTAAAAGCGATTTTTCTTTTTGCTATATCTCAATCTATGTTTAAGCTCTAGCCATGACGTTTCACAACAGATTGGAGTAACTAATTCACTATATTTTTCGCAGAAAATTACAGTTCTATGTTGCATAGGAGAGAAAATAACACACAAAGTGTGTTTTTTCATTGATTTCAATGTTAAACCCATTTATTGTTTTGCCACATCTCAATTTCTATTAAAATCAGCCATGACCTTTTGCGCCAGATTGGAGTACCTCATTCCCTACATTCTTGAAAAAATTTACAGTTCTATATTATATACGAGAGAAAATTTCCCACAAAGTGATTTTTCCCATTGATTTTAATGTGAAATCCCCATTTTTCTTTTTGCTATATCTGAATTTCTGGCCCATTGATGATTTGAGTACCTCATTACCTACATTCTGGCAAAAAATTGCAATTCTCTGTTGTATAGGGGAGAAAATATTGCACAAAGCGTTTTCTCATTGATTTCAATGTAAAAACTCCATTTCTCTTTTTCATAAATCGCAATTTCTTTTAAAGCTACAGCCGTGCTGTTTTGCACATGATTAAGTACCTCATTCCCTACATTCTTGCACAAATCTTCAGTTCTTTGTTGTATAGGAGAGAAAATATCACACAGAGTGTGTTTTTCCATTGATTTCCATATAAAAACTTCCTATTTCTTATTGCACATGATTGGAGTACCTAATTCCCTACATAAAGTAAAAATACAATAGGGGTCGAGGACAAGACCAGTCTACAAACTAAGATAATAACTACAGATAGAGACAAGAAAAACGAAATTAAAACTTAGCTTTTGATGTCTTCTAGGCTGCAGTCCACTACTCTGTGCCTTCTTGGTAAAAGACTTCTGAAAAATGTTCAAATGACAATCAATTGGATTCTATGAGCATAAAAATAATTTAATTTTTCAAATTACTAATCTAATAAATCCAAAAATATCAAAAAATACAATACTTATCTTTTTTGTTGGAGATGTTCCGACGTTTCGCAAGTAGGTTCTTGCTTCTTCAAGGTTAATGTTTTTAGTGATAGTGTGTCTTCTTTAAGGAACAGTAATCATCCTATCATCTGTGGTAACAGTGCACATTCTCTGCCTGGAATAAAAAATTCTTTCAGGAGAATCGTCAGTTTAATACAGCTTAATGGTTCCAATAAAATAATATTGAGTATTGTGCATTTTTTAATTTGCTATAATTAATTTTCGAATTTTTTTCCCTTGTTTTTCCTTTTTTCCTTCCCTTTTCTTTCTTTTATACATTTTATGGCAGCTGGAAGATGATTGGCATCATTCCTTTGTCAACATTCATGCCACTTGGAGTCAACGTTTGGAACTCCTTTATCATTTGAGATTCTCTCCGTTTCCTTTCTTTTTCAGTCTTGAAGTTTGTCATGAGGAAGGTGACTTGAAGGTCTGTCTGCTGGTGTGTGAGTCCATTAAAATGTATCCCAACCGGTGTGTCTCATTTATTCTTAATGTCGTTAAGATGCTCTCTCATTTGTATTTTTGCTTTCCATCCTGTCTCACCAATGTAACTCTTATCACATTTAATGCAATGGACAAGGTAAATCACATTGGGGGTGTTACACGTAATAGTCTGTCTTATTTTCCATTTAATGACCTTATTATTGGTTTGAAACTGCATTGTTTCATTCACATATGTACAATACAGTTTTTCCTTTGGCACCTCTTGCATCCGTCATTGGCATTTCTTGTTGGTTTAGCGTTTACTAGCATGTCTTGTAAATTTTGGTTTCTTTTGAATGCAATTCTAAATGGCTCAGGAAATAATCTTTGTAAAGTGGGGTCTGTTAACAAGATATTGTGAGTTTTAGAGAGTATTGAGGTGAATTTGCCAGAAAGGTCACTGAATGTTGTACATAGGTTAAGTTTGTCACTTTGTTCTTTCTTACTATTGTACGTCAGTGTCCGTTGCAGTCGTCTTGCCTCATTTCCAACCCCTCTCAGGAATTTTGCAGGGTATCCACACCCTTAAAAATCCTTCAGGAGTTGTTGGCATTATATTCTGAAGTCCATGTAATCTGAGCAGATCCTTTGGACTCGTTTCAACTGCCCAATTGGAATACCTTGCTTGCACTTTTTTGGGTGGAAGCTATTATAGTGTAGGTATTGGTGTGTGTCAGTCGGTTTCTGGTAGAGAGAAGTTCTAAATTGTCCAGTTTTGTAAGAGATCTTAACGTCAAGGAAGTCTATTTCAGTCCTAGAGATATTTGCAGGGAATTGTATTGAAGCGTTAATGGAGTTTGCCAAGTTGACAAAGTCACTAAGATCCTCCTCTGAATGTGTCCAAATTAGAAAGACATCATCAAGGTATTGTACCCACATTACTGGTTTTTTTCAGTGCTTTCTCTAGTAACTGTTTTTCAATGTTGCCCATGAAAATATTAGCATATGATGGGGCAATTTTCGTTCCCATTGCTGTTCCTTGTTCTTGAATATAGTAGTCGTTATTGAATTCAAAAATATTATTTGTGAGGACTACTTGGATTAGATCACTGAGCGCTTCAACATCTGGAAACGTCTGTTTCATGTCTAGTAGGGCTTGTCTACAAGATTCAATCCCTTCCTTGTGTGGGATGTTTTTATACAGTGATGTCACATCTAGGGTGCACAGAATTATTTTGTCTGGTAGTTGAGTCAATTGTTGTAGAGTTTCTAATTTTTGAAGGAAGTCAGTCGTGTCTTGGAGGAAAGATGGTAGAGTTTTTGGAATGGGTTTTAGAAAGCTGTCAACCAATTGAGATATATTTTAAGTCACTGCATTATTAGAGGAAACTATAGGTCGTCCTGGGTTCCCTGGCTGATGGATTTTTGGTAGGGTGTAGAAGCGGCCTGGGGTGGGGTTCTTTACTATCATAAAGGTCATCATATTTCTTGTGATTTTCCCTTTCATATGAAGGTCTTTGAGGATCATTTTTGTTTTTGATTGAATTTTATCTATTGGATTGCGATCCAATTTTCTATAGAAATTTCTATCTAACAGCTGTCGAGCTACTTCCTTAATATAATCTAAACGGTTTTGAATTACTACTGTCCCACCCTTTTCAGCTTTCTTGATAATTAGGTCTGTCCTGTAAGGCTTTAAGCTCTAACTGGGACAGGTTATTTATTCTTTTGCTTTTTTGGTTCTCCAGTGCCTTCTGAAAATCCCTAAATATGGCATCTTGGTATACCTTAAGAACATAAGACTGAATGTCTGGTGTCCAACAGGATGGTTGTCTCCACTGTTGCAACTGATTAGGCTGAGGGGCTTGTTGGGCAAAGAAAAATTTAAGTTTAATTTTCCTAAACATTTCATCCAGGTCTGAAAATATATCAAATTTGTTGACTCTTGCATTTGAAGGACAGAAAGTAAGACCTTTACTTAAAATGTTCTCTTGATATTTGGACAGGGGTACACTAGAAAGGTTTACTACCACTTTTCGTTTGTTATGGTCAATTTTGTCTACCTCCTTGATGGGTGGTTTGAGTAGCCCAGTGATGAAATTTTTAAATTCGTCCTCTAAATTTTGGTTTATTGATATTTTGTGGAGTTTTGAGGGCATCACTTGATGATATCTCTGTATGGCAAATTGAGTGAAGTATTCTGAATGGCAGTTGTTGTTGTTGAAAATACTGCTAAAGGAGTGAATTACTGCTAAGAAACTATTGAAACCTTTGAAAATACTGCTTGAAGAACCTTGAAGAAGCAAGAACCTACTTGCGAAACGTCGGAACATCTCCAACAAAAAAGATAAGTATTGTATTTTTTGATATTTTTGGATTTATTAGATTAGTAATTTGAAAAATTGAATTATTTTTATGCTCATAGTATCCAATTGATTGTCATTTGAACATTTTTCAGAAGCCTTTTGCCATGAAGCCACAGAGTAGTTGACTGCAGCCTAGAAGACATCAAAAGCTAAGTTTTAATTTCGTTTTCCTTATCTCTATCTGTAGTTATTATCTTAGCCTATTCCCTACAGTCTCACAAAAATTTACAGTTCTATGTTGTATAGGTATCAGTTGCTAGGTGGCGCATGACTACGTTCAAATACTATTACATGCTCCTGATTTGTACCCAGTAAAGGTTTTGAAGTATTCAAAAACGGAGAAAAAAAATCACCAGCCACGAGGTAAACAATGCACGACCGACCAGCGCCACCTGGTGATCCTTAGAAATTGAGATATAACAAAAAAAATGGAGTTTTTACATTGAAATCAATGAGAAAACAGTTTGTGAAATATTTTGTTTACTATACATAATAGAATCATAACATTTATTCTGAATTTTCGGAATATGGTGCTCCAATCATGTGCAAAATGATATACAAAATGCAAATTGAGGTATAGGAAAAAGAAAAATGGAGTTTTTACATTGAAATCAATGGGAAAACACACTTTGAGTGATACTTTCTCTTTTACACAACATAGAACTGTAAATTTTTGCAAGAATGCAGGGAATGAGGTACTCCAATCATCTGCAAAACGGCATGGCTACAGCATTAATAGAAATTGAGATATAGGAAAACGAATAATGGAGATTTTACCTTGAAATCAATGGGAAAACACACTTTGTGCAACACTTTCTCTCCTATTAAACATAAAACTGTAAATTTTTGTGAGAGTGTAGGGAATGAGGTACTCCTATCATGTGCAAAACGACATGGCTGTAAATTTAATAGAAATTTCGATATAGCGAAAAGAAAAATGGAGTTTTTACATTGAAATCAATGGAAAAATACACTTTGTGTGAAATTTTTATTCCTATACATAATAGAAACAATACTTTCTCTCCACAATGTTGGGAATGTGGTACTTCAATCATGTGCAAAACATATGGCTGTAGCTTTAAAAGAAATTGAGATATAGAAAATTGAAAAATTTTGTTTTTACATTTTAATCAATAGGAAAACTCAATTTGTGCGATATTTTCTCTGGAGTCTGGATGATGGAGCAATACTGTATTGGAGAGTGATTCTTTGGCTTGTTGAAATGCCAAAATGGGTTGTTCATTCTATAAAATTATAGCAGTATTTCTAGACTTTTCAGCTATATGATCATGTAGTGGTTGTAATAGTTCTGCACAGTGAGGTATAAATTGATAATAGAAGTTTACTAATCCAAGAAATGGGCGTGTTGGCTGTTTAGACACTGGTCTAAGAAAATTTTCGAAGCTATCCACGTTTTTGCTCATATAGTTATTCCATTGGACGTCATCATGTGTCCCAGGAATTCCAATAAAGGTACACCGAACAGACATTTTGCAACATTGATAACAAGGCTAAACTGACGAAAACTTCCGAATACTTTGTGTAAATGGTTGTTGGTGTTCATCATCGTCTTTGCTGCTAACTAGGGTGTCGTCAATATACGTGAATATGAATGGCAAGTCTGCTAGAATTAAATCCATGAATCGTTGACATGTTTGGGCGGCATTTCTGAGACCAAATGGCATTCTTGTGTATTCAATGAGGCCAAAAGGCGTCGTCACTGCCATGTTGGAGATATCTTTGAGTGCTGCTGGTATCTGGTGTTACACCTTGACTAAATCAATTTTAGAAAATACGTGAATGACATGTAGCTGTGATGTAAGGTCTTTGATATGTTGTATGGGGTACCTGTAGGGTATTGTGCGGGCGTTGAGAGCCTTAAAGTCGCCTATGGATGGAGAGGACTGGACCATGGACTGGATGAGGGTCGAAGGTAGCCGAGTTCATGGAGGGGTTTAAATTCCTCCTTGGCTACCTTGAGTCTAATTGGATCCAATCTTCTGGCCTTTGAGTGTATGAGTGGTCCTGTAGTCATATGGATATGGTGGACTACAGAGTGGGACACTTTATCAGATGATAAATGAGAAATTGTAATGTCAGCGAATTCCTTTAATATTATTTTGTATTTGTCCGGGGCAGCAGGACATATGCTGTGAAGCCATTGGTAAGAGAGAAAAGGATAAATACTAATCCCAGAGACTTCAAGTTCTGGTATTGGATCATGAAATCTGTGCCATCCTACATCTACTATTAAACTGCAGTGAATTAAAAAAATCCGCACCTAAAATGGCATGTGAACAGTTGGCTATGAGAAATGGCCAGATAAATGAACGTCTTAACCCAAGATTTATGCTTATTTGACACAACCGATATGTGTTGATTACTGTGTGATTGGCGGCATATAATTTTAACTCACCGTTGACACATAATTGGGGCTCAACTTTATGTTTTGGCAGAACACTAAAATCTTAACCTATGTCTATTAAAAATTCTAGCTTATTTTTGTATCTCTAATAAAAAAAGATGGCTGTCATGTGTGCAGCAGGATAAAACACATTTTTGGGCTTTGTCTCCGAAGGTGCAATAGAACCAGCTGGTTGTTGTTCCTTCTTGTTGGTCGAGGTGGAGATGATGATCATGACCTTGTTCCTACTTTTTTTTTCATTGGTTAAATGTCTCAACATGATTCTAAGTTGTTGTACTTGATTTGTTAATTCAGTCACTGTTTCCATTAGTGATGTATGTTGGTTTTGTTCGACTTGGAGATTGTAGTTTTGAGTGGGTCCTTTTGAAGTTGTGTTTTCGATGGCGTTAAGTTGTTGTATCCCTGGGTCAAGTACTTCTAATATTTTATCAGCCATTTTGGCCAGGGTTTCTAAGAGAGCTGTTTGATCCAGTGGCTAGGATAACTCGGACTTGCCGAAGGAAATCAAGAGTTGAATAGTTCTCAAAGAAGCAGTACATTTTCAGGGAAGGCTACCACAATTCTGGCCAGCTGTTTCATGAGTCGCAACAGCTGTGTCAGTTTCCTGTCCCCTAATTGTAAATTGTTGAGTATTTACAGTACATTTTGTGGCTATGTTGGGTAACTATGTCGGGCCACTGCCTTTTTTAATGCTTCATGTGATTCTGAGTTAGGAGGTTTTAAGATCAATTCCCTTACTTATGTATTAATATTCGGTAAGAATGCGTCAATGGTCAAGTCGAATCTACATCAATCTCTTTTAATTTGGTATGCCCTAAATAGATGCGCTATGGTCGCAAACCATGTTTCAGGTACGTGTGACCAAAATAGAGGGAGTTTCAAACATTTCAATCCATGTTGGTGTTGGACAGTGTGTTAGTTTGCATCCCCATCCAATTTATAATTGTTTCAGGGCCAAGGGGATATCCCATATCTCGATGTTTTGTAGGGTCTTCCATTTTGGGCATAACTATGGTATAAAATGTTTAAAATTATTTTATCCAACCATCAACCGTTGACTTATCTGTGATTAGGAACAGTAACACGGATGATTACTATTGCACTATTCACTTTCACTACTTGGTAGTAGTTGTTATGCTCTTCTATTTTGTGTCTGATATCTTGGCAAGTATGTAGATGTAGTAAGGAGAGTTGTAACGAAAACTATAAATAGTAGAGTAGTATTCAAGAGTTGAGTGTAACGGTCACCATTCGTAGAAAGCTGTAATAATGTTGTTGTGATTGGTAGTACTGTATAATTGTTGAAAAAATAGTAATAGCCTGAAGTCTTCAAAGCTAGGTTGAATCGCTTTGAAATTTGGTTCAATTAAATATTACGTTAAAATTCCGTTCTTTTAAAGGATCGCATCCTAGTCACCATTTGTAGAAGACTGTATTTTAAATGTTCAAAATTATATAGCCTAAAGATAATTTATGTTGTTAATTGGATTATGTATATGATAGTATGCATAATAGTTTTGTAGAACTTATCTTGACACTGAAGGTGAGAGGAAAATAATCTAAATGTATAATTAAAATATAACTTTTATATTCCAATAATAATATATATACATATAGTTATTATTTGGAAATAAATATTAATCATCAAAGATGGGAGATTTCAAGAGATTGTTTTTTGTAAAACCCAAACTGGAACTCTATTTTTTATTCTTTTTTTTTATTTATTTAAATTTAAGAATTTTGGATAAACAGGACATGAGATGATTCTCTTCTATCTTTCTTTGTTTTGAAATTTCAATATTTATTTTGGATTTTTTTCGTTCTTAAGTATGACACAAGCTACTTGCATTCATTTTGGCAAGCAAATGTCATGCCATGAGTTGCATTGAAAAAGGAAAGGCGTCCTTAAAGTGCGTTTATGAATGAAGTATAAGTGGTGTAGATACTATAAGTGGAGAGGAAAGTCTCCAACCTATACATTGTAGAATCATAACTTTTATCCAAAATGTTGGGAGTGTGGTGCCCCTCACATGTGCAAAACAGTATAGCTGCAGCTTTAATAGAAATTGAGATGTAGCAAAAAGAAAAATGAAGTTTTTACATTAAAGTCAATAGGAAAACACACTTTTGTGTGATATTTTCTCTCCTATAAACATAAAACTGTATATTTTTGCGAGTATGTATGGAGTGAGGTACTCCAATTATGTGCAAAATGGCGTAGCTGTAGCTTTAATAGAAATTTAGATACAGCAAAAATAAAAATGGTGTTTAGCACTAAAATCAATTTGAAAGCACACTTTGTGCGATATTTTCTAGTCTATACAACATAGGAATTAAAATTTTTTGTCCACAATGTAGGGAATGAGGTACTCCAATCATGTGCTAAACTGCATGGCTGCAGCATTAATAGCAATTGAGATATAGCAAAAAGAAAAATGGAGTTTTTCCATTGAAAATGAATAGGAAAACTCAATTTGATTGATATTTTCTTACCTATATGACATTGAACTGTAAATTCTTGTGAGAATGTCGGGAATGAAGTACTCGCATCATGTGCAAAATGGCATGGCTTTAGCTTTAATGGAAATAGAGATATAGCAAAAAGAAAAATAGAGTTTTTACATTGAAATCTCTCCCATACAGCTTAATACTGTAAATTTTTGGGATAATGCAGTTAATGAGAAACTCTAATCATGTGCATTACAGCATGGCTGTAGAATTAATAGAAATTGAGATATAGCCAAAAGAAAAATGCAGTTGTTAGAATGAAATCAATGGGAAAACACACTTTCTCCAATATTCCCACTCCTGTGCCACATAGAACTGTAAATCTTTTTGCGAGAATGTAGGGAATGAGGTACTCCAATCATGTGCGAAACGGCATGGCTGCTGCTTTATTAGAAATTGAGAGATAGCGAAAAGAAATATAAAGTTTTTGCGTTGAAATCATTGGGAAAACCCACTTTTAGCGATATTTTCTTTCCTTTACATAATATAACCAAAAATGTTTTAATAAATGTAGGAAATGAAATACTCCAATCATTTGAATAACGGCATGGCTGTAGCTATAACAGAAATTGAGATATAGCAAAAAGAAAAATGAAGTTTTTCCTATGAAAACAATGGGAAAACGCACTTTGTGCATTTTGTATCCTGTACGTGATTGAACTGCAAATTTTGGCCAGAATTTAAAGAATGTTATACTCTAATCATGTTCAAGACGTAATCACTGCAGCTTTTATAGAAATTGAGGTATAACAAAAAGAATAATGGAGTTTTTACATTAAAATCACTAGTACAACTCACTTTGGAAGATAGTTTCTCTCCTATGCAACATAGAACTGTAAATTTTTGCAAACATATAGGGGATGAGGTACTCCAATTTTGTTCAAAACGGTATGGCTGTAGCGTTAATAGAATTTGAGATACAGCAAAAAGAAAAATGGAGTTTTTTTCATTAAAGTCAATGGAATACACACTTTCTGCGATATTTTCACACCTATAAAACATAGAACTGTAACTTTTTGTGACAAAGTAGAGAATAAGGTACTCCAAGCATATTTTAAAACGGCACGGCTATAGATTTAAGAGAAATTCAGATAAGGCCAAAAGAAAAATAATTTTTATATTGAGATCAATCAAAAAACACTTTGTGTGTTATATTTTTTCTCCTATACAACATAGAACTGTAAATTTTTGAGAAAATGTAGGGAATAAGGACATCCAATCATGTGCCAAACGTCATGGCTGTAGCTTTAATAAAATTGAGATATAGCAAAACAAAAAATGGTTTTTACATTGAAGAAACACACTTTGTTGATGTTTTCTCTACTATATAACATAGAACTGTAAATTTTTGTGAGAATATAGTGAATGAGGTATCCCAATATTGTGAAAAACGTCATGGCTGTAGCATTTATAGAAATTAGGATGTAGCAAAAAGAAAAATGGATTTTACTTTGAAATCAATGTTAAAACACACTTTGTGTGAAATTTTTATTCTCATACATGATAGAATCATAACTTTTCTCCAGAATTTGTAAATGTGGTACTTCAATCGTGTGCAAAACAAATGGCTGTAGCTTTAAAAGAAATTGAGAAATAGAAAATAGAAAAATTTGGTTTTTACATTTGTGCAATATTTTCTCTTCTATTAAAAATAAAACGGCACATTTTTCTTGGAATGTAGAGAAAGAGGTAATCCAGTCATACACAAAACGGCATGGCTGTAGCTTAAAAGGTAATTGAGATATAGTAAATAAGAAAAAATAGAGTATGGAATGAATTACTCCAATCATGTGCAAAATGGCATGGCTGTAGCTTTAATAGAAATTAAAAAGCAAAAATTAAAATAGTTTTTACATTTAAATCAATAGGAAAACATACTTTTTCTGATAGTTTCTCTCCTATGCAGCAAAGAACTATAAATTTTTGGGAGAATGTAGTTAATGAGGTACTCCAATCATGTGGAAAACGGCACGGCTGTAGATTTTATCAAAATTTAGATTTAGCAGAAATAAAAATGAAGTTTTAAGAATTAAATCAAAAGTAAAACACACATTTTACGAAATTTTATCTTCTATAACACATAGAACTGTAATTTTTTGCGAGAATGCAGGGAATGAGGTACTCCAAACATGTGCAAAACGGCATAGCTGAAGCTTTGATAGAAAATGAGATACAACAAAAAGAAAAATGGAGATTTTACATTGAAATCAATGAAAAAACACACATTGTGTGATATATTCTCTCCTATACAAAATAGAACTGTAAATAATTGTGAGAATGTAGGGAGTGAGGTACTCCAATAACTAGCAAAACAGTATGGATGTAGCTTTCTTTGAAATTGAGATATAGCGAAAGAAAACGGAGTTTTTACATTGAAATTAATAGAAAAAAAACACACGTTGTGCAATATTTGCTTTCCTATACAACATAGAACTGTAATCTTTTGCAAGAACGTAGGGAATGAGGTACTTCAATCATGTGCAAAACGGCATGGCTGTAGCTTCAATTGAAATGGAAATATAGAACAAAAAAGTGGAGTTTTTAATTGGAGTGATATTTTCTCTTCAATAAAACAAAGAGCTGTAAATTTTTTTTGAATGTAGAGAATGAGGTACTCCAGTCATGTAAAAAATGGCATTTCTGAAGCTTAAAAAGAAATTGAAATATAGTAAATTGAGAAAATTGGAGTATTTACATTATAATCAAAAGGAAAACGCACTTTGTGCAATATTTTCTCTCCTATACAACATAGAACTGTAAATTTTTTGTGAGAACTCCAGTCATGTGCCAAAAGGCATGGCTGTAGCTTTATTAGAAATTGAGATATAGCAAAACAAAAAATGGAGTTTTTGCATTGGAAATCAATGGGAAAACTCAGTACTCAGAAGTACTCCAATCATGTGCAAAATGGCATGACTACAGCTTTAATAAAATAGATATAGCAAAAAGAAAAATAATTTTTTCATTTAAATCCATGGGAAAACACACTTTTTCTGATAGTTTCTCTCCCATACAGCATAGAACTGTAAATTTTGGAACGAAAGTAGTTAATGAGGTACATGAATCATGTGCAAAACGGCAAATCTGTGGCTTTCTTTGCAATTTAGATATAGGAAAAAAATAGAGTTTTTTTACATTGAAATTAAAGGAAAATCACATTTTGTGCAATAATTTCTTTCCTATACAACATAGAACTGTAAACTTTTGTGAGAATTTAGAGAATGAGGAACTTCAATCATGTGCAAAACGGCATGGCTGTAGCTTCAATAGTAATGGAGATATAGCAAAAAAGTGTTGTTTTTACTTTGAAATCAATTGGAAAGCACACTCTGTGCAATATGTTTTCTCCTATTCAATGTAGAACTGTAAATTTTTTCTAGAATGTAGGGAATTAGAAAAACCAATCACGTGCAAGACGGCATGGTTGTAGCTTTAATATAAAAACAAACTTGAGATTTTACATTTAATTCAGTGGAAAAACACACTTCGTCTGATATTTTCTCTCCTATACTACTTAGAGCTGGTAATTTTTGCGAGAATATGGGGAATGAGGGGCTAGAATAAGGCCCAAATCAGCATGGCTGTAGCTATAATAAAAATTGAGATACAGCAAAAAATGTAGTTTTTCAATTGAAATCAATAGGAAAATGCACTCTCTGCATTTTGTCTCCTATATATGATAAAATTGCAAATTTTTGGCAGAATGTAGGGAATGTGGTACTCCAATCATTTGCAAAACAGCATGGCTGTAGCTTTAATAGAAATTAAGATATAGCAAAAAGAAAAGTGGAGTTTTTACATTGAAATCAATGGCATCATACACTTTGTTTGATATTTTTTCCCCTATACATAATAGAATCATAACTTTTCCAGAGAAGTTTGGAAATGTGGTACTTCATTTATGTGAAAAACGGCATGGCTGTAGCATTAATAGAAATACAATACAGAAAAAAGGAGAAATTGAGTTTTTACATTGAAATTAATGAGATTTTCTCTCCTATAAAACATGGAACTGTAAATTTTTGTCAGAATGTAGGGAATGATGTACTTCAATCGTCAGCAATATGGCATGGTTGTAGCTTCAATCGAAAGGTGAGGAAAAGCCAAAAGATAAAATTGTCTTTTTCCATTAAAATCAATAAGAAATCACACTCTGTGCGATATTTTCTCTCCTATACAACAATAAACTACACATTTTTGTAAGAATGTAGAAAATCTTCCACTCCAATCATGTGCAAAATGGCATGGCTGTAGGTTTAATAGAATTTGAGATATAGTAAAAAGAAAAATACAGTTTTTAAATAAAAAAACCAATTGGAAAATACACTTTCATCGATATTTTTTGCCTATAAAGCAAAGAACTGTAAATTTTATTGAGAATGTGGAGAATGAGGTACTCTAATCAGGTGCAAAACGGCATGCCTGTAGCTTTAACAGAAATTGAGATATAGCAAAAAGAAATATGAAGATTTTCTATTGAAATCAATAGAAAAACACATTTTGTGCGATATTTTCTCTAATATTGAACTGTCAATTTTATCAAAAATGTAAGGAATGAGGTACCCCTATCATGTGAAAAGCGTCATTGCTTTAGCTTTAATAGAAATTGAGGTATTGCAAAAAGAAAAATGGAGTTTTTAAATAGAAATCAATGTGAAAACATGCATTGTGCGATATTTTCTCTCCTACACAACATAGAGCTGCAAATTTTTGTGAGCATATAGGGAATGAGGTACTTCAATCATGTGCAAAGCAGCACGGCTTTAGCTGAAATAGAAATTGAGATATATCATAAAGAAAAATGAAGATTTTACTTTTAAATCAATGGAAAAACGCACTTTGTACAATAGGGTACTTCTAATCATTTTTAAAACGGTATGGCTGTAGCTTAAATAGGTATTGAGACATAGCAAAAAGAAAAATAGAGTTTTTCCATTTCAATGAATGGAAAACACACTTTGTGTTGTATTTTCTCTTCCATACATAATAGAATCATAACATTAATTCAAAATGTTATGAATGTGATACCCCAATCCTGTTTAAACGGTATAGCTGTTGCTTTAATAGAAATTGAGATATAGCAGAAAGAAAAATGGAATTTTTACTTTGAAATCAATGTGAAAATACACTTTATGTGATATTTTCTCCCCTATACAACATAGAACTGTATTTTTTTTTAAATGTAGGGAATAAGGTACTACAATAATTTGCAAAACGGCATGGGTGCTGCTTTAATAGAAATTGAGATATAGCAAAAAAAAATATGGAGTTTTTTTAATTCAATGGGAAAACACACTTTGTGCGATATTTTCTCTCCTATAAAACATATAACTGTAAGTTTTAGTGAAAATGGAGCAAATGAGGTACTCTAATCATGTACGAAATGGCATGGCTGCAGCTTAAATAGAAACTGAGATATAGTAAAAGGAAACATGGAGTTTTTATATTGAAATTAATTGGAAAATACACTTTCTGTTATATTTTTAATCCTATACATAATACAATCACAACTTTTATCCAGAATGTTGATATGTGATACTGCAATCATGTTGAAAATGGCATGGCTGTAGCTTCAATATTTAGAAAAATGAAATTTAGAAAAATGAAATTTTTACATTGAAATCAATGGGAAAACATATTTTGTGTAAAAATCTTTCTCCAAAACAACATAGAACTGTAAATTTTTGTGAGAATGTAGGGAATGAGGTACTCCTATCATGTGAAAAACAGCAAGGCTGTTGCTTTAATAGAAATTTATGTACAGCAAAAAAAATAGAGTTGTTACATTGAAATCAGTATAAAAACACACGTTGTGTGATATTTTCTCTCCTATACAACATAGAACTGTAAATTTTTTGAGAATGAATGGAATGACTTACTGTAATCATGTGCAAAACGGAAAAGCTGTAGCTTTGATAGAAATTTAGAAATAGAAAAATGAAATGCAGAGTTTTTACATTGAAATCAACAGGAAAACAAACTTTGTGTGATATTTTCCCCTCATACACAAAACTATAACTGTAAATTTTTGCAAGAATGTAGAACACGAGGTTCTCTTATCATGGGAAAAATGAATGGCTGCAGCTTACATTGAAATTGAGATATAGGAAAAAGAGAAATGAAGTTTTTCTAATGCAATCAATGGAAAACACACTTTGTGCGATATTTCCTTTTCTATACATAATAGAATCATAACTTCTATCCAGAATGTTGGGAATGTGGTAATTCAATCATGTGCAAAGTGGCATGGCGGTAGCTTTAAAAGAAATTGAGATACAGCAAAAAGAAAAACGAAGTTTTTGCTTTGAAATCAATTGGAAAACGCACTCAGTGCATTTTGTCTCCTACACATGATAGAACTGCAAATTGTTCCTGGAATGTGGGGAATGTGGTACTTCAATCCTGTTCAAAACGGCATGGCTGCAGCTTTAATAGATATTGAGATATAGCAAAACGATAAATGGAGTATTTACTTTGAAATTAATAGGAAAACACACTTTGTTTGATATATACTTTCATATACAGCGTAGAACTTTAACTTTTTGTTAGAATGTAGGGAATGAGGTACTCCAATCATGTGCAAAACAGCATGGGTTTAGCTTTAATAGAAATTCAGATATTGCAAAAAGAAAAATGGAGTTTTTGTTTTGAATTTAATGGGAAAACACACATTGTGCGATGTTTTTTCTCCTATACAATGTAGAACTGTAAATTTTTTCTAGAATGTAGGGAATGAGGAACTCCAATCATATACCGGACAGCATGGTTGTATCTTTAATAGAAATCGAGGTATGCAAAAACAAATCACTGATTAAATTGAAATCAGTGGAAAAACACCCTTTGTCTGATATTTACTCTCCTATACAACTTAGAGCTGGTAATTTTTGCGAGAATATGGGGAATGAGGGGCTTGAATTATGTGCGAAACGGCATGGCTTTAGCTTTAATAAATATTGAGATACAGCAAAAAGAAATCTGTGCTTTTTCAATTGAATTCAATGGGAAAATGCATGCTCTGCATTCCGTCTCCTCTATATGATAGAACTGCAAATTTTATTTAGAATGCAGGGAATGTGGTACTCCAATCATTTGCAAAACAGCATGGCTGTAGCTTTAATAGAAATTGAGTTATAACAAAAAGAAAAGTGGAGTATTTATATTTAAATCAATGGGAAAACGCAGTTCGTGCAAAGTTTTCTCTTATTATTCCCTACATTATCTCCATGTGATAATGTAGGGAATAATGCACTCCAATCATGTGCAAAACGACTTGACTGCAGCCTTAATACAAATTGAGATATAGCATCATCATCATCATCATTTGGGTTTGGATCCTCCACACACACCTATCCCTAACCAGGCTTCCATCCAGCCTACATGCCACAATGTCTTTCTGTACTACCTGCTCCCACCCTGCTTGAGTCTCCCCTATCATGAGGCAACCAACCACCTGTTGCTCCAGTATATACTGCATGAGCTCCACCTCTGCCCTTTGCATCACATGAAAATACCATCTCAACCTATACTCTCTTATTCTCTCTCCTATCTCTTCAACTTTCTATTTGACTCTAACATACACGTTGCAGACTCATTCAGCATGCGACTCCCCACTCATGAAACTCAGCATTTGCATCTCAGCCACTTTCATTCTCCTCTCATGGTTTTTCCTCACTACATGCCTGTAGGCTTATGACATATTTTTAAGCAAAGCGGCTGTATAGTCATCTGCATTTTTGTCATCACAATCTGCTAACACATACAGAGACGTCTGGAGGCCCTGTTGGCTGTTGTCAACGTGATGGCACCTCACGTGTTGTGTTTAATTATGGGAAAGACATCTATCCACATTACTCCACTATTAAATGTATAATTTTCTTGAAAATGTCACATACTGATTGCCTAAATGTAATGCCCAATGAGGCTTAGCTAATGACAGCTAGTTTTAAATGTAAGGGTTGCCTATCAGTCTATGGGGAAAATACTCCGGTGAAAGCAGGGAACTAATTTTTACTGGATTAGGATCCATTACCTGTATATCAACTAACACTTTCTAATCTGAAATCCTTACTATCTACCACAAAAACCAAGGTGATCACTGAGAGTTTGAAGCCATGCTTTGAACTTACCATGATTTTAGGTGAGTAGGTGGCATCAAATGAGATGGTGGTCCAAAATTAGAAGTTGCTACAGTCTTATATTTCTAAACTGATGTTGAGTCACGCCAGAAAAGGCTACTAACACTAAGTTTGAAAAATCCTATGCTAAAGTGGCTTCAGCTGGTCGCCCTAAGCCCTCAAATCCTCAGGACCATTAGTCATCCACTGTACAGTTTATGGCTGGCAGTGAGGTTGAGAGCACAGGGCCAGCCCATATTTGTCATAAAAGCCAAGGTTATTTGAGTGCAACCCAGATTCACCCCATAGTCCCAGTTATTTCAGGGTTAGGTGCCTTTCCTTATCTAGAAGCGCCTCCTAGAACTGTAGCAATTAAAACTTTTGTGACACGTTTAAACCCTAATTTAACTTGCCAATCCTTGTTGGAGCATTTGAAAGAACATACAGGAGGGTGGTACAAGCACATATTCTTCTTTCCTTATTAAACATTTAGAATTTGATGCTGCATTCTTGTTTGCACCTTAGTAATAGCCTACTAATTAGCTGGTTAATTGCTTTGTGGGTAAAGTGCATGACAACATGTGAAGGATCATCTTATAATGTAAAGCCCTACTTCATTTTTTAGAAATAGTAATAGCTTCATTAAAGGGAGAGAGGTAAGCCCCATCACAAAGCCAGTTTAATGTTATCTTATCTGACTATGAATATGTATTATCAGAATGTCTGGAGCCTTCAATCTAAATGTTACTCATTTCTGACAAACTTATCTGTTGAAACATATAATTTTATTGTCCTGACAGAAACCTGGTTCTCTGAGGAGATAAACTCTTCCAATTACTTTCCACCAACTTCCTAGGTGTTCCAAAAGGTGAAGCTAGCTTCTTATTTTGGTGGTGGTTTGTTGATAGCAGTGAACATGAATACTGTTGGGGAGAAGGCTTATGTCAATGAAAAGCTGAGTATACCTTACCGTGTGCTGGGTATATCAATATTGATGCCAAATGTAGAGCCTATCACACTCTTAGTTATTTTTCCCCTGCCTTGAGAGTTGCTGAATTCACAGCATCCATTGATGCTTTAACTACAAATTTGGCCTCTTGCTCTTAAGTCATTTTTTGGGGGAAACTTTAATGTCACACTGAATGAGTGGACATCTCCCATTCCCATTTATTTAGGCTCAACCCACAGGAGCAATGCTACTGCCATGATTGCCATAGCAGGTTTCACAAAATTTCATCAATTAAATAGGATTTGCAACCATAAAAGTGTTTACTTGATCTATGCTTCAGTGACTTACCCATGTTATTAGAGGAGGAACCTCCTGCCTCATCCTGCCTTACATCTCCATCTTCAGCTCACCTATGTTTGCTCAAAAATCAGTTCATTTAAACCTTGCTGATGTTACAATTGGGTCAGAGGTAATTATGTAAATTTATAACGTCAATTACAAAAAGCAAATTAGGTCAACCTAAAACTTCTAGAGGATCCTGAGGAAAGAGTTGACTTTTTCTACCAGTACCTTCAGATGTGACCCACTAAATCAATGAAGGAGGGACCACTTATGTGGTGACAGGCAAGCTTAGTTCAGTGTGATAGGAGGATCCCAATCTAGTTGACAGGGAAGTTCTACAGAACAGTTGTTAGACCAGCTATGCTATATGGATCAGAGTGCTGGGCAACGAGGATGAGCTACATAATTAGAATGTGAGTATCTGAGATGCTAATGCTGTGGCACATGTGTGGCATGTCAAGAGCTGACAGAATTAGGAATTAGCATATTAGAGGTAACCTGGGGTGGTGGACATCGTCGATAAGATGAGAGAGAATATGCTGAGGTAGTATGGACACACCATGCAAAGACGGGAAGAGGAGCTCGTTAGGTTAGTTCCAGGAATAGAGGTGGTTGGTAGCACCAGGGGCAGGGGGAGAAAAAAGCAGATGAGGTAACCAGTTGTCCATAAGGATATGACAATATGAGGGGTGGATGGGGAACTGGGGAAGAGGTAGACAAGAGTGGAGGGCTAGAACTCACTGACATGATCCTGCCAAAGGTGGGATAAGGGTATGATGATGCTGTTGTAAAATCCAAGTGTAAAAGGTGTACAGCCTGCTCTAAAGTTTATGTTGAATTATAAGTGTTCCATGCTAGGAAAATGTCAGTTTAGTGTTCAACGTCTTCAAAAGGATTGTGAACCACTGAAATAAGGCAATGTTACAACAGGTTTAAGGCTCATGGAAACGTTCCATGAGGGGACGGGCTGACTGCCGGACTGTGCCACACAATTGTAGACCTTTCATAAATGGATTAAATAAATTTTTGGGCCAGATCTATATTAAAAAAATTAAAAAGTTTGCTAAAATTCTCATAATAGGAAGAGATATTGTAAGTCCCAACATAGGCACCATATAAAATGTCATTTAAAAACAGAAATAATAGATTGTCGCTAAAACACAGCCAAAAGTTGTCACCTGTGATAAGTTTCGAAAAAAATGGCGCTTACAATGATATTAAATATTTTTAAACATTTAAATATATAAAACAACCATTTAATGAATGATAAAAATGATTACACCATTAATTGATATTCAATGTGTAGAATATAATGATGCAAAAAAGTGAAAATCTCAAAAAATATTGTTTACAATGTTTTACCAGGAAGGTTACGATATAGCAAAAAGGAAAATGGAGTTTTGTACAATGAATTCAGTGGGAATAGACACTGTGCGATATTTTCTCGCCAAAACAACATAGAACGGTAAATTTTTGTAAGAATGTAGGGATTTGGGTACTCCAATCATATGCAAAGTGGCACGGCAGTAGCATGAATAGAAATTCAGACACAGCAGAACAAAAAAAAAATTGAGTTTTAACATTTTGTGCAGTATTTTCTCTCCTATACAACATAGAACTGTAAATTGTTGCAAGAATGAAGAAAATGGGGTACTCCAATCATGTGCAAACGGCATGGGTGTAGCTTTTAATAGAATTTGAGATAAAGGAAAAAGAAAATTGGAGTTTTTACATTGAAATCAATTGGAAAACGCACTTTGTGCATTTTGCCTCCTATAGGTAATAGAATCATAACTTTAGTTCAGAATTTTGAGAATGTGCTACTCAAATAATGTGCAAAACGGCATGGCTGCAGCTTTAAAAGAAATTGAGATATAGCAATAAGAAGAAATGAGTTTTTCCTTTGTGCAATGTTTTCTTTCCTATACATAATAGAATCATAACTTTTATCCATAATGTTGGGAATGTGGTACTCAAATCATCTGCAAAACGGCATGGCTGTAGAACTAATAGATATTGACATATATAGCAAAAGAAAAATTTATTTTTAAATTTAAATAAATGGAAAAACACAATGTGACATATTTTCTCTCCTATACAACAAGGAAGTGTAAATTTTTGCAAGAATGTAGTGAATAAGGTAGTCCAATCATGCTAAGAAAGGCATGGCTGTAGCTTTAATAGAAATTGAGATATAGCAAAAAGAAAATCATAAATTTTAAATTGACATGAATAGAAAAAAAATTGTGTGATATTTTCTCTCCTATACAACATAGAACTATAAATATTTGTGAGAATGTAGGGAATGAGGTACTCCAATCATCTGAAAAATGGCTTGGCTGTAGGGTTAAGAGAAATTTAGATATTGCAAAAAGAAAAATAGAAATTTTTACATTGAAATCAATGGAAAAAAAAACTTTGTGTGATATGTTCTCTCCTACACAACACAGAAATGTAATTTTTGGCGAGAATATAGGGATTGAGGTACTCAAATTATTTTCAAAACGGCATGACTGTAACTTTAACAGAAATTGAGATATCAGAAAAAGAAAAATGTGCTTTTTACATTGAAATGAATAGGAAAACACACTGTGCTAAATTTTCTCTCCTATTAAACATAGAAATGTAATTTTTGGCGAGAATGCAGGGAATGAAGTTCTCCAATTATATGGAAAATCTCATGGGTATAGCTTTAATAGAAATTGAGATATAGAACAAGAAAAAAGGAGTTTTTACATTGAAATCAATGGGAAAACACAATGTGCAATATTTTCTCTCCTATACAACACATAACTGCAAATTTTATCAAGAATGTTGGGAAAGAGGTACTTTAATCATGTTTTAAACCGCTTGGCTGAAGCATTAATAAAAAATTAAGATATAGCATAACGAAGTTGAGTTTTTACATTGAAATCAATGGAAAAACACATTTTGTGTGATATTTTCTTTCCTATGCATAATAGAATCACAACTTTTATCCAGAATGTTGGGAATGTGGTACTCTAGTCATCTGTAAAACGGCATGGCTGTAGCTCTAATAGAAATTGAGATATAGCAAAAAGAAAAATTTCGTTTTTACATTGCAATAAATAAAAAAATCACTTTGTGCAATATTTCCTCTCCTATAAAGCATAGAACTGTAAATTTTTTTGAGAATGAAGGGAATGAGGTCCTCCAATCATGTGCAAATCGGCATGGCTGTCGCTTTAATAGAAATTGAGATATAGTAAAAAAAATTGGAATTTTTACATGGAAATCAATCTCAAAACATGCATTGTGCAATTTTTCTCTCCTATAAAATGTAAAACTGCAAATTTTCTCAAGAATGTCGCAAATGAGGTACTCTAATCATGTGCAAAACAGCATGGATGTGGCTTTAATAGAAATTGATTTGTTGCAAAAAGAAAAATTGAGTTTTTTTATTGTAATCAATGGGAAATCACACTTTGTTCACTATTTTCCTTGCAAAATCATAGCTTTATCCAGTATGTTGGGAATGTGGTACCCCAAACACGTGCAAAACGGCATGGCAGTAGCATTAATAGACATTGTAAAACGTGAAATCGTTCTCCACAACGTTGGGAATGTGGTACTCCCATCACGTGCAAAACAGCATGGCTGTAGCTTTAACGGAAATTGAGATATAGAAAAATGAAAATGGAGTGTTTACTTTGAAATGAATGGAAAAACACACTTTGTGCGACATTTTCTCTTCTATACACATTAGAATCATAAATTTTATCCATAATGTTCGGAATGTGGTTCTCGAATAATGTCCAAAACGCCAGGGCTGTAGGTATAATAAAAAGTGAGATATGGGAACAAGAAAAATGGAGTTTTTTTATTGAAATCAGTGAAAAAAACACACTTTTGGTGATATCTTCTCTCCTATACAACATTGAACTGTAAATTTTTGAAAGAATATATGGAATAAGGAGCTTTAATCATGTGCAAAGCGTCATGGCTGTTGCTTTAATAGAAATTCAGATGTAGAAAAAAGAAGAATGCAGTTTTATCATTGAAATCAATAGAAAAACTTACTTTCGGCAAATTTTCTTTCTTATATATAATAAAATCGCGAATGGAATCCAGAATGTGGGGAATGTGGAACTCCAATCATGTAAAATTTGGTATCACTGTAGCTTGAATAGAAATTGAGATATACCAAAAAGTAAAGTGGAGTTTTTTTATTAAAATCAATAGGAAAACACACTTTTTGTGATGTTTTCTTTCCTATAGAACATTGAAATGTAAATTTTTGTGAGAATGTAGGGAATGAGGTACTCCCATCAAGTTCAAAACGGCATTGCTGAAGCTTTAATAGAAATTGAGATATATGGCAAAAAGAAAAATGAAGTTTTTAATTTTGAAATCAATGAAAAAAACACACTTTTTGCGATATTTTCTTCCCTATACGTAATAGAATCGTATCTTTCATCCAGAATGTTGGGAATGTGGTACTCCAATCATGTGCAAAATGGCATTACTGTAGCTTTAATTGAAATTGAGATACAGCAAAAAGAAAAATGGTTTTTTAAAATTGAAATCAATGGGGAAACACTTTGTACAATATTTTCTCTGCAATAAGACATAGAACTGTAAATTTTTGCGAGAATATAGGTAATGAGGTACTCTAATTATTTGCAAAACTGGATGGCAGTAGCCTCCAGGTACTACTCCTTGTCTGACTTGTGGGAAAAACATTTATCTAAGGAATGTAGCATTAAAATGCATACTTTGTCTTAAGAAAACACATATTGACTGCATTAATGTAACGGTTTCTGATGCTCCTCTTGTGGCCACTAATTTCAAAAGTCGGGGGTGTTTACTTCTGCAAGGAGAGAATACTCCGTTTCAGGAAGTGCAGCCTTCTCAAAACTGGTACAATTCCTCCCGTTGATGGCATACTGTATCCAGGGACTTTGAATCTCTTCTAATTTTGGTTAATTCCAAGGCTGTTACAGAGGGCTTGGCCCTTTTTCTTGAGCTGATTCCAAGTATTTAAAGATTCTCTTACTTCTAACAATGCCATCGTTTCCGAATTACAGCAATTGCACTCTGAGCTTTCAGCTTTCAGAGTTCAGGTTGCCTTTTCTTCCTACATTGATGGCTTGAAACTCACTTATGCAGCTGTTGCATCTCAGTCTGCAATGCGGCATGGTCGCGGATCTCCAATTGTTATTGCCGGATAACCTGACAAGGCTATTCTTACATCTCAGCCCCATAAGTTGATCTTTGAGAATTCTGATAGGAGGGTGAAAAGTTCAGATTATTAAGGTGTTTCTGGCGCTAATTTTTTTGGGAAAGCACATAGAGATCATAGATTGCATTCTCCACCTATCAACTGTACAGGAAAATCCTCTTTTTTTTTTAGGCAATACCTAAGTTGCCAGCTCTACAAATTTTAATCTCATGTTTGAATCCAGCTACTACCTGTCAAAGCATTTATGACCATTTGAAAGATCTTAGACAAAGATGTGACAGCTTTATTGAAAGTTAAAAAAAAAATTTAAAAGCTACTTTTCTTTCTGTATTAAGTACAATGAGACTGATCCAGACTCGTTGGTGTCACCTGATCTGGGGCCATCTAATGCTTTGATAAAGAAGTTCATTGGCACTTTACACGATTCAATGATCCAATCTAAACTAGTCATGGACTTACCCAAGAATAATTCAGCACGAATTGGAGGGGTTGATAATTTCAGTGTGAGAAAGGTAAACCAAACAAAAAGCACACCCTAATGGATTCAGGATATATCAGCATAAATTGTCGAAATGTTAGCGGCTAGCATTCTAAGGGCGACTCTTTTCTGTCCAATCTACTTTTGACACCCTACGATAGTATTGTGCTTTCTGATACCTGGCTGTCTTGCGAAATCTCTTCTTATGCATATTTTATACCCAATTAAATAGCGTTTTGACTGGATAAATCATATATGTATCATAGTTTTGGATTACTTGTCATAAATCAAACAACATTGTGTTGCAACTGTGGGTTGATCCCAGGCGTTTGTTTTCCCAATCACATCTTGGGAGTCTTAATAAATTCAGTTTAGAATGGTAATCTTACATTAATTGCCTTCTATCTATCCCTAACTTTAACTACAGCTACATTTACTTCTGTGCTGGACTCACTTTAAATGAAATTAGGCAGCATGTCCCCAAAATTTGTTGTAGGGGACTTTAATGTCCTGCTTATCGATTGGCTACCAAGGTTCCTTACTATTATGGATCCTCCCCGACTTCCAAGGCATAGTCTCTGATTGCTGTGAACACATTTAATGTTACCTCAACTTAACTTCTTCGGCAACTCAATGGGTCGATTGTTGGATCTGTGCTTCTCTAATTTAGAGGTTGTCCTAAATGTGGTGGTTAATCCTCTTTCTAAATTAGATTCGTTTAATCCAGCCCTAGTATTTGTCATTTTTTATGTAAATGTGACAGGGGCACAGCCCCTAACGGTCAGCCATGATATGACTGGTAGGAGGGGAATTATTTAGATCTATATCACTGCCTGGCCAATGCTCCATGTGATGCTGTACTTACAAACGTAGACCCAGGGGCGGCAGTGGAGGGCTTTTAACACGTTTTGGGGTCAGCAATATAAGATTGTATACATATAAAATGGGGTTCTAGGCGTCTGAGGGCATTTCCGCATTGGTTTAGAGCTTAAGAGGTGACTCTTTTCTTTGAACAAGAAGCGCCCCTCACCCATTTTGTGGGTACGCTGTTGTGAAAAATGGGCCATAATTAAATGACTGTTGGTGCGTTCATGGCTAGATTGCTTGACAAAACTCTTATCTAAGTGCAATTCATCCCAGTCATTTTGGGTTGGATTTAAGCAATTGAAAGATGATTTTAATGTTAGTATTACCCTGTTGCATAATACTAGTCTGATCTCTGATCCAGTTAAGGTGCACAACACTTTTATTCATTACTATGCTCATCTCCAGGAAGCTTTTACCCCTCCTTCTGGGCTTTTAAGGTACATATTTCCACTATCATCTGGAGGTGATTCATTGGATCTCTCATCTGTCAAAAGCATCGAGGTAACGTTAGCAATTAGGAAATTGAAACCCTCATTATCACCAGGGCCAGATAGAGTTCCCACTCATCATCAAGGCATGCCAGGATATTTTGACATGTGTAATAGCCAGATTATTTAATCTTTGTTTGCACAACTGTTTTGTCGCATTTATCTGGAGGACAGCTTATGTTTGCCCTATATTTAAAAAGAGTGCTAAATCTAATGTATCTAACTACAGTTAATTTCCCTGCTATCTCGAGTAGCTATGATATTCGAAAGAATTATTACAACAAAACTTGTCTTATGGTGTACTCCATTTTTAAGTGAGTATCAGCATTGTTTTAGAAATGGATGATATACAGAAACAAATCTGGTAATTCATTTGGATGGTATGTTTAAGACATTTAAGCTTCAACGCCAGGTGGATAGAATATATCTGGACTTATCTAAGGCTTTTGATCAAATCCCAATCTCCCTTCTCCTATGGAAATTGGCAGCTCATGGTCTTTCTGAAAATGTGATAGGTTTCCTTGAAAAGTACCTATGCCTTAGATATAATTTTTTTCAAAATTGTACAAGTGTTGAGCTATCAATACTATCTTCAGGGGTAGGCTTACCACAGGGCAGTGCCCTCAGCCCTATATTGTTTAATTTATTTATGAATGATCTCTACTCTAATATGTCATGAGAGTGTATCAAACTAGCATTTACAGATGACCTAATGCTTTCAAAGATGTTGGTGAATCATCAGTCTCTGGTGCAACTGAATGGGTCCTTGATTCAGGTTGAGCATTTGCTCCACCATACTTATTTAACTTTGAATTATAGTAAGACTCAGGTTATATATTTTTATTGGAATCAGTATCCTATTCTGTATCCATATGTATTTAGTAATGGAGCTCTGATACCCCGTAGTGATGTGGTATGGAATCTTGGATTATTGCTTGACACAAAATTGTTATTTTCGAGTCATGTTCACTACATTTACTGAAAAGTAAAGAGAGCTTACCATGCTATTATTTATATGAAGGGCATGCAGAGATTTCCAGCTTTGGTTACTGTCCTTTTTCAATTACTGATCATGCCAATTATATCCTACTGCATTATTTCAGGTCAGGTTGCAGTCCCTCTCACATAAACAGGTTGGTGAGACTGCACAATAAGGTTCCAAGGCTTGGGGTTACAACTACCAAGACTTTTGGGCTCATGACTAATGGTGTCCATGCATTACCTCTAATGTTGTTTATATGTTACAGTAGAATAATTTAGCTGCATCGCATATTTAATAACCTGATTGACTGTACACAGCTTCTCAGCTCTGAAAATCGTTGTCCCTAGCCATCTCTTGATACAAAGATATTTGTTTGCATATGCTGGGGACATTAATAACCCAGTGTACTTGGCACAATGGGACTTTAAAAGGTTAAATTTGACTCTGGATGATCTGCTGTTGCCATTCATAAGACTAAAGAAGAAGTTTATTGCCCATCAACTATCAAGGGGTTGTAATGAGGATTCATGACCAATACCATAACTCTTAACTACTTTAGCTCTTTTGAAATTGTTCATTTTTAGCCTTTGTTGGCATTGTTTACTATTTTTTGTTTTTTGCTTTGCTTTGGATTTTTAACACTTTAAGCCTTTTGGTAATATTTTGTATTTTAAGGGTTTAGGGAACGTTCAAACATTTTTTGTCCCGTTGTTCTATTAGTATGTTGGTATACTGTCATTACGTGTGTGACATACTTTATGAAATTTATTGATAATTTTCTATGGCAACACACTCTATTGTGCTTGTTCGCTACTAAACTTTGTGCAGTTCACATTTCATTTCAGATTTCCACATTATTTTTTACTGTCTGCTTGCTGGGATCTGGTCCCAATACCCCATCCCTTACCTAAGGGTTTACCTGTTTAGGGGATTTCGAGCAACAGAATAGAATAGAATGTTCGGAAAGTGGTACCCTAATCATGTGCAATATGGCATACCTGTTGCTTTAAAAAAATTAAGATTTAGAAAAATTTAGTTTTTAAATTGAAATCAATAAAAAAACACACTTTGTGCGATATTTTCTCTGCTATGTAGGTAATGAGGTACTCCTATCATGTGAGAAACGGCATGGCTGAAGCTTAAATAGAAATTTATATATCGGTAAAAGAAAAATGGGGATTTCACATTGAAATCAAAGGTAAAATGCACAATGTGGGAAATTTCTATTCCTATGAATAATAGAATCATAACGTTTCTCGAGAATTTTAGGAATGTGGTAATTCAATCATCTACAAAACGGCATGGCTGTAGCTTTAATAGAAATTGAGATATAGAAAAAGGAAAAATGGAGTTTTTACATTGAAATCAATGGGAAACACACTTTGTGCATTATTTTCTCTTTTATACAACATAGAACTGTAAATTTTGCAAGAATGTAGGGAATAGGTACTCCAATTATTTTCACAATGGCATAGCTTTAGCTTTAATACAAATTGAGATATAGCCAACAGAAAAATGGTTTTTTAAATTGAAATCAATGGGAAATCACGGTGTGTGATATATTTCTCTCCTATGCAACATAGAACTGTAAGTGTTTGCAAGAATGTAGGGAATGAGGTACTTGAAATTATTTGAAAAACTGTATAGCTGTCTCTTTAATACAAATTGCGTTATAGCAAAAAAAATATGAAGTTTTTCCATTGAAATCAATGGGAAAACATACGTTGTTTATATTTTATTTTACTAAACAGCATTAAACTGTAAGTTTTTGTTAGAAAGGGCAAAACAACATGGCTGTAGCTTAAAAGAAATTCAGACATAGGAAGAAGAAGAATGTAGTTTTTAAGTTGAAAACAATGAGAAAATAAACTTTTTGTGATATTTTCTTTCTTATGCAACATAGATATGTTAACTTTTGCAAAAATGTTGGAAACGAGGAACTCCAATCTAGCACAAAACGGCTTTGCTGTAGCTTTAAAAAAATTAGATATAGCAAAAAGAAAAATGGAGTTTTTACATTGAAATCAATGGGATATCACATTTTGTTCAATATCTTCGTTCGTATAGGGGAGACAGGGGCAAGTTGATGAGCAATGCAAGATGGCTAATGCCTGAATTATCGATTTTCCTTTGAGTTAGCAGCATCATATGAATACTACTAGTACTCCTCATGAATAGACATTACAAAATCGTTTTTTTAAGGCACTATTGCCATTACTATATTATTTACACGAGTTTCATTGTTTTTCTGCTGTGTGCTATATGAAACCAAATTTTGGAATTGAGATTTAAATAATATAGAGGTAAGCTATAGAAATATCTAATAGCATTTTGATTATCCCTAGACAACTGGCTATTTATATTCAGTATTCATTATTAAAAAATTTTTTTAATTTTATTGCTATAATACTTAAATTTTAAAATTGTTGCTGGGGCAAGATGACTGGGGCAAGTTAACGAACTCACTGTCTTGACCCTGAATGTTAACTGGCATCTTCTTTGTGGTTGCCAGCTTACCTGTGATTATTTTTAACTAGAAACATCAACTGTTAGGTTTACAATAAATTCAAATTACGATTTAATTCGATTTTAACTTTTAGTGTTAATGCGATTTTATTATTCATAAAAAAAATTAAAAATATTATTTCATTTGCCTTTAGCAATGTAATGAATAATGCCTAATCCTATTTTATTATAAAGAAATAAGGGTATAATAATAGAATTCGGAGAATTTTCTAATTTCTTTTACATTTGAATAGCCGTCATCTTGCCCCAGACCTGGGACATTTTAGATCATTCAATAAAAATTATAAAATCACCTTGAAGATATCAAAAAATGTTTCACTTTAAACAACTAAATTATAAATAAAGGTGCATTCTAAGTATCTCAGCACAGTAAAAAATTTTATCTCGAAAGAAAAATAAAAAATTTATTTAAAAACTTTTAGAATCGTCAACTTGCCCCGGTCTCCCCTACATAAAAGAATCATAGCTTTTAAACAGAATGTTGGTAATGTGGTACTCCAATCATGTGCAACATGTCTCGGCTGTAGCTTTAACAAAAATTGAGATACAGCTAAAAGAAATATGATGTTTCTCCAATAGAATTAATCGGAAAACACACTTTGTTTGATATTTTCTCTCCAATACATCATAGAACTGTAAATTTTAGCTAATATGTAGGGAATGCGGTTTCTCAATTGGAATTAATTGGAAAACACACCTTGTGTGATATTTTCTCACCTATAAAACCTTCAACTCTAATTTCTTGCAACAATGTAGGGAACGAGGTACTTTAATCATGTGCGAAACGGCATGGCTGTAGCTTTAATAGAAATTGAGAAATGGCAGAAGGAAACATCATGTTTCTAAATTAGAATTAATCAGAAAACACACGTTGTGCGATATTTTCTCTTCTATACAACATTGAACTGTAAATTTTAGCTAATATGTAAGGAATGAGGAACTCTAATCATGTGCAAAACGGCATGGCTGTAGCTTTAGTAGCAATTGAGATATACCAAAAAGAGAAATTCAGTTTTTACATTGAAATCAATAGGAAAACACAATTTGTTTTATATTTACTCTCCTATATAGCATAGAACTGTAAAATTTTGTGAGAATGTAGGGAATTAAGTACTCCAATAATGTGCAAGACGGCATAGATGTAGCTTTAATAGAAATTAAAAAAATAGGAAAAATGGAGTTTTAAAATTGAAATTAATGAAAAAACACTCTTTGTGCCACATTTTTTATCCTGCACAACATTGATCTGTCAAATTAAGTGAGAATTTAGGAAATGAGGTACTCCAAACATGAGCAAAACGGCATGGCTGTAGTTATAATAGAAATTTAGATATAGCAAAAAGAACAATATAGTTTTTATAGAAAAGTCATTGGAAAAACACGCTTAGTATGGTATTTTCTCTTATATACAAGATAGAACTGTAAATTGTTGAAAGAATGTAGGGAATAAGGTGTCCAATAATGTGTAAAATTGCATGAATATAGCTTAAATATAAATTAAAATATAGCAAAAAAAATTGAGTTTTTCCATTGAAATCAATGGAAAAACACACTTTGTGTGATATTTTCTCTCCAATACAACATAGATTTGTAAATTTTTGTAAAAATATAGAGAATGAGGCACTCCAATCATGTGCAAAACGGCATGACTGTAGCTTTAATAGAAATAAGGATATGGCAAATGAATTATAAAGTTTTTCTATTGAAATCAATAGGAATACACACTTTGTGCGATATTTTCTTTCATATCCCTAACAAAACCACAAATATTGGACAGAATGTAGGGAACGTGATACTCCAATCATTTGAGAAACGGCATTTGTGTAGCTTAAAAAGAAATTGAGATAGAGAAAAAGGAAAAAAATGAAAGCTTTTCCATTGAAATAAATTGGAAAACACACTTGTGCATTTTGTCTGCTATACAGGATAGAACTGCAAACTTTGGCTAGAATGTAGGGAATGTGGTACTCTAATTAT
>JAAFCE010008875.1:0-12867 GCA_013389805.1 Trigoniulus corallinus | reverse complement strand
GAAATTGGGAAACGAGATTTATTCAAAAACACGAAATTAGGTTGGTAAAATAAATCGCGTTATAATTAACGAGCTAAAACGTCTACTTAAATTAATTGCAACACATCTGATAAAATTAGGAATGGCTGCATTACTGAAAAACATCACCATACATGGCATAATCTATGATGTAGTAATGAGGGATTGTTTAAAGAAAAACTCTGAAGTCAAGCACCTACTTTACGAGGGAATTAAGAGTGGGGCTGTAAGACCACTACCGAGACACGTCTTTGAATACGACCAAGTCGAAGAAGCCTTTCGCTTTATGGCCTCTGGAAAACATATAGGAAAAGTGCTAATAAAGGTCCGTGTGTCCATACCTATGCCAAGAAACTAATCTTGAGAACAAAAGTTAAGAATGTTGGTTTCATGCCCAGATACGAGACGAAGAGCCACAGAAGGTGATCAAAGCTAAACCTAAAATCATTAAGGCTATTCCTTATGTTGTATGTCATCCACGCAAGTCGTACATCATAGTAGGTAAGGTGTAACTGCAAGTAATTATCCCCATTCCTTACAGGGGCTTAACCGTATCTTTATATTTACAGGAGGCCTCGGTGGTTTTGGACTGGAACTTGCTCAGTGGCTCGTTGAAAGGGGAGCTCGCTCTTTGGTTCTAACATCTCGAACAGGTGTCAAAACTGGGTATCAATCAAGGCGTATATTTGTCTGGAAACAATTGGGCGTGAAAGTTGTCGTATCCGTCAATGATGTGTCAACTGAGGAAGGTACAATTCGACTCCTGACAGAGGCCTCAGCTCTCGGTCCCATTGCTGGAATTTTCAATTTATCATTGGTAAGCAATTAATATAGCTTGCTGTATGTGAATTTCCCAGTACCAGAACTGTGCTTCTCTTTATAGGTGCTACGAGATGCTTTCATGGAAAATCAGACAGTTGAGAACTTCAAGGCCGTCTGTGATCCCAAAGCTCGGGGCACATACAATTTGGACAAAATCAGTCGGAAGATGTGCCCAGAGCTAGACTGGTTTGTTGTATTTTCGTCCCTGAGTTGTGGTAGAGGTAATGCGGGACAATCAAACTATGGCTTCGGTAATTCAGTCATGGAACGGATTTGCGAAATAAGACAGAAAGATGGACTTCCAGGTGAAGATCCCAAAAAAAAAAAGTTACATGCAGAGGATAACAGGCGTCATTATCTACACTGATCTGTAAATTGCATAATTTTAGGATTGGCCATTCAGTGGGGTGCCATTGGGGACGTCGGCGTTATCATTGAAAATATGCAAGACAACGAAGCAGTGATCGGTGGCTCAATCCCTCAAAGGATGAAATCGTGTATGGAAACCATGGACCGATTTCTCAATCAGCGTCATCCTGTTGTGTCCAGTCACGTAATGGCGGATAAACAAGGCCCAAAGAGCACAGATGCAGAAGGCGTTAATCTTCTGGATGCAATCAGCCATATACTGGGTGTGCCTAAAACCGTCAGTTATTACATTAAATCAGCTGGTAAAAGCACTTTTAACGAAGTCTTATGTTCACAGGTGTAAAAGATTTAAAGTCCTTAAACCCAGACATGAAGCTGGGAGACTTGGGCATGGACTCAATCATGGGAGTGGAGATCAAAAACACACTGGAACGAGAGTTTGACTTGACGCTGTCCTCGAGTGACATTCGGCAGTTGAGCATTAAACAACTAGAATCTATAAACGACTCCAAAGGACAATCTGGGGTTGATTCTCACCGCAAGGCAGAGAAGGACAATGTTACTGCAGTGTCACAGTAATGACAGCTTGAAATTCTTTCACTAATATCCACACATCTTTAAAAATTCCTAATCTTGCACTACTTTAGCTACGATTTCCAAAAGATGGTTCCCACTGAAAACATCGTCCATTTAAATGATGTAAACGGTGGCAAACCCTTATTCGTCATTCACCCAATTGAAGGCACAACAATCAAACTGAAGACTCTTGCCAACAAATTACTAGTTCCAGTTTATGGAATACAGGGCACAGCTCTGATGCCACTTACGTCTATAGAAGAGATTGCATCATCTTATATACAAGTAAGGACTTGTTCTTTCCATTGTTGCTCTAGAAGTCCTTTAAACAGTCAACCTATCAATTCCATAATTGTGCCATTCCTGACACAGCAAATGAAGAGTATCCAACCTAAAGGCCCTTACCGAATATCGGGGCATTCATTTGGTGCTACAGTAGCGATTGAGATGGCCATGCAATTGGGTGACAACAATATTGAAAACATTATTTTACTCGATGGCTCACACAAAACTGTTCCAGCAGCTTTTGATGGTAACTTGCTTGTCTTGTATAGAACACTGCCTTAGTTTGGCACCACATGATTACAGATCATTTGTAATGAACCACAATTTTATTGAATAGATTATTTGAGAAAGGAAGGCATACAAGAGTTTAGTCAGAGTGAAGTGGACGCTCTCTGCATGTTTATGTCACATTTCATGCAAATAGATTATTTGGTGGTACGGAAAAAAATTTACACCTTTTAACTTTGTTTTCAAAGAAATTAAAGGATATTAGATTATAACCTTCAAATTACCTTATGTGATAAGTGTATTTAATACATTTGTGTTTATTAGGTTCACGCCGACATTTCCAAGTACTCAACATGGAGTGGCCGTCTAGAGAGAATGGCTGAAATCCTGATGGAGACCGGCAAGTTCAACACTCAGAAGGACGTTGAACAGGCGGCGGATATGTATTACAAGCGTCTCTTGGCATGTTACAAATATCTCCCTGGGAAGCAACTCCAAGGAAATGTAATGCTTCTTAAAGCCATGGAAACGCTTTATGGTAATGAAAGGCTTTCTGAAGATTACAACTTATCAGAGGTTCGTTACGTGATATGGTCCACTGCTTGCACCGAATTTAAGTCGGTATTGGAATCAACATCTGATCGACTCTGTTTCCCTAGGTTTTCACAGGCGAAATTAGGGTTGAGATAATCGAAGGAAATCATGACACCTTCTTGTTGGGGAGAAATGCCACCAAATGCTCCAATCTCATCAGTGAAGTTCTGGGGTGCACCACACAAAAAGAGAAGTTTCGGGAAAGAGGAGAACTATAAATTCTTGTCCTCTTTTGCCAAATTTCTGTTTGTGGCAGTGCATTCTTTATAAAGTGACACAATTCCAGTGTTCCAAACGATGAAACTACCGTTTAACGAAGAGCACATATTAACAACAGCATTAAATTAGACAGTGGTGTCTACTTTAAGACCTTGGACTGATATGGAAGCTGTTGCACTTGAGAGTTTCACATGATATACAGTATGACTGAGACTAATATTGGGGAATATGCACTAATCCAATAATCCAAATATGTATAGGAGAGTGAATTTGTCATTGTGTCAAATGTGTTATTATTGATAACCATTTCTTAAACTACTATACTTGACAAGTACGTGATATGTCCGAATTCACAAATTCTCGATAAATGAACAGACTTCTGTGAAGCTTTCGGCGCTCCATGCGAATACCTCACTTGTTCCTCTATAAATTGGGCGTAGGAGAGGGTATACCGTTCCCTGTAGGACAATAAATTTATTATTGTCATTATAAAGGTCAGAAATGGAATCCTAAAATTGTAGACGAATATAAGTAATGCAATGAGCTATTGCAAGATACTGTATAGACAAGGAAATTCTGGGTCCTATGTTAATTATTGCAAGTGAGGCAGTTTCTTGCAGCAATTATATTAGGTAAAAAAATTAGTCTATTTTGAGGGATTAAGGCCTTCGATAACTTGCTTATGCGTACATACCCCTCAACGTCTCATACTTTTGAAATCTCCACTCACAATTTTATTATTCACTACTACAAGTAGGCCCTACAGTATGCCAACACAATGAATTACTTGCAGGTCCCTTTGCAAGCTCACGGAGTTTCTACATTATTATAAATTCATGTAAAATTAAATTGAATAATAAATTATCATGAAATATCGTTGAGACTGATATGATTAGTGAGTTATTTAAGTCAGTGTGCCGAGGAGACGGATATCATGCGTGTCCATAATGTTCTAATAGTTCCTTAAGATTGAATTTCCCCGGAATTTCACTTCAGCTACAACATGCCCTTAATTTAACGTTGGCCATTTTTAATTCCATTTGCTCCCAATAACCTGCTACCGAGGGAAGGCCTGAGACTAGCTCCTGCTCTCATATCATGTCCTCATCACCCCAAATTGTTTCATTTCCGTTCTTCTTCGCACCTTTAACAGGCTCTCTTCCTCCCTCTGATATCAGTGGACATGTTAAAATTATGCCACACTTATTATTAATCCCTACTTCGTGAACCTCTTAATATCCTAACTTAAAAACCATCCCGTCATTTCCCGTGTCACTTTGTCTCACCATACTGTCGTGAGAGGAGTCCCCCCAAAGGATCCGTCCTAGGCCCTCTACTCTTTAATATTGCCACCGCCGATTTGCCGACTCAGTGCCAGGAATGGCTTGTCTGGTCCTTTGCTGACTTTAATCTATTTGGGAGTGTCTATCCTGTGAATTAATCCTATCACTGCAATCGGCTGCAGCATTGCTGGAGCGATCCAGGGGAGCAATGGCTGCATTGCTCCCCCTCAGTCCCTCAATGATGCATGATTCAACATTGCAACTGATGAGGCATTTTTTTTGCATTTGCTATCCCCATGTCTACACTGCCAGTCCAATCTGCAGTTGGCTAAGCCACTGAACACAGGACATTTACTAAGGGGCAGTGGAGAACCTATTGTAATTGCTGGCTAGATTTATAATAACGGATTCTGAATATTTAAAAATATTTGGGGCACACTTTTTTAAGTGCTCCCCTGGTCCTCCCCTGTGGGGGGCAGAGTAACTTTTCAATTTACAGACTTTTATTTTACATTTCATTGTCGTAATACAAAGCGACTTTGTGTTATTAAGACACAACCCTTTGTAAATCGGAAACCTGTACAAACGGAAAAAAATACTGCAACGATCATGTTCCGTTTTAGATAGGTTTTACTGTACAACGAAATGTCCCACCCTAAATACTAACAGTGGATGCAAATTTTCAGAGTGAATTTGGCAACAATGAGACGTAAACGCTGAATTCCCAAGAAGGACTGAGATGCAGTAAATTTTTGATACTGACTGCATTAACTAGTTGGTGTTAGGTGAAATTAGAGGTGACCTGTCCGATATACTTTGGGTCAGCTATGGTATATGGATCAGTGTTGGTCAGTGACGAAATGCCACGTCAATAGAATGCAAGTAGCCGACATGCGAATGCTGTGGTACATGAGTGGGGTGTCGAGAGCTGATAGAATTCGGAATGTGTATAGTAGAGACAGCCTGAGGTTGGTGGACATCGCCAAAAAAATGAGGGAGACTACGTTGAGGTGGTATGGACACGCAATGAGATGAGGGGAGGAGGACCTCGTTAGGTCCATTTAAGGAATGCAGGTGGTTTGAGACTGAAGCAGACGTGGGAGCAAGTTGTATGCAACGATATGGTTGTGTGTGCCGCGGACGGGGACCTGAAGGGGAGCGGCGAGTTGCGTTGGACACACCAGTTCTCGTCTGATCACTGAAGTTAAGCAACGCACGCCCAGTTAGTACTGACATGGGTGGTCGCTCGGGAAAGCTGGGTATTGCTAATATCCAATAATCGTCGCATTAGTGTAGTGTCTGTGCAGCATATGCATTAGAACTATACAGTGGACGGGTCTCTAATGACCTCGTAGCTGACGGGACCTTAAGTGGAGGACTACAACCTGCAGACCCGATCCTGCCACAGGCGGGATAAGGGTATGATGATGTGTCCAATATGATGATGATGAGTGAAACATACCTTACCAGTTAGAAAATCCTTAGCTGCGTCACACAGAAGTTACACCCACATGCACTGAAACTTAAATTCTTCAAAAAAAAATAATACAATAATTACCCTTTCTTGGAATTAAACCCAACTTTATTCAAGGTTGCTATAATGGTCACCAGAGCACCCAACTATGAAATATGGTGGCTGTCCACAAAACCATCAATTTTTTTTTTTGTTTTGATTTGTGTTTTAGGGCACTTCAACTACAAGGTCGTTCGAGCCCCGTCCACAGCATAGTTCTTATGCAGAGACTGCACAGACACTACCCTAATGCGACGATTTTTGGGTATTAGCAGTCAGTAGAGTAGCCAGGATTTTCTGAAGGGGGGATATGGCTGTCGATAGGGTGAACCACGATTAACCACACCTCAGGTTAAAATGAATATCGAAATAATCAATGGTTGCAAAATCAGGTATATTTATGATTGAGAGCAACTTACCACGTGGATAATCCATAACAATACGGCCGGTTGCCGAAACATCAAATATGTCACAGTACTATCAATAAAAACAGTAGGGGCCTACAACTGAAGTCATACTAAAAATTCTGCTAAAAACCACTCCACTCTACATATCCTGATTTGGGCCTGTTATTGGATAATTTAATTCTTCTTCTTCTTCCACGTGTAACTAACTTTATATTAAAATGGCGATGTCGTCACACGCGGCTGAATTTTAATTATAGAGCTGTTTTTCAAATAAGGACATTAAATATTTTGTCATATCTGTTTCTGAAATGTGAGACGTCGCTAGAAATAGAACTGATAGTGGGGCCTATTTACTAAAAGTTGAAATGGTCCCAAACGACCCGCCGCGGCGGCGTAGTGGTTAGCCCGCTCGGCAACTGTGTCAATATCGGTAGCATTCCCCAACGAACATTAGACCGACGATAAATAAGCGTAGGGGTGCAGCTTTGGCCGGCAACCGGCTGCAGAAAAAAAACTATGACCAATATATCGCCCTATGTCCATTCAGAGGGACAACATGTGTACCCGACCCTGCCATAGGCGGAAAAGGGTTAGGAGTTACTTTTTTTTAAATGGTCCCAAACGCGTGTAAATATGACCCCTACTTGAATATATATTGCTTATTTTCGGCACATCTCTTAACTGGTGATCCCGTTAATAGGTGACGAGAGTAGTTTAGATATTAAGCCACACATTTCCAAGAAAGGGCCGGATTTTACTTTGAGATCCCGATCATACTGTACAACAGAAAGAAGGATGACGTTCCCTCGGTTCCCTATTGCTGTCCCAAATGAGTGAAAAACTCAATCTGCGGCCACTTCGAACCTGGAGTGCAGGACGACTTACTCTTTCTCTCCATTATCACAACATACGCTCAAAATTATGCGGCCGTTAGGGGAATCGGGCTAGCACTGAAATGGGGGAAGCACAGGCTACATTCTTACCATAATTAAAATTTTTCCTCACAAACAGTGACAGGGGCTTTAAGGTGAACATGAAGAAGACAGAGTACCTAGCTTTCATTTGTAGTGGCCAGGGGCAAAGGGGTGAGATTCGTTGTGGAGGTGAGGGGTACCCAGTGGTGCAAGAGTTTCGTTATTTAGGATCAGTTTTCCAGATCAATGGGAAGATAGAGTCCGATGTGACCCATAGGATTACTGCAGGATGGCTGAAGTGGGGACAGGCATGTGGGGTCCTGTGCGACCGCCGGGTCCCAATAAAGTGAAAGGGCAAAGTTTACAGAAGTTTGCAGGATTACTTTATTATCAATGGTCCACCTGGAGCCATAGGTTCAGTCAATGATTCTGTTTGGATGAATGCAATTAACTATGTCAAATTTGAAAAACACTTTATCAAGCATACGTGGTGCTCTAGTGAAACATATGGGAAAAGTCGTAATTAAGGTCCGTGTGTGAAAATCCTTTTCATTCATTGGATTTGGAAGGCAGTTAATAAGAATGTGGATTTCATTGCCAGGTTCGAGATGAGGAGCCACAGAAGGTGATCAAAGCCAAACCAAAGATGATTAAGGCTCTTCCTTATGCTGTATGTCATCCACGCAAGACGTACATCATAATAGGTAAGGTAGAACTGCAAATAATTGATTCTAACATTTACATGGTTTTAACCGTATGAGTATTATTCCAGGAGGCCTAGGTGGTTTTGGACTCGAACTGGCCTAATGGCTCGTTGAAAGAGGAGCGCGCTCTTTGGTTCTCACATCTCCAACAGGAGTCAGAAGTGGATATCAATCACGGCTTATTTTTGTTTGGAAAGAACTCGGCGTGAATGTCTTAGTACCACGAATGATGTATCAACTGAGGATGGCACAGTTCGACTCCTGACAGAGGCTTCAGCTTTCGGTGCATATGGTTATGTATGGTATTTACTATGATTGCGCTTCCGTTACAGGTGCTACGAGATGCTTTTATGAAAAATCAGACAGTTGAAAATTTCAAAGCCGTATGTGATCCGAAAGCCTGCGGCACATATAATCTGGATCTCGTCAGTCGGAAGAGGTGCCCAGAGCTAGACTGGTTTGTCGTATTTTCTTCTCTGAGTTGTGGTCGAGGCAATGCAGGACAATCGAACTATGGTTTCGGCAATTCAGTCATGAAAAGGATTTGCGAGATAAGACGGAAAGATGGACTCCCAGGTAAAGATCCAATAGATATATTAACTGCAGTGGTCTTTGGCGTCATCACCTACACTCATCTTTAAAATGCATCATTTTAGGATTGGCCATTCAGTGGGGTGCCATTGGGGACGTCGGTGGTGTTATTGAAAATATGCAAGATAATGAAGCAGTGATTGGCGGCTCCGTCCCTCAAAGGATGAAATCTTGTATGGAAACCATGGATCGATTTCTCAATCAAAGTCATCCCGTGGTTTCCAGTCACGTAATGGCCAGTAACCAGGGTTCAAAGAGTACAGCTACACAAGGCATTAATGTTTTGGATGCTGTAAGCCACATTATGGGTGAGTAAAAACACTATTTCCAACTCAATAAACTCTTTGAATAGCCCATGGAAAGAAATCTGATGTAAAAGCTCAGGTGTAAAAGACTTGAAGTCACTAAATCCGGATGCGAAGATCGGATTTGTTTGTTGGAGTTTAAGGTCCCGTCAACTACAAGGTCATTAGAGACCCGTCCACTGTATAGTTCTAATGCATATACTGCACAGACACTACACTAATGCGACGATTATTGGGTATTAGCAGTACCCAGCTTTCCCGAGCGACCACCCATGTCAGTACTAACTGGGCTTGCGTTGCTTAACTTCGGTGATCAGACGAGAACTGGTGTGTCCAACGCAACTCGCCGCTCCCGCGAAGCTCGGAGACATGGGTATGGACTCGATTATGGGAGTGGAAATCAAAAACACTCTTGAACGAGAGTATGACTTGACGATGTCATCAAGTGACATTCGACAGTTGAGCATTAGGCAGTTGGAAGCCATAAACGACTCTCAGGTTCATTCTCACCAGGAAATAGAGAAAGACAAAATTACCTCAATATCACAGTAAGGACGGTTTAAAATGTTTTTACTAATAGCCAAAAGTCTTTAAAAATTCTTAATCTTACAATGCCATTCATTGTGCTTTTCTTATCTACGACTTCCAAAAGATGGTTCCTACTGAAAACATCGTTCATTCAAATGATGTAAACGATGGCAATCCCTTATTCATTGTTCACCCAATGGAAGGCACAACAGTCACACTAAAGACGGTTGCCAACAAATTACCAGTTCCAGTTTTTGGAATACCGGGCACGACCCAGGTGCCATTTACGTCTGTAGAAGAGATTGCATCGTTTTAAATTCAAGTAAGGACTTGTTCTTTCTATTATTTCGCAAGAATTCCTTAAAACAGTCTGCCCATCAATTCGATAATTGGGCCATTTTTGACACAGCAAATGAAGAGTATCCAACCTGAAGGCCCTTACCGAATATCGGGACATTCATTTGGTGCAACAGTGGCAATTGAGATGGCCATACAACTGGGCGACAAAGATGTGGAAAGTATTATTTTACTCGATGGCTCACACAAAACTGTTCCAGCAGCTTTGATGGTAACCCCCTTGCCTACTGTAACAGACTGCCGTAGTCACCCATCAGATGATTGAAGGTCATTGGTAATGAACGGCAATTGTTATTTAATAGATTACTTCAGGAAAGAAGGAATAAAAGATTTTAGTCAGAGTGAAGTGCATGCCCTCTGCATGTTTATGTCACAGTTCATGCAAATAGATTATATCAAGGGTACAGCAGAAGTAGAAGTTTACTGACAGAGAAAATGTTAAGAGTGACACAATTCCAGTGTTACAAATGATAAACGTACCGTATAATGATGAAGAAATATTAATCGCAACATAGCAAGTGGTGTCTTGCAATGCTTAGGGGGGGGGGGGGGGTATGTAATAATCCAATGAGTGAGAAAACTTAAAGGTGCAAACATTTTATTTTGCCTTACCAGTTTGTGAACAACTTATCGCTCCATAAACAGATGAATTTAATTTGCGCATGCTCCACAACGTAACTAAACTATTTCTTAATTTATTTATCAAAGTTGTAAAAACAGTAGTATACACATTAATTAAACCAACTTAAAGCAGTAAAGAAAAAAGATCAACTCGTATCATCATTGTAGTAGTGTGAGTATGGCACGGGCGGGTCCGGGGGGGAAGGGGCTGCAGCAATTGCTCCCCCCTCAGCAGCATATTTCAACAGATGCATGATTCAACTTTACAATTGATGAGGCATTTTTGCATTCCTATCCCCATTTCTATACTGGCAGTCCAATCTGCGGTCGTCTAAACCACTGAAGATGGGACATTGCTAGCTAGAATTATCTGCCCCTAGGGTATGGTCCTCATGGTAACCTCATGGGGGCCTCATTGCCAATGTGGCCGCCGGTTACCATGAGTTTAGCATGCTTGTTTTAGGAAATCACTTGCTCATGTGTACAACAATATGTCAACAGCATGAATTACTTGCTGGTCACTTTGCAAGTTCACTAGTTATCTATGTAGTAATGGACGACAAGTCAGGACATTGCGTGGAGTGATAGCTCCATGGAGTTTTAAAGCTGGGTTTACACTGCGCGAAACATACTCGCCGCAACTGTTTCCACAGGCTTGTGGCAATCTCGCCCTCCCTGTTTACACTGAACGAAATATTGCGCGAAGCAAGCATGCAACGCGTATTTAGAGTACCAGTACACGAAGTGGCAGTGGCGAAACCCTTTGATGCGTGTCCAAAAACCGACAGTTCGGTGGCTCACCACGAGGCTGCCTCACCCAGCAAATTTCGGGGCGAATCCCCGTTTACACTGCGCGAGTCTTTTTTAATGAAACAGTTACGCGCAGTGTAAACCCAAGCTTAATATCCAGTACCATGTGCTCATAATTTGACTTTCGCCTATCCGAATCCCATCTCCTCCCAATAACCTGCTACAAAGTGATGGTCCGAGACCAGCTTCTCCTCTCACACCATATCTATATCAGGCCAGTTTTCAACTCGTTTTTTTTTCATTGCACCTTCCATAGTATCCTCATCGTAAAATATCATAAGCTTTCTTATACTGACAAAACTACCTGATATTAAATTAAGACAGGCTCTCCTCCTGGGTCTGGTACCAGAGGACATGTTAAAAGTTTGTTATAATTATTACTTGTTAATTACACAGGCCAACGATGAAAAATTTTTTTGCTATAATTTACACAACCCATACATTAGGTATAGTCCATATCAAATTAGGGCTCATGAAACAATTTGTTAAACACTTTTAAGAAGTGAACCATGTTTTAAGTACCTGTGCAGCAAATTCTCTCATTTATCAGTAGCAAAGTTAAAAGGTATCTTTGTTGGTCCTGACATACAAAAACTTATGCAGGACCCTAACTTTGAAACAGTGATGATCACAAAAGAGAAAAATGCATGGAATACTTTTAAAGAAGTCGTTTTGAAGTTCCTTGGGAATGAGAAACATCCCAATTATGAAAATGTAGTTGAAAATATGCTGCAGAAATTTCCAGACCTAGGATGTAATATGAGTTTGAAGGTTCATTTTTGCATTTGCATTTTTTTTCCTGCAAATCTTGGAGCAGTTAGTGAAGAACAAGGTGAGCACATCCACCAAGATATAAAAGAGATGGGAAATCGATACCAAGGTCATTGGGATGCAAATATGATGGGAGATTACTGCTGGTCCCTCCATTGATCTACTCCAGAAACATCACTTAACAGACAGAGCTACACCCATTAGTTTACCAGCAAAAGGTTAAGAAAAATGAAGCCTTTGGATTCATAATGATTGTCCTACCAAGTCTTAAATCATCTCATTTAATACATGTTTTTAAAAACGTTTTTTTTTTTTACTATTTTAATTCACTTTACTGCACTATGTTTTAGCATTTTAGAATTGATTAAAATTCATGCAAATTGCAAACAAATGGTACGTGATAGCCAAAAAATGATTGCACATTTAGATTCAGCACCTCCAAAATGAAAACAATCACTTAAGAATATTAAAAAAGTTTTTCAAAAATTTGTTTTTGTTGGCCTGTGTTATGAGTGCTGAAAGATTATGATAAAATAACACAGGTCTGTGATGAAAACATTGTCTTCAAAACAATTATTGTTTTTTACAGTTGTGAGGATGCTGATTACTAAAAAAATAATTAAAATGTTCTATCACGTACAGTTTAATAAAAAAAAATTCAATTTTTTTAAGTTATTCATGTCATCTTGTATTCATGAACTTATTAATGTTAGATGGTCTATATACTGTAAATACAAGCCAAGAAATAGTATGCTATTATTTATAGTGGACCATTGTCTAAATGTCCCTTGGACAGGATAGTTTGGCCCTGGAAATAGGTGGCTGAAGGATGATAGAGTTGTTGGCCATTCATAAAGGAAAGGGGCAGTGGTGGATCCAGCAGCAGATCAAGGGGGAGCACTTCTAAAAAAAAAAACACCCCAAATACAGTATTTTTAAATATTCAGAATCC
>JAAFCE010008874.1:0-16596 GCA_013389805.1 Trigoniulus corallinus | reverse complement strand
CGTATTCGCCAAATTGTCGTATTCGCCAAATTGTCGTATTCGCCAAATTGCCGTATTCACCAAATTGCCGAATTCACCAGATCGCCATATTCACCCAATGACAAAAGATCAAGGAGATCAAATGCACTTTCAGAGAGAAAAACGACACATCTTACCCTTCTAAAAAATCTAAAAATTAGTTGACTTCAAGCTAAAATTAACAATAAAGGGTTGCATACCATGTTTAAACTTAACAGTACCTATCACTGTATGAACACTTTTTTTCCAATTGAAAAATGTTAGTTTTGTAGTTTAAAAAATATATATGCAAGATATACAGCACAGTATATCCATTTTTTTTCCTGTGTCAGGATTTATTTATGTATTTTAATTGTATACATAAAATATTCAGTTAAGCTCAGCTGTGAATAAAAAAGTTATTATCAAAAAAACATGGTGTGGGAATACTTTCTTCCTTAAATGTATATGGTAGCTAGAAATATTTAGGCTATCGATAGGTACTGAATGTTTGGAAGAAATTTTCACAGGGATGGTTAATGATAGCTCCACTCTCATAAACGAGACTGTGAGAGTCAGACAGCCAAATTTGTGACTAGTGGGTTGAGAAAGAAGTGTAGAAAGCCCCTATTGAAAGTAGTAGAGCCTTCACAGGGTTATACTCTAGAAAAGCATGGGATGTTTAGAACATCGTTTAGAACACCAGGAAAAATTCAATGTATAAGAATTTTAAGGTTCCAAGCGACTCACAGAATCATAGACAAATGTAGGCAGTGTCCCCCAGGAGGGGAGGGGGCAAACTAAAGGTTTAGTGGGGAAGGGAGAATTCAAGAATGAGTATAAAAATACAAATAAGTTTCAATAATCTTGTTAGGCTTTCATGCAGTTTATCTTTTAAAAGTTCCATCATTTTTTCTTCCATCACTTTTGTTTGCTCTGGCATTTTCAATCTTGAATACTGTAAAATCTCACGTAAAGTCTGCATTAGGGATGGGTATGTTTCATATATACCGTATTTATTCCAATAAGGGCCGCCCTCTAATAAGCGCCACATCATCAGTGAAATAAACAATAGCCACCACCCTCCAATAATCGCCGCCCTTCAATAATCGCCACTGCCCTTGCAGGGCTTATGGCGCTTGCCCCTTGCAGCACTTACGGCCCTTATTGGAGGATTATCATCCCAATTACTGCAGAATATCAGTTACTGTTAGTTTTTCATCGTTCGTTTGTTAATTATCATCATCATCATCATCATACTCTTAGCCCACCTGCGGCGGTCAGGTGTGCAGGTTCTAGCCTGCCACTCCGACCTAGTCCCTGTCCACTCCACACACTGCCATATCCTTATGGACAACCTGTTCCCACGTCTGCTTCAGTCTCCCCTGCCCTGGGTGGTTCTGACCACCTGCATTCCTGAACTGGACCCAATGAGCTCTTCCTCCCCTTTTCTCATTGAGTGTTCATATTTATATTATTTGTCCATTTTTGGCGATGTCCACCACTCCAGGCTACCTCAGATATACTCATTCGTAATTCTATCAGCTCTTGACACCCCACTCATGCACTGCAGCATTCACACCTCAGCTACTTTCATTCCATTTATCCATTGTATTCCACTTTCCAGCAACTTTTATTCCATTTTTTCTTGCTCTTCCGAACTACCCAACACTCTGATCCACACAACATAGCTGGCCTAACAACCACGTGTAAAACTTCCCTTTCAACTAGATTGGGACCCTCCGATCACACAGGACACCGATTATCCATCTCCACTTCAGCCATCCACCATAAATTCTATGGGTCACATCAGAGTCTATTTCCCTATTGCTATGGAACGTTGATCCTAAGTACTTCCATTATTATCCTCTATGAGGGCTCACAAAATTAATAAGCGCCGCCTTCTAAAAACTACACCCTCTACTAAGCGCTGCACCAAAAACGCCACAAAATAAATAAACGGCGAGGAATTTATTGGAATAAATACAGCAGTCTGCTCTCAGATGTGCTTAATATAAGCCCTTCCCCAAAAATAAGCCCTACGAGAGCCCTAAGGCAAAGAGCACATCCGTTTTTGTTTCCTGCATCTGATAGTGATCAGTATAGAGCAGCCATTCTCAACCACTTTCAGAAAGATTGAAGAAATGTGCCGCCACTGGGAATAGTCATTCATAAGTGACGTCAGACAGGTCGTTTAATCAGTTCTGCCTTCCTAGGAGGGACTGGCTGAAGAAATGGGCATGAATATTACTTTTACTTACTACTCGCTAAAAAGTATAGGGCTAGGTTACAAGTAGCAGGCGTGGGTACCCATCTTGTCTCTCCGAGTAGACACAAGGGCAATATATGTATTGCAGTGTTTTCCCTCACCCGGTTGCCGACTCCTTTTTATCGTCTCTCTACAGTTCGGTGGGACCCAGGGGGCGAGGTCCTACACCTGGAAATTTTGCTTCCTCTACCTGTTCCATAATAGAGAGGGTTCTTTCATGTGCAGATGTCATCGTACGCCATGCAGAACCTCTGTTTAAATCTCATCTGAAAGAAGGTGCCGTCAGGCTTTCTCTCCCACCCAAAAAACCGACCCTTTGACTTTAAAAGATAATATTCCAGAAAAGAATAAGACATTCCCAAAAATAAGCCCTAGTGCTCATTTCGGCACCAAAATTGAAATAAGACAGTGGCTTATTATCAGGGAAACACGGTAGTCCACACTCATACAGTATATAGTCCACCCTCACGGTAATCCTGTGGTTTAACAGTCGGAATTATTTCGTCATTGTTAGCAGATGAAATGTGGCGCTTCAGTAGGTATAACTTTGTAAAAATACTTGTTCCAGGGCCTGCTATAAAAGCAATGTTAACGTGCCGATGAATTTCTTTTTTACCAGACGCATATTACGAAATGTAAAATATGCGGTAGTAATATCAACATGAAAAGCATTGCATAATTCGAAAGCTTCCAGTTAAAATAACGACAAATAAATGAGTGCAATATGCGTAATACAGTATCTCGGCAATATGTGCAGCAGGCCCTGGAACGAATATTTTTAATACCGCATTTACACATTCGCGAATAAGACGAGTCGAATGACGAGGCGAGACTTTCGTCGAAATGTTCGCATTCATTCTTTGGATGAGGAATGACTGTTCACACATTCGCCGAATATCTCGTCAGATGGTCATTCTCCAATCACCTCGTCGCTAGCGCCCTTTGACTCGTATTGTCTGGGCAGCTAGTCATAGCTCAAATCGCCTCAGGTCACTCGCGCCCTTTCACTCGTGTGAAAAAAACCGCTTCCAACACGAGCGCCACGAATGGCGAGGCGAACCACGAGGTGAATGACGAATGTAGTGTTCACACATTCGTCGAACATGCTCGCCTCGCCACTCGCCTCGTCGTATTCGCGAATGTGTAAATGCGGTATGAGAAGTTATACCGACCGAAGCGCCACATTTCATCTGCTAAGGCCGCTCGCACACACAGCCACTTGTGGCGGCTGCTAGTGGCGACCACACGTTGTGGACTGCGTTTCTAATTGGAATCAAATAGGCTCAGCACAGACACGGCGTTTGCAGTATCGCAACTGAGCTACGAGCTGCGGTAGTCGCCGTATCTCGCTACTTGTCGCCAGTGGCGGCGTATTTCCTATAACCGCAAGCGCGAGATCTCGTTGCTGCCGCCTGTGGCAACCACTGGTGGCCGTGTACAGCGACTAGGGATCGCCACTAGTGGCTGCTGCAAGTGGCTGTGTGTGCGACCGGCCTAAGAATGACGAAATAATTCCGACCGTTAAACTACAGGATTACCCACACTCGCATATAGCTCACACTAAATGACCTTATGTTTTGCTTATCATCTGCGAGCACTACGTGAGATTTTAAAGTATCTCCAGCTTTAATCTGTTGTTCCAACTGACTGTCTTCAGTCCATCATCATACTTTTATCCATCATGTTGCAGGGTCAAGTCTTCATCTGGGTGCATCCAACCACATGTAATCCCATAATGGACCTAATGAGTATCTCCTTTCCTCTTCTCATTAGAACTACTTCAGTCATGGCACCAGTAATATCTTTAGCTGCCCTATCTCCTGCCTTGACCATTTAGAAACTCCTCTCTCCCCTTCCTTTATCTCTAACTGATAATAGAAGGCCTCAAACTTCTGGCAAAGGCAATGATCCCTTAACCCTCCAGTGGTAAAATTCGAAATGAAACAAATGATCACAATGCATCTGACAAATGCAAATTATTAATGCAGTTTAAAATTATGCCAAAACTTAATTATTTATCTATATGCAGTGACAATTGGGGTTTTGGACTGATACAACATTTATTTAGCTACATTAAAAATATTATTGAAATATTCAATGAAAAAATGCAAAATTTTATTATATTTCTAAACGAGCGAATTTCTACAGGGGTGAACAAAAGTGGATAACATGGTGAACAAACTTTTCGTAGACAGAAAAATATTTGTGTTAAATCGGTTTAAAACTTTATGGAAATTTGTAGAAAATTAGTAAATTACTTTATATTTCCTCTCAATATTTAATTTATTTGAAAGTTTGACTGAAAACTTAAGCAAAAATAGTGTTTTAAAAAATATACAAATTTAGTCACAATGCACCTGAGAGATGTTTGAGCCCTTTTAACTCTTTGGATGTTACTTTTTAGCCAACAAAAATTGCACTAATGCATAGTGTTTGGCGAGTCAATAAGATAGAAGAGGGGAGGAGGTTGTAAGTTTATAATCAAAAATCAGCAGTACGCAGAAAAGGGACATTATGCCTCATAGATGGAGATTGACTGCTGGAGGGTTACGCTGCAGTCTTGGCCTGCCTACCATAAAATCTCACGTAAAGTCCGCACCTTAAAATTATTACTGTAGCCAGTGGTGCAACTTGTAGGGGGCAATAGGATCAAATGAATTTGAACATGAAATGTCAATTGCTCTGACGATGAAATTGAAATGTGAAAAGCAGTTGCATTATAATAAAAATAAAAACAGAAAATGAAATGAGATTTGCTTGGCTCTATAACGTGTAATTAATGATAGATAGTACTGCCTACAAAACTTGCCTACACTTGAAACCAAAACAATTTTCATTCACGAAAATCAGAAAAATACATGTGATAGTAAAAATGATGAAGTAGAAGCAGCTTTCAAGCAAAAGAAGGCTGCTTTCCACAGGTGGGTGGAGATAGGGGACCAGGTGCCTAAAACACAATGTACCGTAAAATATCACGTAGTGCCTGCGGATTATACGCGAAACGTTGGGTCATTTAGTGCAGACTATAAGTGAAACCAAGAGTTCTCAATGAAAACTGCTCCTAATTTTCTGAGCATTTTATTACACTTAACAACACGACTTTACACAGTACGTTTTTTATGAGACTAAGTTGTGCAAATGAGACTTTTAAGTTTCGGTTACACTATGAGCGACTGTATTTTTTACGCAACGCGTAACCCCCACCCATAAATTCTACAAGTTGACGTCCTGCGAATTGTGTACTTACAAATTACACCCACCATTTACAGACAAGAAACATTTATTACCTTATCAAGGTTTAAATTGACTGTATATTGCAATCTGGAAGAAGGCAGAATTGAACTACTACCGTCAATCACATTCCTCATATCCGCCATTACGCTAGGATCGACCACTTCAAATTCACCACGGTTCGAATACATACTCTGTATCATTTCCATTTCATTTAACTGCAACTCAAAGTGGCAGCGATAAGAAGTTATCGTATCCGAATTCATTTCAGCTTCCTTACTAAAAATAAACATACCACTTATGTGCGCTTGAATACCATATCGATGTATTTCGTACCTTATACAGTATAACCATTCTTACCAGTGTATCCAATGACAAATTCGTTCTACAGCTTTGTGTAGATTTCACCACTTTGATGTATTATACAGGTTGGTAATATTCAATCATAGTAACTATATACATGCCTCGAACGCACACATCTCCAAGAACAACATACAGTAATGAAATGATTTATTATAAAGTTTAACTGAGGATTAGTACTGCAACACACGAACACCCTTTAACCGGAATACTGGTCACACTGGTAAAAAGAGCAGCATAAGAACAGCAAGTTACAGAACATACTGTATAAACTTAGCAGCAAGTTCACTACCTGGAAAAGCGTTTCATGGCTGCGAATGGATCCTGAGATGATTTCGATATAAAAGAGAGTTTTCTGGTTTCGTTACGCACGAAACGTATCTACGTGCAAAGATCACGAGATTTACGTAGGAATACAGGGGCTAACATAAGGGAGTTTTATTGCAACGTTTTTTGCAAGCGTAAGCTACGCTATGCAGACGAATATTCAACTGCGCAAACGCGAACGCTGCGTTGGTCAAAATAGGGAGTTTTATTATAACGTCGACGCACGCACGCAATAACATAAACAGACCACGTGATTAGCGTACGATTTTTAAATAAAATAAAGTTACGTCAAGCGTCACCAGAGTATACGTCTGAAAAGTGTATGTCAAAACCTACGCTCATTTTGACCAACGCAGCGTTCACGTTTGCGCAGTTGAATATTCGTCTGCATAGCGTAGCGTACGCTTGCAAAAAACGTTGCAATAGAGAGCTTGAGTGATCGGTTTTCGAACAACGCATGTTACGCAAAGCAGCCGAATATCTTACTGCGCATGTGCAACATTCCAAAGTGAAATTAGAAACGTGTATTTAAGCGTATGCTGAAGTAATCATACGTTCTACGTAGGTTTAAACGAACGTTATGATAAAATGGCGGACCCATTCAAAATAACTAAAATTACTTCGAAAGGAACCAAGTTTCATGTTCCAACCAATAGAAGGCAGGACGTTAAAGATAACGTGAGGTTCCAGAGCACTCAAACTGCGTTTTTCACAGAACCATACGTTCTACTGTGTGTTTATGTTGTGTAACACACGTTGTTCTATAACGGATCACTCAAGCTCTCTAATAAAACTCCCTAATGAGCGTAGGTTTTGACATACGCTTTTCATGCCTGGTTCCGTATACCCACGCGCTAACGCTATTACTGTTATAACAGACGACACAGCACAAAAAATGGTGACGTCACACTGCTACTTGGGGCGCCGCAGAGCAGCTATGCGTGACGGTAGTTGAGTTGACCAGTGGTCAACTCACATAGCGTACCGCACGTCACGCTGCGTTCTGATTGGCTGGCGGTTGAGCTGTCTGCTTGTAAAATGGCGGAGGATAATGTAAGACATGACGGCAGCGTGCGGTGACTCCAAATAAAGCGCTGCACTTAAGGAATTGCGCTGGCGGTCCTTCATAACGCACTAGCACAAAACGTCATGAAGATGTCATCAGTGGTGGCGTGATAAGCGTTGAAGCGTGGTGATACGGAACTAGGCATCAGACGTATGCTCTGGTGACGCTTGACGTAAAATGTGGCGCATGCGCGTGCTGCTACCTTATGTCCGAAAACAGTCGGTAAAACACCCTAAAACACATCCACTTGTAGGGCACTAGTGGTGTTTTTTTTAAATTAATATCATTTTTTTTTTGGTTGGTAAAATGAATTTCCTGATATTTAGAAATGTTAGCTAGTCACCAAACAGAAATTTATCAATTTTTCAACTGTTTAAACATGCCATGAAATCATAGGCTGCCCGATATATAACGCCGCACCACAAAGCACAGGTGTCATGCAGAGCATACGCAGTTATAGGGGCCGTTGCAGAAACGCTGCAATAAAACTTTAGGGAGATTTATTGCAACGTTTTTTGCAAGCGTACGCTTCGCTATGCAGACGAATATTCAACTGCGCAAACGCGAACGCAAACGTTGGTCAAACTGAGCGTAGGTTTTGACATACGCTTTTCACACGTCTGCTCTGACCTACGTAAAAGTTGGCGCATGCGCGTGTCGCTACCTTATGTCCGAAAATCAAATGGAGTCGGTAAACATAAAGCCTAAAACGCGTCGATTTGTAGGGCACTAGTTGTTTTTTTAATTAATATCATTTTTTTTAATTAGATGGTATAATGTATTAAGAGATATTTAGAAATTTGAGGCTGTCCCCAAACAGAAATTTATCAATGATTCAACATTCTGTGAAAACATAGGCTGCCCCTTATATAATGCTGCACCACGAAGTAAAGGTGTCATGCAGAGCAAACGTGGTTTTAGGGGTAATTCATTATTCCCACAAGTGCCATTGTTGCGCACCGGTGGAGGTCTCTCTCTCTCGGTAGGTGGTGGTAATGTATGGGCCGTTGCAGAAACGCTGCAATAAAACTTTATTTTTTTAAAAATCGTATGCTAATCACGTGGTCTGTGTATGTTATTGTGTGCGTGCGTCGACGTTATAATAAAACTCCCTATAGTTTGCTGGATGCATAGATGGCTGAGTTTCTAAATTACTCCAGTTAGAGTAACTCTGGAGTTACTCGGGTCACTGCTGACGTCACAGGAGTAACACGGGAGTAACTCCGGTGTCATGCATTTAGGGACGATACAAGAGCAAAATTTACAAAGATGGCAGATGATAATTTGACGATGACAGGCGATAATTGTCTCGTTATGCCCCCAGATCTTAATTTGTCCACCCTGAACACTGTTTAATTCATTCATACTGACATTATATATATATATATACAACCCTAATAACAGGAGATATATATATATATATATGGGTTACTGTATATGTCCCGCTGTCCCGTAGGTCCGTGCCCATGTCAGACAGTCATTTGTCCAGGTCGATTTAAAACTTTTGCATGCAGGACAATTATTTTCTGATAATATCATTGCATTCAGTACTGCGCATATACATGCCAAGATTTGGTACTGACGCGTCCACGAAAACATCACATTTTGCCAGTGAAACTGATTGTTCGACCACCATTTATCTATTATGCTATTTTTTTTTTACAATGAAGTTGTAATAAAACTCTTATTTTGTTAAAAAAATACTTTTAAGGAACGTTTTTGGTCCGACAATTATGGCAACCCTACTCTATATGCCTAATTGTTCATCTGCTTAGATTGTATTCGTTAATTGTCGACTGCTTTCACTCCATTTACTCCTCCTTTTTGAGTGGAGTCAAAAAGAGTCACACCGGAGTGACTCTAGTGTGACTCTAAAACGTGAAAAAACGCATTTAGGAACGCGGGGCTTTCGGAGTAAGCCATTTAGAAGCGCTTTGGAGTCACTCCGGAGTAACTCGAGTTTGACTCGGGTAATTTAGAAACTCAGCCGATGGCTTCATACGATTTTTATGTGCTGCCATTTAGGTGCAACTGGAAGGCTATTTAAGGCTTGCGTCAGCTGTCCCGTCGCACGTCAGTCTGCATAAGTCCATGCGAAGCCTCACTTGCATGGAATATTGTGCGATAAATTTCTCTTTAAAAATTTCTCATGATACGTTACGTGTAAAGCACATTTAGGTATCCAGCAAACTCTCTAATAGGGAGCTTGAGTTACACGTATCCAAGTGTTATCTTCCGGTTAGTATAATTTTAACTTTCAAAAGTAATTTGAAGACCAGAATATAACTTTACAATTTGTAAGGTTCGTTGCGAGGTTGTACTCGATTATAGTAGAGGATAACGGTATCCCAAATGTAAAAATGTTCCAACCCACAATCTTTAGGGGTAAATACAAATTGTTGCTTTATTTTGCAGATTAAATAAGTGATTATAACATTCTAATTATAACATTCCATATGATTCAAGTGCAAACGTAAAAACATAATAATAATTCAAATAAACATAATATTATCTAATCTGGATCCAGTTAATTAAAACATAAAGCGTTCTACAATCAAATATAATAATTCAATTATATTGAATACTATTAAGTGAATATTGATAATCAAAATGATACAATTATAATATCAGTATCAAACTAATGAAAATCAATTCTCTTTTGTAGAGTGAGTTAATCAATTTCGTTTTTCTTTTTCCATTGAACTGTAATTAAACAATAATATTTTTATGTGGAGTTTTTATTCTTGAAACTCTTTAAAAGAATATTTCTTCTCATAATATTCATTCCTTTTCCTCCATTTAATTTCTCTCAATGCTTTTTCTGTCATTTTTCCCAACTTAGGGATTTTCGTTAATGGTAATAAGGAATACATGGTTGTTTCCTACCTTTACTTTGTAACACTGTTGAGTGGTAGTAGCAGTGGGGGGAAACTCATATAGGCACTTCCGGACTCTTAAACGGTAGTGTTTCTACCGACATTGGGTGGCGCTGCAAAATATCGGATTATCGATTCATATCGAATCGCATTTTGCCGCCTTCATTTTTTGAAATCCACAACGGTTTTTTCCTTCGATAAACGAAGGAATTGCAGCATTGCGGTGAGAGGTGGCATGGCTCATGGTTCCAAGAAGAAAACACGGTAAGGTGAGTTAACAAACATATCCAAATATTTTTTATTTTTATTTAATAAAATATTGGTTTGCGGGCCAGTTATAAAATGGAAAATAACGATATGTTTAGCAGTGTTAAGGCTCTGTCAATCTGCTTGACGGAGCCTTAACACTACTAAACATTGACGTTCTATTACTAAAACAATTTATATTTCAATTAATTATTTGAATAATTAAAAATTTAATGCTTCACATAACAATTGGGCTGCCAACAATTGATTTTCTTACATTTTTAGGGCTCTGTCAAACATATTGAAAACGAAAACTCCACTGCATTGTAAATCAATGTGTTTGATGGAGCCTTAACACAGCAAGAAATTCAATTCTTTTATGTAAAGCACCGAATTTTTAGTTATTTAAATAATTAATTGAAATATAAGTTGTTTTAGTAATAGAAAATGAAATGCCTGCTAGTGATAATGGCTCCATAAAGCAGATTGATGTTATGGTATGCTGATGTTACAATACAGTTGTGGGGTTTACAATCTGCTTGACGGAGCCATATCAGTAGTAGAGATTTCCTTTTGTATTATTAAAACAACTTATATTTCAATTATTTATTTAAATAATTTAAAATGCAGCATAATTGTAATATCGGTTCCCCAGCTGTCAATAAGCAGCTGCATTGCAGTGGCATATGCAACCCATGACCGAAAGTAGAGATCATGTGTACTAAATCTCGCTATTATTATTAATATGAAGAATATTATTATTATTATTCAAATTATTGACATGGGTTGCATACCCTGACGCACAACGCAGCTGCTTATTGAATGTTGGGACAATGATATAACAATTATGCCTTAAAATTCAATGCTTTAAATAACAAGAATTGAATTTCTTACAGTGTTAGGGCTCCATCAAACACATCGATGGTACACAACAGTGGTGCGGTTTTCAATGTGTTTGACAGAGCCTGAACACTGCAAGACACTTGATTCTTGTTATGTGATGCATTGAATTTTTAATTATTCAAATAAATATTTGAAGTAAAAGTTTGATTTATTAATACAATGTCATGGTCTAACAGTGTTATTGTTCCATCAAGGAGATTGAAAACCCCACCACTGTGTTGTAACGTCAATGTGTTTGATGGAGCCAAAACACTGCTAGACACTGACTGGATAAAGCTGATTACTAGACAAATTAGTATTTAGTTGAATATTTTGCATCAGATGAAAAGTGTTTATATACTAAATGTCGATGTCTTGTGATGTTATAGCTCCATCAAGATGCTGTATGTGAACGCCATCAACTTGCCACTCCATCACTACAATGTGAGCTTGAAAGTGTTTTTGAAAGTGTTTGAAACTGGTTTGAAAGTGTTTTTCATTTGCTTTACATTGCATTGTTCAATGTACTTTTGAAAATTCATGTGTTGATTAAAATTTTAATAAAAAAACATTTCTCTACATTTGTGTCTTTTACATCTACTTCTAACTTTGATGTCTACCCTATTGTAACACTTCATTTACAGGATTCAACATGACAGCATTCAACTTCACCCTGCGTGGCATTGGTGTTAGGTATGTGTAGGTACAAACATAAAAATGTTTTATAATGAAGGTAGGTATTAAGCATAATAAATATGCAAAAAAAATTAAAAAAAGAATCTGAATATAGCAGATATTGGAATTGATCCTACAACCACCACAGCCGAAAATAGCACACAGGTGCTCTACCATTTGCACTAAACGGGTGCACGCACTTAAGCATTTATGTATTTGTTAGTTCTTCTTACGACGTATGGCGTCGCTCCTCTGGTATAAGGTCCAAATTTATAACATTAAGTTTCCCTTCTTTAAGTTTATATGTTCTGTGGGTAGTAGATAGCGTTGTCTTCCTGTAATGGCGTCTTCAAGATGGCTGACCTTGAAGCGTTCACTGTGAGTAAAAGTTTATCTTTTGTTGTTTCTTATTGTAGCTACGTAGGGCATGAGTTGCAGACGAAATCACATCTGCACATGCACGTCTCTACACGTAACTTGTCAAATACCTATGAATCTACGTAGGTCTAGCCTTCCTTACGCGAGGTGTGTAAGTACAATGTGTAGCATGATAGCAAACATTCCATACACAAGATTGTATAAGTAAGAAAAAAACAATGCTTGTCCCTCTGAATGGACACAGGGGTGATATATTGGACAGTGTTTTTCTATAGCCAGTTTCTGATCAAAGACTTGTTTATTTATCGTTTGTCTACTCTTCATTGGGGCACTTTATCAATGCCAAGGGGCGAATGTGTATGTTGAAACTTCATAGGTAAAGCCTATAACTATAATATAATTTCCACAAGCTATATGTTGCAACTTCATAGGTAAAGCCTATAACTCAAATATAATTTCTACAACCCGTTACATGATTCCATAAGGGAATTTTAGGTGAAACTCATGCTCTATTATCAAATGCATTTTAGTATAGACCTAGCCCCAGGGGTAATCCTACAGTTTAGGGAACCAAATTATGTATGTATGGTAGTTGTCGGAAATTGCCACCACGTATGGAGTATAGAGACTTCTTGACTGCATTTAGCAGACGATTTCCCTTTAGTTGAGACCATTTGTCTCTCGACGATTTTTCTCTGTTTTAAAAAAAATTAAATTCGTACAAGCAGGATATTCATGGCTACACGAGATCATTGACAGAAACGATATGTATCTTGTTCGTGGGGAGATCAATGTGAAATGATCTCGTATTGCTATGAACATACAGTTCTGTTATTTCAGGCCAAGATATATGCCCAACTGTAATCCTACAGTTTAGGGATGGTATTGTGCACCATTAGCAGTCACTTAATTTGATTTCCTAAACTGTAGGATTACCAAAGCGTATAGGCCACTTCACAATAGAAATGGCAACGGAAACGTAGCCAGGAACGTGAACAGGAAAGTGAGCTCCACAATAACGAATGCAACAGATGGAACATAGCTAAAGCACTGTTGATATGCACTGCTGGTATATGGGTGTGGCAAGCCTCATAAGAAGTCATAAGACACAACATGTTTATAAGTATTATAGGAAGGCCCTCATGTTGAATCCGCAAGCGAGACAAAGGCAAAGGGGATCCAGAACGTTCGCCCCCGACATTTCGCCCCTGATATTTTGCCCCCGACATTTCACCCCCGATATTTTACCCCCGACATTTTGCCCCCCTGGTTACTTTTTGCCCCTGGAGCTTTAGCCCCCACACATTTCACCCCTCAGACGTTTCGCCCCCAAACATGTTGTTCCTCAGATGTTTTGCCCCTGGGAGGGCAAATGGCCGTTTTTTTGTTATTTTTTGTTATTCCGTTTTAGGTAAGGTAAAAATCAAGGGCTAGTGCCAACTGACCCTTGAGTCAATGCCAGCCCTTGGTTTTTACATCATGGGATCATTGCAGTCATGGGATTGCAGGGGCAGGGGATGCTTCATACTTGCCCCCACTCGTGATGGGGCTGCCTGTGGCTCTACTCAAAACTCGTGACAAAAAATTCAAACTGTTTAAAATCCGTCCAAATAGCATGAGCACTAATACACACATTTCTTTGATGCCCTGACATCAAGGAGATCGTGTTTGCCAGTGCACAGCATTGCACAATGCTGCACTGATTGCCATCAAAACTGATCTCTCTGCTCAGTGCTGCTAGATTGCTGGATTAATTTCATGGGTTGAGGAGTAAGCCAAGTAGCCAAATCAGGACGAACCCTTAAGCGGCTGCTCGATTATTATTATTATTTATTGCTTACACCACTTCAAATATACATTGGTAGCATACATATCCAGAGACTATTCAGACAACTGCTTTTGAAGCAGTGCACAAAAAATGTCTTTCACAGGTGTTTACAGGACAACTGGAATCTAGAGGCCGAGCAGTCAAAGATGGACGATCTCACAGTGTAGGGTAGGTCGATCCAACAGTGACAAATGAATGGGATGGTTAGGTGAACAGATGGCAGATGCAAGTGTACAGAGGTTGAACCACTGCAAGGTTTCCTTAAAGATAAGTATGTTATATGGGTTGCAGTAAGGGGTTAACCTAGCTAGAGGAGGGATTTTTAGTATTAGGTTGAGAATCTGGTTGAAAACTGTACACAAGGCTGAGCAAGTAGTTACTGGAACAGAAGAGAGAAACGTGGAAGAGTAAGTGAGTACTGGAAGAACCTTGGACTTAAAGGCAGTTAGTAAAATATTTCTGGGAGCAATGTGCCTGAGGTGAAGGACCAGGAATACAAAGGAGTTAAGTTAACTGATTAAGTTGTCTAAGTGAAGAATGAAGGTTGTTGTTGTTTGTGTTTTAGGGCCCATCAACTACAAAGGTCATGAGGGCCCAGAAACACAATCACCATGGTGGGGGGTGTAAAAGGCCAACCCACTATGATGACAATAAATAAGGGCAAAAGCCCACTAAGAGTAAAAAAAGTAAAAGGCAAAAGCCACAAAAATAACCAGGAATAAAAAAGGCAAAAGCCAACACAGATAAAGCTAAACAGGCAAAAGCCTAAAGAGACACAAATAAAGGCAAAAGCCAAAACAGATACAGTAAAAAACGGCAAAGGCCTAGCCAAACACTAACATAGAAGGGCAAAAGCCAAAACCAACAAAAAAAGGAAAAATAAAAAGCCAAAAAGAAGAGTAACAGGAAAGGATGCTAATAAGAAAAAGGGCTAAGGTTAAATGTTGTGAAAGAGGCCAGCCTCTTTCACAAAAACAAGCGAGTTCTCCACTGCCTGGGGGTTATCCCCAAGTGATGTGCAGAGCTCTGGACTGACTCCCAGTCGGCATCTGAGTTCTTGGTATCTCTCACAGTGACTAAAGATATGCGCCACTGTGAGAGGCTCCCGACAGAAGTCACACCATGGTTGTTCCTCACCCCGCAAAATGTAGGAGTGGGTGAGGAACGTGTGACCAATCTGAAGCCAAGCAAGCACAACCTCCTCCCTCCGCGACTGGTGGCACGAGGACCGCCAGTGTTCTGGGGTGTCCTTCAGTGTGCGGAGTTTGTTGGTGGTCTCTGCAAACCACTGGGCCCGCCATTGTTCATGGACGGCCCACCACACCATCGGGAGAGCATCGGAGGAGGGGACAGCAGTGTTAGGTATATCTGGCAAGTGGGCCACCTGACGGGCATGGGAATCCGCCCTCTCACTGCCCATGATGCCAACATGCCCCGGGACCCACATGAACAACACTGTCTTGCCCTGCTTATGAATCACAAGCAGCAATCTGTGCACACCCTTGGACGATGGCATGTCTGCCATATAGGGTGTGCAACAGCTGAAGGGAGCATAAGGAGTCAGTCACAACAACAAAGTGTCTCTCATGCAATACTTGGATGAGCTCCAGTGCCCTGTGCAGAGCTGTGAGTTCTGCAGTTAAGACACTGGTGATGCCTGGAAGGCGGCCCCCTATGAGATGACCAGTTGTAAAGACTGACCAACCCACCGAGGAGCCATCCTTCGACCCATCTGTGTAAATAAAAACATGGCCTCGATAGGACCAACAGAGTCGTCCAAACTCTTGTTGGTACACTGACATATTGGTACTGGTTTTGGGTAAGGCTGCAAGCAACAAAGCTAAACTTGGCTCTGGCACTGCCCAGGGTTGCACAGAGGCCGGCAGTACAGGCTGCACCCTAGGCAGAGTCACACCCAGGCCGGTAAGACGGTCCATCCACCGCACACCGAATGGAGGGGGAACCTCTGGGCGGCGGTCAAATGGCCGTCTCATAGTGTTACTAAAGACGGCCGGGTGTGTAGGTGCTGTGGCTGACCTTTTAACCGCAAAATATATGCAGCTGCAAGGTACTGCCACTGCACATTCAGAGGTGGTTCACCAGCCTCAGCATAAAGGCTGAGTACTGGACTGGTGCGGAACGCCCCAATGGACAACCGGATGCCAGCGTGATGAACACTGCCCAGCATGCGGAGAGTAGATGGAGCGGCCAGGCCATATACGCTGCAGCCATAATTGAGACGTGATCGAACAAGTGACCGGCAAAGTCGAAGCATCACCATTCGATCTGCCCCACAGAATATTTAGGGAGTGAAGGCACCTAGCCTTCAGCTCCTTCAAGTGTGGGACCCATGTCAGACGGCTGTCAAAACAGAGACCGAGAAATCGGGCTGCCTCTACAACAGGGAGGAGGCGGCCCTCGCTTATGACAGAAGTGCATGACAGTAGTTTTGTCAGGGGAG
>JAAFCE010008873.1:0-16281 GCA_013389805.1 Trigoniulus corallinus | reverse complement strand
CGTATTCGCCAAATTGTCGTATTCGCCAAATTGTCGTATTCGCCAAATTGCCGTATTCACCAAATTGCCGAATTCACCAGATCGCCATATTCACCCAATGACAAAAGATCAAGGAGATCAAATGCACTTTCAGAGAGAAAAACGACACATCTTACCCTTCTAAAAAATCTAAAAATTAGTTGACTTCAAGCTAAAATTAACAATAAAGGGTTGCATACCATGTTTAAACTTAACAGTACCTATCACTGTATGAACACTTTTTTTCCAATTGAAAAATGTTAGTTTTGTAGTTTAAAAAATATATATGCAAGATATACAGCACAGTATATCCATTTTTTTTCCTGTGTCAGGATTTATTTATGTATTTTAATTGTATACATAAAATATTCAGTTAAGCTCAGCTGTGAATAAAAAAGTTATTATCAAAAAAACATGGTGTGGGAATACTTTCTTCCTTAAATGTATATGGTAGCTAGAAATATTTAGGCTATCGATAGGTACTGAATGTTTGGAAGAAATTTTCACAGGGATGGTTAATGATAGCTCCACTCTCATAAACGAGACTGTGAGAGTCAGACAGCCAAATTTGTGACTAGTGGGTTGAGAAAGAAGTGTAGAAAGCCCCTATTGAAAGTAGTAGAGCCTTCACAGGGTTATACTCTAGAAAAGCATGGGATGTTTAGAACCTCGTTTAGAACACCAGGAAAAATTCAATGTATAAGAATTTTAAGGTTCCAAGCGACTCACAGAATCATAGACAAATGTAGGCAGTGTCCCCCAGGAGGGGAGGGGGCAAACTAAAGGTTTAGTGGGGAAGGGAGAATTCAAGAATGAGTATAAAAATACAAATAAGTTTCAATAATCTTGTTAGGCTTTCATGCAGTTTATCTTTTAAAAGTTCCATCATTTTTTCTTCCATCACTTTTGTTTGCTCTGGCATTTTCAATCTTGAATACTGTAAAATCTCACGTAAAGTCTGCATTAGGGATGGGTATGTTTCATATATACCGTATTTATTCCAATAAGGGCCGCCCTCTAATAAGCGCCACATCATCAGTGAAATAAACAATAGCCACCACCCTCCAATAATCGCCGCCCTTCAATAATCGCCACTGCCCTTGCAGGGCTTATGGCGCTTGCCCCTTGCAGCACTTACGGCCCTTATTGGAGGATTATCATCCCAATTACTGCAGAATATCAGTTACTGTTAGTTTTTCATCGTTCGTTTGTTAATTATCATCATCATCATACTCTTAGCCCACCTGCGGCGGTCAGGTGTGCAGGTTCTAGCCTGCCACTCCGACCTAGTCCCTGTCCACTCCACACACTGCCATATCCTTATGGACAACCTGTTCCCACGTCTGCTTCAGTCTCCCCTGCCCTGGGTGGTTCTGACCACCTGCATTCCTGAACTGGACCCAATGAGCTCTTCCTCCCCTTTTCTCATTGCGTGTTCATATTTATATTATTTGTCCATTTTTGGCGATGTCCACCACTCCAGGCTACCTCAGATATACTCATTCGTAATTCTATCAGCTCTTGACACCCCACTCATGCACTGCAGCATTCACACCTCAGCTACTTTCATTCCATTTATCCATTGTATTCCATTTTCCAGCAACTTTTATTCCATTTTTTCTTGCTCTTCCGAACTACCCAACACTCTGATCCACACAACATAGCTGGCCTAACAACCACGTGTAAAACTTCCCTTTCAACTAGATTGGGACCCTCCGATCACACAGGACACCGATTATCCATCTCCACTTCAGCCATCCACCATAAATTCTATGGGTCACATCAGAGTCTATTTCCCTATTGCTATGGAACGTTGATCCTAAGTACTTCCATTATTATCCTCTATGAGGGCTCACAAAATTAATAAGCGCCGCCTTCTAAAAACTACACCCTCTACTAAGCGCTGCACCAAAAACGCCACAAAATAAATAAACGGCGAGGAATTTATTGGAATAAATACAGCAGTCTGCTCTCAGATGTGCTTAAAATAAGCCCTTCCCCAAAAATAAGCCCTACGAGAGCCCTAAGGCAAAGAGCACATCCGTTTTTGTTTCCTGCATCTGATAGTGATCAGTATAGAGCAGCCATTCTCAACCACTTTCAGAGAGATTGAAGAAATGTGCCGCCACTGGGAATAGTCATTCATAAGTGACGTCAGACAGGTCGTTTAATCAGTTCTGCCTTCCTAGGAGGGACTGGCTGAAGAAATGGGCATGAATATTACTTTTACTTACTACTCGCTAAAAAGTATAGGGCTAGGTTACAAGTAGCAGGCGTGGGTACCCATCTTGTCTCTCCGAGTAGACACAAGGGCAATATATGTATTGCAGTGTTTTCCCTCACCCGGTTGCCGACCAAAGCTGAAACCCCTATCCTTTTTATCGTCTCTCTACAGTTCGGTGGGACCCAGGGGGCGAGGTCCTACACCTGGAAATTTTGCTTCCTCTACCTGTTCCATAATAGAGAGGGTTCTTTCATGTGCAGATGTCATCGTACGCCATGCAGAACCTCTGTTTAATTCTCATCTGAAAGAAGGTGCCGTCAGGCTTTCTCTCCCACCCAAAAAACCGACCCTTTGACTTTAAAAGATAATATTCCAGAAAAGAATAAGACATTCCCAAAAATAAGCCCTAGTGCTCATTTCGGCACCAAAATTGAAATAAGACAGTGGCTTATTATCAGGGAAACACGGTAGTCCACACTCATACAGTATATAGTCCACCCTCACGGTAATCCTGTGGTTTAACAGTCGGAATTATTTCGTCATTGTTAGCAGATGAAATGTGGCGCTTCAGTAGGTATAACTTTGTAAAAATACTTGTTCCAGGGCCTGCTATAAAAGCAATGTTAACGTGCCGATGAATTTCTTTTTTACCAGACGCATATTACGAAATGTAAAATATGCGGTAGTAATATCAACATGAAAAGCATTGCATAATTCGAAAGCTTCCAGTTAAAATAACGACAAATAAATGAGTGCAATATGCGTAATACAGTATCTCGGCAATATGTGCAGCAGGCCCTGGAACGAATATTTTTAAGAAGTTATACCGACCGAAGCGCCACATTTCATCTGCTAAGGCCGCTCGCACACACAGCCACTTGTGGCGGCTGCTAGTGGCGACCACACGTTGTGGACTGCGTTTCTAATTGGAATCAAATAGGCTCAGCACAGACACGGCGTTTGCAGTATCGCAACTGAGCTACGAGCTGCGGTAGTCGCCGTATCTCGCTACTTGTCGCCAGTGGCGGCGTATTTCCTATAACCGCAAGCGCGAGATCTCGTTGCTGCCGCCTGTGGCAACCACTGGTGGCCGTGTACAGCGACTAGGGATCGCCACTAGTGGCTGCTGCAAGTGGCTGTGTGTGCGACCGGCCTAAGAATGACGAAATAATTCCGACCGTTAAACTACAGGATTACCCACACTCGCATATAGCTCACACTAAATGACCTTATGTTTTGCTTATCATCTGCGAGCACTACGTGAGATTTTAAAGTATCTCCAGCTTTAATCTGTTGTTCCAACTGACTGTCTTCAGTCCATCATCATACTTTTATCCATCATGTTGCAGGGTCAAGTCTTCATCTGGGTGCATCCAACCACATGTAATCCCATAATGGACCTAATGAGTATCTCCTTTCCTCTTCTCATTAGAACTACTTCAGTCATGGCACCAGTAATATCTTTAGCTGCCCTATCTCCTGCCTTGACCATTTAGAAACTCCTCTCTCCCCTTCCTTTATCTCTAACTGATAATAGAAGGCCTCAAACTTCTGGCAAAGGCAATGATCCCTTAACCCTCCAGTGGTAAAATTCGAAATGAAACAAATGATCACAATGCATCTGACAAATGCAAATTATTAATGCAGTTTAAAATTATGCCAAAACTTAATTATTTATCTATATGCAGTGACAATTGGGGTTTTGGACTGATACAACATTTATTTAGCTACATTAAAAATATTATTGAAATATTCAATGAAAAAATGCAAAATTTTATTATATTTCTAAACGAGCGAATTTCTACAGGGGTGAACAAAAGTGGATAACATGGTGAACAAACTTTTCGTAGACAGAAAAATATTTGTGTTAAATCGGTTTAAAATTTTATGGAAATTTGTAGAAAATTAGTAAATTACTTTATATTTCCTCTCAATATTTAATTTATTTGAAAGTTTGACTGAAAACTTAAGCAAAAATAGTGTTTTAAAAAATATACAAATTTAGTCACAATGCACCTGAGAGATGTTTGAGCCCTTTTAACTCTTTGGATGTTACTTTTTAGCCAACAAAAATTGCACTAATGCATAGTGTTTGGCGAGTCAATAAGATAGAAGAGGGGAGGAGGTTGTAAGTTTATAATCAAAAATCAGCAGTATGCAGAAAAGGGACATTATGCCTCATAGATGTAGATTGACTGCTGGAGGGTTACGCTGCAGTCTTGGCCTGCCTACCATAAAATCTCACGTAAAGTCCGCACCTTAAAATTATTACTGTAGCCAGTGGTGCAACTTGTAGGGGGCAATAGGATCAAATGAATTTGAACATGAAATGTCAATTGCTCTGACGATGAAATTGAAATGTGAAAAGCAGTTGCATTATAATAAAAATAAAAACAGAAAATGAAATGAGATTTGCTTGGCTCTATAACGTGTAATTAATGATAGATAGTACTGCCTACAAAACTTGCCTACACTTGAAACCAAAACAATTTTCATTCACGAAAATCAGAAAAATACATGTGATAGTAAAAATGATGAAGTAGAAGCAGCTTTCAAGCAAAAGAAGGCTGCTTTCCACAGGTGGGTGGAGATAGGGGACCAGGTGCCTAAAACACAATGTACCGTAAAATATCACGTAGTGCCTGCGGATTATACGCGAAACGTTGGGTCATTTAGTGCAGACTATAAGTGAAACCAAGAGTTCTCAATGAAAACTGCTCCTAATTTTCTGAGCATTTTATTACACTTAACAACACGACTTTACACAGTACGTTTTTTATGAGACTAAGTTGTGCAAATGAGACTTTTAAGTTTCGGTTAACTATGAGCGACTGTATTTTTTACGCAACGCGTAACCCCCACCCATAAATTCTACAAGTTGACGTCCTGCGAATTGTGTACTTACAAATTACACCCACCATTTACAGACAAGAAACATTTATTACCTTATCAAGGTTTAAATTGACTGTATATTGCAATCTGGAAGAAGGCAGAATTGAACTACTACCGTCAATCACATTCCTCATATCCGCCATTACGCTAGGATCGACCACTTCAAATTCACCACGGTTCGAATACATACTCTGTATCATTTCCATTTCATTTAACTGCAACTCAAAGTGGCAGCGATAAGAAGTTATCGTATCCGAATTCATTTCAGCTTCCTTACTAAAAATAAACATACCACTTATGTGCGCTTGAATACCATATCGATGTATTTCGTACCTTATACAGTATAACCATTCTTACCAGTGTATCCAATGACAAATTCGTTCTACAGCTTTGTGTAGATTTCACCACTTTGATGTATTATACAGGTTGGTAATATTCAATCATAGTAACTATATACATGCCTCGAACGCACACATCTCCAAGAACAACATACAGTAATGAAATGATTTATTATAAAGTTTAACTGAGGATTAGTACTGCAACACACGAACACCCTTTAACCGGAATACTGGTCACACTGGTAAAAAGAGCAGCATAAGAACAGCAAGTTACAGAACATACTGTATAAACTTAGCAGCAAGTTCACTACCTGGAAAAGCGTTTCATGGCTGCGAATGGATCCTGAGATGATTTCGATATAAAAGAGAGTTTTCTGGTTTCGTTACGCACGAAACGTATCTACGTGCAAAGATCACGAGATTTACGTAGGAATACAGGGGCTAACATAAGGGAGTTTTATTGCAACGTTTTTTGCAAGCGTAAGCTACGCTATGCAGACGAATATTCAACTGCGCAAACGCGAACGCTGCGTTGGTCAATATAGGGAGTTTTATTATAACGTCGACGCACGCACGCAATAACATAAACAGACCACGTGATTAGCGTACGATTTTTAAATAAAATAAAGTTACGTCAAGCGTCACCAGAGTATACGTCTGAAAAGTGTATGTCAAAACCTACGCTCATTTTGACCAACGCAGCGTTCACGTTTGCGCAGTTGAATATTCGTCTGCATAGCGTAGCGTACGCTTGCAAAAAACGTTGCAATAGAGAGCTTGAGTGATCGGTTTTCGAACAACGCATGTTACGCAAAGCAGCCGAATATCTTACTGCGCATGTGCAACATTCCAAAGTGAAATTAGAAACGTGTATTTAAGCGTATGCTGAAGTAATCATACGTTCTACGTAGGTTTAAACGAACGTTATGATAAAATGGCGGACCCATTCAAAATAACTAAAATTACTTCGAAAGGAACCAAGTTTCATGTTCCAACCAATAGAAGGCAGGACGTTAAAGATAACGTGAGGTTCCAGAGCACTCAAACTGCGTTTTTCACAGAACCATACGTTCTACTGTGTGTTTATGTTGTGTAACACACGTTGTTCTATAACGGATCACTCAAGCTCTCTAATAAAACTCCCTAATGAGCGTAGGTTTTGACATACGCTTTTCATGCCTGGTTCCGTATACCCACGCGCTAACGCTATTACTGTTATAACAGACGACACAGCACAAAAAATGGTGACGTCACACTGCTACTTGGGGCGCCGCAGAGCAGCTATGCGTGACGGTAGTTGAGTTGACCAGTGGTCAACTCACATAGCGTACTGCACGTCACGCTGCGTTCTGATTGGCTGGCGGTTGAGCTGTCTGCTTGTAAAATGGCGGAGGATAATGTAAGACATGACGGCAGCGTGCGGTGACTCCAAATAAAGCGCTGCACTTAAGGAATTGCGCTGGCGGTCCTTCATAACGCACTAGCACAAAACGTCATGAAGATGTCATCAGTGGTGGCGTGATAAGCGTTGAAGCGTGGTGATACGGAACTAGGCATCAGACGTATGCTCTGGTGACGCTTGACGTAAAATGTGGCGCATGCGCGTGCTGCTACCTTATGTCCGAAAACAGTCGGTAAAACACCCTAAAACACATCCACTTGTAGGGCACTAGTGGTTTTTTTTTTAAATTAATATCATTTTTTTTTTGGTTGGTAAAATGAATTTCCTGATATTTAGAAATCTTAGCTAGTCACCAAACAGAAATTTATCAATTTTTCAACTGTTTAAACATGCCATGAAATCATAGGCTGCCCGATATATAACGCCGCACCACAAAGCACAGGTGTCATGCAGAGCATACGCAGTTATAGGGGCCGTTGCAGAAACGCTGCAATAAAACTTTAGGGAGATTTATTGCAACGTTTTTTGCAAGCGTACGCTTCGCTATGCAGACGAATATTCAACTGCGCAAACGCGAACGCAAACGTTGGTCAAACTGAGCGTAGGTTTTGACATACGCTTTTCACACGTCTGCTCTGACCTACGTAAAAGTTGGCGCATGCGCGTGTCGCTACCTTATGTCCGAAAATCAAATGGAGTCGGTAAACATATAGCCTAAAACGCGTCGATTTGTAGGGCACTAGTTGTTTTTTTAATTAATATCATTTTTTTTAATTAGATGGTATAATGTATTAAGAGATATTTAGAAATTTGAGGCTGTCCCCAAACAGAAATTTATCAATGATTCAACATTCTGTGAAAACATAGGCTGCGCCTTATATAATGCTGCACCACGAAGTAAAGGTGTCATGCAGAGCAAACGTGGTTTTAGGGGTAATTCATTATTCCCACAAGTGCCATTGTTGCGCACCGGTGGAGGTCTCTCTCTCGGTAGGTGGTGGTAATGTATGGGCCGTTGCAGAAACGCTGCAATAAAACTTTATTTTTTTAAAAATCGTATGCTAATCACGTGGTCTGTGTATGTTATTGTGTGCGTGCGTCGACGTTATAATAAAACTCCCTATAGTTTGCTGGATGCATAGATGGCTGAGTTTCTAAATTACTCCAGTTAGAGTAACTCTGGAGTTACTCGGGTCACTGCTGACGTCACAGGAGTAACACTGGAGTAACTCCGGTGTCATGCATTTAGGGACGATACAAGAGCAAAATTTACAAAGATGGCAGATGATAATTTGACGATGACAGGCGATAATTGTCTCGTTATGCCCCCAGAACTTAATTTGTCCACCCTGAACACTGTTTAATTCATTCATACTGACATTATATATATATATACAACCCTAATAGCAGGAGATATATATATATATATGGGTTACTGTATATGTCCCGCTGTCCCGTAGGTCCGTGCCCATGTCAGACAGTCATTTGTCCAGGTCGATTTAAAACTTTTGCATGCAGGACAATTATTTTCTGATAATATCATTGCATTCAGTACTGCGCATATACATGCCAAGATTTGGTACTGACGCGTCCACGAAAACATCACATTTTGCCAGTGAAACTGATTGTTTGACCACCATTTATCTATTATGCTATTTTTTTTTTTACAATAAAGTTGTAATAAAACTCTTATTTTGTTAAAAAATACTTTTAAGGAACGTTTTTGGTCCGACAATTATGGCAACCCTACTCTATATGCCTAATTGTTCATCTGCTTAGATTGTATTCGTTAATTGTCGACTGCTTTCACTCCATTTACTCCTCCTTTTTGAGTGGAGTCAAAAAGAGTCACACCGGAGTGACTCTAGTGTGACTCTAAAACGTGAAAAAACGCATTTAGGAACGCGGGGCTTTCGGAGTAAGCCATTTAGAAGCGCTTTGGAGTCACTCCGGAGTAACTCGAGTTTGACTCGGGTAATTTAGAAACTCAGCCGATGGCTTCATACGATTTTTATGTGCTGCCATTTAGGTGCAACTGGAAGGCTATTTAAGGCTTGCGTCAGCTGTCCCGTCGCACGTCAGTCTGCATAAGTCCATGCAAAGCCTCACTTGCATGGAATATTGTGCGATAAATTTCTCTTTAAAAATTTCTCATGATACGTTACGTGTAAAGCACATTTAGGCATCCAGCAAACTCTCTAATAGGGAGCTTGAGTTACACGTATCCAAGTGTTATCTTCCGGTTAGTATAATTTTAACTTTCAAAAGTAATTTGAAGACCAGAATATAACTTTACAATTTGTAAGGTTCGTTGCGAGGTTGTACTCGATTATAGTAGAGGATAACGGTATCCCAAATGTAAAAATGTTCCAACCCACAATCTTTAGGGGTAAATACAAATTGTTGCTTTATTTTGCAGATTAAATAAGTGATTATAACATTCTAATTATAACATTCCATATGATTCAAGTGCAAACGTAAAAACATAATAATAATTCAAATAAACATAATATTATCTAATCTGGATCCAGTTAATTAAAACATAAAGCGTTCTACAATCAAATATAATAATTCAATTATATTGAATACTATTAAGTGAATATTGATAATCAAAATGATACAATTATAATATCAGTATCAAACTAATGAAAATCAATTCTCTTTTGTAGAGTGAGTTAATCAATTTCGTTTTTCTTTTTCCATTGAACTGTAATTAAACAATAATATTTTTATGTGGAGTTTTTATTCTTGAAACTCTTTAAAAGAATATTTCTTCTCATAATATTCATTCCTTTTCCTCCATTTAATTTCTCTCAATGCTTTTTCTGTCATTTTTCCCAACTTAGGGATTTTCGTTAATGGTAATAAGGAATACATGGTTGTTTCCTACCTTTACTTTGTAACACTGTTGAGCGGTAGTAGCAGTGGGGGGAAACTCATATAGGCACTTCCGGACTCTTAAACGGTAGTGTTTCTACCGACATTGGGTGGCGCTGCAAAATATCGGATTATCGATTCATATCGAATCGCATTTTGCCGCCTTCATTTTTTGAAATCCACAACGGTTTTTTCCTTCGATAAACGAAGGAATTGCAGCATTGCGGTGAGAGGTGGCATGGCTCATGGTTCCAAGAAGAAAACACGGTAAGGTGAGTTAACAAACATATCCAAATATTTTTTATTTTTATTTAATAAAATATTGGTTTGCGGGCCAGTTATAAAATGGAAAATAACGATATGTTTAGCAGTGTTAAGGCTCTGTCAATCTGCTTGACGGAGCCTTAACACTACTAAACATTGACGTTCTATTACTAAAACAATTTATATTTCAATTAATTATTTGAATAATTAAAAATTTAATGCTTCACATAACAATTGGGCTGCCAACAATTGATTTTCTTACATTTTTAGGGCTCTGTCAAACATATTGAAAACGAAAACTCCACTGCATTGTAAATCAATGTGTTTGATGGAGCCTTAACACAGCAAGAAATTCAATTCTTTTATGTAAAGCACCGAATTTTTAATTATTTAAATAATTAATTGAAATATAAGTTGTTTTAGTAATAGAAAATGAAATGCCTGCTAGTGATAATGGCTCCATAAAGCAGATTGATGTTATGGTATGCTGATGTTACAATACAGTTGTGGGGTTTACAATCTGCTTGACGGAGCCATATCAGTAGTAGAGATTTCCTTTTGTATTATTAAAACAACTTATATTTCAATTATTTATTTAAATAATTTAAAATGCAGCATAATTGTAATATCGGTTCCCCAGCTGTCAATAAGCAGCTGCATTGCAGTGGCATATGCAACCCATGACCGAAAGTAGAGATCATGTGTACTAAATCTCGCTATTATTATTAATATGAAGAATATTATTATTATTATTCAAATTATTGACATGGGTTGCATACACTGACGCACAACGCAGCTGCTTATTGAATGTTGGGACAATGATATAACAATTATGCCTTAAAATTCAATGCTTTAAATAACAAGAATTGAATTTCTTACAGTGTTAGGGCTCCATCAAACACATCGATAGTACACAACAGTGGTGCGGTTTTCAATGTGTTTGACAGAGCCTGAACACTGCAAGACACTTGATTCTTGTTATGTGATGCATTGAATTTTTAATTATTCAAATAAATATTTGAAGTAAAAGTTTGATTTATTAATACAATGTCATGGTCTAACAGTGTTATTGTTCCATCAAGGAGATTGAAAACCCCACCACTGTGTTGTAACGTCAATGTGTTTGATGGAGCCAAAACACTGCTAGACACTGACTGGATAAAGCTGATTACTAGACAAATTAGTATTTAGTTGAATATTTTGCATCAGATGAAAAGTGTTTATATACTAAATGTCGATGTCTTGTGATGTTATAGCTCCATCAAGATGCTGTATGTGAACGCCATCAACTTGCCACTCCACCACTACAATGTGAGCTTGAAAGTGTTTTTGAAAGTGTTTGAAACTGGTTTGAAAGTGTTTTTCATTTGCTTTACATTGCATTGTTCAATGTACTTTTGAAAATTCATGTGTTGATTAAAATTTTAATAAAAAAACATTTCTCTACATTTGTGTCTTTTACATCTACTTCTAACTTTGATGTCTACCCTATTGTAACACTTCATTTACAGGATTCAACATGACAGCATTCAACTTCACCCTGCGTGGCATTGGTGTTAGGTATGTGTAGGTACAAACATAAAAATGTTTTATAATGAAGGTAGGTATTAAGCATAATAAATATGCAAAAAAAATTAAAAAAAGAATCTGAATATAGCAGATATTGGAATTGATCCTACAACCACCACAGCCGAAAATAGCACACAGGTGCTCTACCATTTGCACTAAACGGGTGCACGCGCTTTTCCCCAGAAATTTATGTACTTAAGCATTTATGTATTTGTTAGTTCTTCTTACGACGTATGGCGTCGCTCCTCTGGTATAAGGTCCAAATTTATAACATTAAGTTTCCCTTCTTTAAGTTTATATGTTCTGTGGGTAGTAGATAGCGTTGTCTTCCTGTAATGGCGTCTTCAAGATGGCTGACCTTGAAGCGTTCACTGTGAGTAAAAGTTTATCTTTTGTTGTTTCTTATTGTAACTACGTAGGGCATGAGTTGCAGACGAAATCACATCTGCACATGCACGTCTCTACACGTAACTTGTCAAATACCTATGAATCTACGTAGGTCTAGCCTTTCTTACGCGAGGTGTGTAAGTACAATGTGTAGCATGATAGCAAACATTCCATACACAAGATTGTATAAGTAAGAAAAAAACAATGCTTGTCCCTCTGAATGGACACAGGGGTGATATATTGGACAGTGTTTTTCTATAGCCAGTTTCTGATCAAAGACTTGTTTATTTATCGTTTGTCTACTCTTCATTGGGGCACTTTATCAATGCCAAGGGGCGAGTGTGTATGTTGAAACTTCATAGGTAAAGCCTATAACTATAATATAATTTCCACAAGCTATATGTTGCATCTTCATAGGTAAAGCCTATAACTCAAATATAATTTCTACAACCCGTTACATGATTCCATAAGGGAATTTTAGGTGAAACTCATGCTCTATTATCAAATGCATTTTAGTATAGACCTAGCCCCGGGGGTAATCCTACAGTTTAGGGAACCAAATTATGTATGTATGGTAGTTGTCGGAAATTGCCACCACGTATGGAGTATAGAGACTTCTTGACTGCATTTAGCAGACGATTTCCCTTTAGTTGAGACCATTTGTCTCTCGACGATTTTTCTCTGTTTAAAAAAAAATTAAATTCGTACAAGCAGGATATTCATGGCTACACGAGATCATTGACAGAAACGATATGTATCTTGTTCGTGGGGAGATCAATGTGAAATGATCTCGTATTGCTATGAACATACAGTTCTGTTATTTCAGGCCAAGATATATGCCCAACTGTAATCCTACAGTTTAGGGATGGTATTGTGCACCATTAGCAGTCACTTAATTTGATTTCCTAAACTGTAGGATTACCAAAGCGTATAGGCCACTTCACAATAGAAATGGCAACGGAAACGTAGCCAGGAACGTGAACAGGAAAGTGAGCTCCACAATAACGAATGCAACAGATGGAACATAGCTAAAGCACTGTTGATATGCACTGCTGGTATATGGGTGTGGCAAGCCTCATAAGAAGTCATAAGACACAACATGTTTATAAGTATTATAGGAAGGCCCTCATGTTGAATCCGCAAGCGAGACAAAGGCAAAGGGGATCCAGAACGTTCGCCCCCGACATTTCGCCCCTGATATTTTGCCCCCGACATTTCACCCCCGATATTTTACCCCCGACATTTTGCCCCCCTGGTTACTTTTTGCCCCTGGAGCTTTAGCCCCCACACATTTCACCCCTCAGACGTTTCGCCCCCAAACATGTTGTTCCTCAGATGTTTTGCCCCTGGGAGGGCAAATGGCCGTTTTTTTGTTATTTTTTGTTATTCCATTTTAGGTAAGGTAAAAATCAAGGGCTAGTGCCAACTGACCCTTGAGTCAATGCCAGCCCTTGGTTTTTACATCATGGGATCATTGCAGTCATGGGATTGCAGGGGCAGGGGATGCTTCATACTTGCCCCCACTCGTGATGGGGCTGCCTGTGGCTCTACTCAAAACTCGTGACAAAAAATTCAAACTGTTTAAAATCCGTCCAAATAGCATGAGCACTAATACACACATTTCTTTGATGCCCTGACATCAAGGAGATCGTGTTTGCCAGTGCACAGCATTGCACAATGCTGCACTGATTGCCATCAAAACTGATCTCTCTGCTCAGTGCTGCTAGATTGCTGGATTAATTTCATGGGTTGAGGAGTAAGCCAAGTAGCCAAATCAGGACGAACCCTTAAGCGGCTGCTCGATTATTATTATTATTTATTGCTTACACCACTTCAAATATACATTGGTAGCATACATATCCAGAGACTATTCAGACAACTGCTTTTGAAGCAGTGCACAAAAAATGTCTTTCACAGGTGTTTACAGGACAACTGGAATCTAGAGGCCGAGCAGTCAAAGATGGACGATCTCACAGTGTAGGGTAGGTCGATCCAACAGTGACAAATGAATGGGATGGTTAGGTGAACAGATGGCAGATGCAAGTGTACAGAGGTTGAACCACTGCAAGGTTTCCTTAAAGATAAGTATGTTATATGGGTTGCAGTAAGGGGTTAACCTAGCTAGAGGAGGGATTTTTAGTATTAGGTTGAGAATCTGGTTGAAAACTGTACACAAGGCTGAGCAAGTAGTTACTGGAACAGAAGAGAGAAACGTGGAAGAGTAAGTGAGTACTGGAAGAACCTTGGACTTAAAGGCAGTTAGTAAAATATTTCTGGGAGCAATGTGCCTGAGGTGAAGGACCAGGAATACAAAGGAGTTAAGTTAACTGATTAAGTTGTCTAAGTGAAGAATGAAGGTTGTTGTTGTTTGTGTTTTAGGGCCCATCAACTACAAAGGTCATGAGGGCCCAGAAACACAATCACCATGGGGGGGGGGTGTAAAAGGCCAACCCACTATGATGACAATAAATAAGGGCAAAAGCCCACTAAGAGTAAAAAAAAGTAAAAGGCAAAAGCCACAAAAATAACCAGGAATAAAAAAGGCAAAAGCCAACACAGATAAAGCTAAACAGGCAAAAGCCTAAAGAGACACAAATAAAGGCAAAAGCCAAAACAGATACAGTAAAAAACGGCAAAGGCCTAGCCAAACACTAACATAGAAGGGCAAAAGCCAAAACCAACAAAAAAAAGGAAAAATAAAAAGCCAAAAAGAAGAGTAACAGGAAAGGATGCTAATAAGAAAAAGGGCTAAGGTTAAATGTTGTGAAAGAGGCCAGCCTCTTTCACAAAAACAAGCGAGTTCTCCACTGCCTGGGGGTTATCCCCAAGTGATGTGCAGAGCTCTGGACTGACTCCCAGTTGGCATCTGAGTTCTTGGTATCTCTCACAGTGACTAAAGATATGTGCCACTGTGAGAGGCTCCCGACAGAAGTCACACCATGGTTGTTCCTCACCCCGCAAAATGTAGGAGTGGGTGAGGAACGTGTGACCAATCTGAAGCTAAGCAAGCACAACCTCCTCCCTCCGCGACTGGTGGCACGAGGACCGCCAGTGTTCTGGGGTGTCCTTCAGTGTGCGGAGTTTGTTGGTGGTCTCTGCAAACCACTGGGCCCGCCATTGTTCATGGACGGCCCACCACACCATCGGGAGAGCATCGGAGGAGGGGACAGCAGTGTTAGGTATATCTGGCAAGTGGGCCACCTGACGGGCATGGGAATCCGCCCTCTCACTGCCCATGATGCCAACATGCCCCGGGACCCACATGAACAACACTGTCTTGCCCTGCTTATGAATCACAAGCAGCAATCTGTGCACACCCTTGGACGATGGCATGTCTGCCATATAGGGTGTGCAACAGCTGAAGGGAGCATAAGGAGTCAGTCACAACAACAAAGTGTCTCTCATTCAATACTTGGATGAGCTCCAGTGCCCTGTGCAGAGCTGTGAGTTCTGCAGTTAAGACACTGGTGATGCCTGGAAGGCGGCCTCCTATGAGATGACCAGTTGTAAAGACTGACCAACCCACCGAGGAGCCATCCTTCGACCCATCTGTGTAAATAAAAACATGGCCTCGATAGGACCAACAGAGTCGTCCAAACTCTTGTTGGTACACTGACATATCGGTACTGGTTTTGGGTAAGGCTGCAAGCAACAAAGCTAAACTTGGCTCTGGCACTGTCCAGGGTTGCACAGAGGCCGGCAGTACAGGCTGCACCCTAGGCAGAGTCACACCCAGGCCGGTAAGACGGTCCATCCACCGCACACCGAATGGAGGGGGAACCTCTGGGCGGCGGTCAAATGGCCGTCTCAAAGTGTTACTAAAGACGGCCGGGTGTGTAGGTGCTGTGGCTGACCTTTTAACCGCAAAATATATGCAGCTGCAAGGTACTGCCACTGCACATTCAGAGGTGGTTCACCAGCCTCAGCATAAAGGCTGAGTACTGGACTGGTGCGGAACGCCCCAATGGACAACCGGATGCCAGCGTGATGAACACTGCCCAGCATGCGGAGAGTAGATGGAGCGGCCAGGCCATATACGCTGCAGCCATAATTGAGACGTGATCGAACAAGTGACCGGCAAAGTCGAAGCATCACCATTCGATCTGCCCCACAGAATATTTAGGGAGCGAAGGCACCTAGCCTTCAGCTCCTTCAAGTGTGGGACCCATGTCAGACGGCTGTCAAAACAGAGACCGAGAAATCGGGCTGCCTCTACAACAGGGAGGAGGCGGCCATCCAGGGTAAGCTGAGGCTCAGGGTGAAGCCCTCGCTTATGACAGAAGTGCATGACAGTAGTTTTGTCAGGGGAG
>JAAFCE010008870.1:17503-29677 GCA_013389805.1 Trigoniulus corallinus | reverse complement strand
TGAAATGATACAAAGGAGGGCTGCAAGAATTGTGCTGCATCCCTTCTCTCACAGGTTTAGTGTCTCAGACATGATGACAGAATTAGGGTGTGACTCACTACATCAGAGGTGGGTATCTGACAGCATTAAGCTCTTTCACAGACTGCTGAAATTAGGATAGGAGGGTACCCCGGGGGCAGCTTATCCCTGGTAGACTATCATCCCTTCAAACTGATGTAGGTTGGAGAAACGAACAGACTCGTATTACTGGTCTTTTCTTCCAATGGTCATTCAACAATGGAATTCTCTCAGTAAGGATAATGTTTCTTGAAGAAGGTGCAATTATAGCACGTATGCAATATTTGGCTGAATAGATGTTATGCTTCAGGTTCCTTCGGGGGTTCAATGGGTTGTAAATTTGGAATGAGAGCCATTCTCTGCACTGCCAATTTGGTTTATCAGGGAAGCTTGCAGTGTATTCAATTAGAATTAGAAAATAACACTCTCACAATAACACCATTCCACGAAATAGATGCAATCATTTTTACTAAGTGGTACAATTTATCGTGGTGTACTACCAAGTGGTACACAAGCCAAAAAAAGTTGGGAAACACTGATTTAGAACATGAAAAAAATTGTTTCGTGAATACTGACTTGAGACCAGTCTAAAGTCTATAGGCCAGTATATAGCCTGTTGTGGGTTTGTAGACTTTAGTCTATTGTGAATGCAGGCCGAGTTCTCATGAGATCGCTGAAGTTAAGCGATGCAAACCCACATTAGTACTGACATGGGTTGTTGACAGAGAAGGTTGGGTGCTGCAAATTTCCCCTCTCCTACTTCTACCTCCTCCTCACCCGTGGGCAGACTCCTAATGGTTTGGCCTGTATGACTGCTTGGCTTTCTCCCCACCAGTTAGTGTAACAATTTTTCCACACTCCTTCTTGTACAGAAGCTCACCAGGGAATGATGGTAGATAGATAGGCAGAATGCACTAGTGTTATACCATGTGATGAAATTTAACCCAGACTGGTCCATTTAAACCACCCCTAGTAACCTGAATGGGTAAATTTTTTTCTCTAGGTTAGTACAACCTTCCTTGGCATTCGTATGAAGTTTGAGCAGGATTCATCAATTAGTGTGTGTTTGGCAGCCATTTGTTGGCGGTGCAAAAAGTTTGGCGATTTTTTTACAATGGAACAAAATTGAAAAAAAGAGTTTGATTTTTCATTCAATCATCTGTAATTCCATTGGAAACAGAAAATTTCAAGCAATCATCCTAAAATCACAGCTCAACCACCATATTTGCTAGATTTGGCTCCCTGTGACTTTTTCCTATTTCTAAAACTCAAATATCCACTCTGGGGAACACGCCATGAGTCGATTGAGTCATGAAAAAAAATCGCCAAAGGAAGTCAAGTAGAGTTTCCAATCCGAATAATCGAATATTCGATATCTGGATATATTCGGCCTGTTTGCAAGTATTTGATATGCGAATATTTTAAAAATTGTTTGAATAATATTTGGAAAAATTTTACGGCCACTTGTAAGTAACTATTTTGCAAATGCCGACATTATAGGATAATTTCAGCAGTTAGTACAGTCGATGGTTTGATGCACAGCTTATTTATCTAGATTTCCCAGAAATATTATTGAGTTATTCATGCATGTGTTAGGGTTAGGGGCTATCCACTAATTTGTTGTATAAATTAAGTTCTCAACAAATATGGGATATTTTAGTTTTTACTTCCACCTACCCACTGGGTGATCCTTTGACTACCAAAAAAACAAAATAAGTGTACTTCATCAAGTGTACTCCATCACTGAAATATCAAGGAACATTAAAATTGGGTTATCCTAATTTTTCAGGTAAGTGATGCATAATAGATATCATCATCATACCTGTAGCAAGGTCGGGTCTGCAGGTTCTAGTCCCACATGCTACTATATAGTTACGAGCAAGCTGTTTCCACGTCTCCCCTTGCCCCGAGTTCTTCCAACCACCTGCATTCCTGTAATAGACCTAATGAGATTCCCCTCCCCTCCTCTCATTACATGTCCATACCACCTCAATCTACTCTTTCATTTTACCACATAGTCCCCCCACCCCTAAGCTACTAATAATATACTTGTTCCTAATTTTATCAGCTCTTGTAATCACACTCATGGACCACAGCGTTTGAATCTCAGCTACTTGCATTCTATTTTTTACATGGCTCTTCTCACTGCCCAACCCTCTGCTCCATATCACATAGCAGGCCTAACCACTGCCTTATAAAACATACTTTTCAATTTTATTATAGTAATAGTTGGAGACACTTAATGATTTTTTATTTTTCAAATTAAAATATTGTAAAATTAATTTAATGAATTGATTTTACAATAATTGTATTCATTTTATTATTATATATCTTATTGTACCTATTTTAATAACCATGGAATAGAGCTTTAATAGAGTGTTTATTATTCGATATTCGAATACTTGATGAAGCGGAATATTTGGAAACTCTAGATAGGACATTGTGTAAGGGGCAGGAGATGACCTATTGTAATTGCTAGCTAGATATATAGTAAGGGATTCTGCATATTTAAAAATACTGTATTTGGGGTGCACTTTTTTTGAAGGGGCCCCCCTTGATGTGCTGCTGAATCTGCCACTGCCCCATTCCTTAATGAATGGCCAACAGCCCTATCATCCTTCAGCCACCTATTTCAAGGGCCAAACTATTTGTCCAAAAAGTGTATTCAATTAGAATTAGAGAAAAATGGCAAATACAAACGTTGGCAACTGAGCGTCCCCTTTTTGCACAAAAGTGCAACCTCACTACCTGAAATAATTGAGAAAAGAAAATTTATTTATTTATTTGTAAATCATAACGTCAATACAAGCTTTGGAATTGAGAGCAAGATGACGTCAGCTGGGTGTATAAATGTTTGTTGCAATGCATGCAGCTGGAGATGTATTTATAGGAGGAGCAAGAGAAGACTCGACCAGAGGTTGAAAGGGAGAGAGTTCCACTGTTTGATGCAGGGGAATGGGAAATACTCAGTCCAGTAGCTCTTTGGTGCTCTGTGTTCAAAGATCAATCTTTGGGTGTCCCTGGTATCTGGAGAACACTTGAAGTGGTCAAGAATGTATTGGTATGGGTGCTTAGGAGTTCTTAAGGTGTTAATGAGGCACAGCAGGTCTGAAGGAAAGTACATTGATGGAAGCACAGGCTGGGGATACATGGCAGCAGAACAGGATTCAAAGAATGAGCAGGAGGATTCTATTGTAGGACTTAAGGAGTGGAGAGAGTTGCACCTTAGGAAGCCCTACCAGATATGGACTGAAGAACTAGATTAGGGTATAGATTTTTGATTGAAAAATGTGGACAAGTTTCCTAACTGTAAATACATGCTTTAAGTGGCAGAACAGGAAGAGGAGAGTGTTAAGCTTGGCTCATAGCTGATTAAAATGCTCCACAAAAGTCAGGGGGGCATTGACTGTGATTCCTAAAATGGTCAAGGACAAGCTGACCTGCCCAGATGTGGGAAAGGTGGTTCTGTGTGGAACGACAACTGCTGCTTTGGCTTTGTGCACTTGGAACTTCATGGGTACTCTAGCATACCATGCAGATAGATGCCTAATCAGATCAATAGAGAACTTGAGTGTTCCAAAGAAGTTATCATCAGCAAATGACCACAGGTTCCACCCCTGAAGAATGGAAGGCAGTGAAGCTGTGGCAACATTAAACAGTAGCAGTCCCAGTACTGACCCCTGAGGTAAAAAACATGTTAACGCTTGATAGTATGCATCAGTCTGCATTGTAACTCAATGCCCCTCTAGATATGCCATGAGTAGGGTAGAGACATAGGGATTATCAATAGCAGGAGCCAGGCACTTCAGCAGATGATCATGATCAACTGAGTGGAAGGCCTTGGCTATGTCAGTTTTTACAAGTGCAAAGGCCATACCCTGAACTTTTGCTTTCAGTATGGCCTTAAATATTGCCAGTATAGCAAAGATGACTGAACAATTTGGTCATGAGCTGTAGTGGTTGGTCAGGATGATGGAGAGGAGGAGGTACTTCACCAGATCATAGAACCACCACTCTAGGAACTTGGGCAAGGTGACAGGATGGCGATTGGGTAGTAATTTGTGGGAACAAGAGGTGATTTACCCTTATGCAATGGGATGAGAGTACTGGTCTTCCAAGGCACTGGAAAAATACCCTGATTTCATGATAGCATTGTACAGGCCAGCTAGAAGGGAGCAGTTGTCCACATCCATGACCATGAGCTGCCTAGGTGGGACCCATCAGGGACGCAGGTAGCTGAGGTCTTGGGAGGAGATAGTTACTGTAGAAGGACACTGACCACTAAAACTGGTGGCGGGTTCCATGTGTTAATTGGACTCAGTCATGGCATGGATGGGCCTAGGAGGTCTTGAGAGAGGGTTTGCTAGTAGATCAAGAATGTTGAAGGATGAAGCAGGGGACACTGGGGCATAGGAGGAGGACATGACCCGAATGATGGCTTGAGAGAATATTTGTAGCCCACCTGGCACCATAGGTCATGGGATTGGGGTTAGAGCTGTAGGAGTGGTAAAGAGAAGTGGCTGAAACCTGAAGGGAGGATAGATCAGGGTTCCACCAGTGTTTCCTAATCCAGTGACCAGGGCGCTTGGGGCACATGCTGGACATAAGGAGAGCATGGTGGAGGATAGGGTTTGTACAAAACAGACATTTTATTAAAAATAACCGGTTTTCCGGTTTTAGAGTCTTCATTAACAAATGGGTGTTGAAAACCGGTTTCCAAAACCGACAAGCCCTAGTGGAGGATAAACATGGTACTGGGGAAGAGGTCACCTGGACCTGCACAGCGGAGGAAGAAGGGGGTAACACAGGCACAGACAATCTCATTGAAGGTGATGTGATCAGTTGTACCCCAGTAGGGGATGTATTCCAGAAGGAGGGAGGTGCCAAGGTTAGTGAGAGACCTGGGGACCAAGATCTGGTCTACTAGCCTGCTAGACGTTGGGGTAACCCAGGTGGAGGAAACTGCTGTAGGGATCATGCCTAGGAAAGCAAAGAAGTCCAGCAAAACTGTTGTAAGCAGTGTGTGCTTTAGGAAGTTACAGTTAAAATCCCCACACACTACATTTATCACCAACAGGTCGATGCTTCTACTGAGAAACTCAAGTAAGTGTAAAGCACAAGTACCTTCTATAGCGAGTCAGCATATGGCTTCAGAAGACAGAGGAGCCCTCCACAGAGGCCACTCCACTGCTGTGGGATGGGCGATCTCCCCAGTGAATGGTGTAGTTGGGGAGCAAGATTAGGGGATCAGGCACAGTAGAGCTCAGCCACGTCTCAGTGACCATACTGGTGAGTGGGGAGAAGTCATGACAAGGAACTTCAAGAATGTTCATTTTTGGTAATAATCACCAGAGGATACACACAAGGATGGAGCACAAGCACTGACCTAGTGGGTTGTAGCGTCAGTTTTGACTGCTGGGGGTGGGTGGTTCTCTAAATGCAAAGGCGGTAAGTGGAGGGTTTGGTCCACTGAACTGACAGAAATAGATACCAGCAGGCCATAGGGGAGGGTCGTATGGGTCAAGCAATGGAGACTTCATGATCTTTACAAAGATAGAACGTGTAGATTGCCTGGACCATTTGGTCCATCACCCACATTCAAGGACCATGAGCCCCAGAGCAGTCAGTGAGTGAGCCATAGACTCCATGGACACCTCAGTCAACATTTTTTAGAACTAGTTGCTTGGTGGGGGTCACAGGCAGTGTTGGCAAGAGGTATTAGACTGGTTGCACCTGTGGTAAGCAGGCCATGAGGGCGTTGGAGGCATTGGCTCCATTGGTAGGTGGATTGGGCTCTTTGATGCTGGCTTCACAGACCAGAGGAGTGTCAGGGTCACTTACAGGAAGGTTAGGTACGTTAGGCAGAACTCTAAATTTGGGTTCCTTGACGCCAGAGCCTACCATTTGGTGTAAGACATAGCTGGGGTAACGATAAAAGCAGGAGTTTGGATCTTCACTGTGTTGCAGTCTGATAACTTAGCATGGTTGATAGCAGAGCCCGCTCTAGCAGTTATGCCGCCCAGGGCAAAACGACAAATTTGCGCCCCTTAAGAATGTATAAAGGTACTTACCATATTTATTATAATATTTTTTCAAAGGCTATTTTGATGCGCCGTTTATTGGAGGGCGCTGTTTATATTTCAGTACCTTCAATAAGGCACCCCCATAGACAACCCAGCGAATATTCCTGTTGGTTCCAGACGTCTGGCGGGGGTGACCCCAGTGTGAGAATGTTAAGTGCACCTTCAGACCGGACCCTGCCACAGGCGGGATAATGGTATGATGATAAATGATGATAAATTCAGTTTCTTTATTATACAATACGCCGTTTATTAGAGGGAGCGGCAAATTGCCTTAGACACACCAGTGCTTCTCTCATGAGTAAAGTTAAGCAGCGCAGCCCAAGCTAGTACTGACATGGGCAGCCGCTTGGGAAAACTGGGTACTGCTAACACCTAAAAATCGTCACATTAGTGTAGTGTCTGTGCAGTCTCTGCATAAGAACTATGCTGTGGATGGGGCTCTAATGACCTTGTAGTTGAAGGGCCCTAAACACCAACAAACAACAACAAAACGTTTTTTAGAGGGCGCTGCTTATTAGAATAAATATGGTATTTTAAATGGTACCATTAAAAAAAGGTACTTAAATAAATGTACATATTTTTCATCAAATCATATTATTTAAATTTTATATTGGGCAACCCGTTGAAGCAGTGCTGTGTTTGAGTGTTAATGCTATTCTGTTCAGAGAATTATACTGTATGTAATGTGCAGTACGTTCAAACAAGATCAAGCTGCGCCATTTCGAATTCATCGTTAATAGTATGAATACTTTTCAAGACCACACCTAGGAGGATCATTTCCCTGGTCACACACAAGAAGTATGAAGCCCTCTGTCATCAGTTAGAGACCAAGGAAGGGGACAGAGAAGTTTTTCAATATGCCAAGGTAAGGCCCTCTTTCCCCCGTCTCAGGTATATAAGAGGTTGTAAGAGCTTTCCACAATCTCTTCAATGTTGCAAGGGGAGAGGATGACATTGACACTCATCCTATATCTTCGGGGACAGTGGACAGCATAACAGGGGAGGAAGTAGTCAGGGGCCTTAGGATGATGAGAGGTCGAAAAGCTGTATACCCAGACAGAATCCCCACTTAAGTGGGGCATAGTCTAAGAATGACAGGAATCTCCTGGCAAGGGAAACTTTCTATATAATAACTATGGGAGATAGGACCAAAATTGTGGTAACTACAGAGGTATTGAACTAATGAGTCATTCCATTAAGCTCTGGGAGACAGTAATAGAATGTTGCTTCCAGGATCGAACTAGTGTCCGTGGAAATCAGACCTCCATGCCATCTTTATCGATGCGGAGAAGGCTTATGACAGTGCTGCACGACAGGTTGTTTGGGAGGTATTATGAAAAAGGCGGATAGAAGAATAGTTTATTCCAATAGTACAGGGTATGTATGGTTCAATAGCCAGGATAAGGACACCTTGGTGAAATACTGAGGGCTTCCCAGTGAATTTTGGGATGCACCAAGGTACAGCACTGGGTGCTTCCCAGTGAGTTTTGGGATGCACCAAGGTTCAGCATTAAGTCCATAACTTAGCAAGTAGCTCATCCATAACCAGAATGCTTTTCATTCTGGTTATGGATTAGCTGCTGATGGGAGTAGGAGAATGGGCCCCTCAGTCCATGGCATTCGCGAAAAATATTGCAAATCCTAGTGGCTGCAGAGGACAAGTAGAAAAGGGACCTAAGCGATATTAGAGGAGCGAAAGAAAAGGCTAAACGATTGAAAGGGCTAAAGATAAACATGAAGAAGAAAGAGTATTTAGCTTTCAGTTGAGAAGGACAGCAAAATAACGGTTTCATACTTCCTATCGTCGAACTGGTGGAAAAAGTGCAAGAGGAAAAGTACTTAGGATCAACATCCCAAAGCAGTGGGGAGATAGACTCTGATGTGAACCCATAGAATCAATCAAGGCGGTTGAAGTGGAGTAAGGCAAGCGGAGCCTGTGTGATAGGAGGGTGCCAACCAAGCTCAAGGTGAAGATTTGCAGGGCAGTGGTTAGGCCCGTTATGTTATAGTCACTTCAACAGAATGCACGCAGCTGAGCTAATAGAATTAGGAATGAGTACATCAGAGGTAGCTTGCGGGTGATGAACATTGACAAAAAATTAGGGTAAATAGATTGAGGTGTATAGACACGTAAAGAGAAGAGAGGATTTGTTTGTTGGTGTTTTAGGGCCCTTCAACTACAAGGTCATTAGATACCCGTCCACAGTGTAGTTGTGATGCAGAAACTGCACAGACACTAGACTAATGCGACGATTTTTGAGTACTAGCGGTACCCAGTTTCCCCAAGCGGCCATCCATGTCAGTACTAGCTGGGGTTGCGTTGCTTAACTTCAGTGATCAGACGAGAACTGGTGTGTCCAACGCAATTTGCCGCTCTTCGAAAAGAGAGGAGGAGGAGCTTGTTAGGTCCATTTCAAGAATTCAGGTGGTCGGAAGCACCCGGGGCAAGAGGAGCAGAAACCGACTTGGAAGCAGGTTGTCCATAAGGATGAGGCGGTGTGGTTTAGGGAAGTTTCGCCCCCGACATTTCGCCCCCATACATTTCGCCCCTCGGACGTTTCGCCCCCGAACTTTTCGCCCCTCGGATGTTTCGCCCCTGGGAAGGTAAATGGCCGGTAAACGACGTAAACGCAAACTTCAAACGTAAAATTTACGTCGTCAAAGTCTTTTAAGTGATGTTCGTCTGCTAAATTGTACTTAAAATTGTACGTAAAATTTGCCGCATGCGCGTGTCGCTACCTTATGTCCGAATTTTAAAAACGGAGTCGGCAAAGGTATAGCCGAAAACACATCGATTTTTAGGAACTAGTGGTTTTTTAAATTCATATCATTTTTTTATTAGACGGTAAAGTGAATTTCCAGATATTTCGGCTATGCCTTTCAGAAAGTCTATTAAATTTCTCTCGTTGATGTCGTGAATTTTCACCTTACCTATTCCTTGAAACACTCAGAAAAAAAGCCCGAACGAACAATGCTGTTTTTTTTTTTTTAGGTAAAAACCGAATAACAAAAAAACCCGGCCAAAATAAGGTAAAAATCAAGGGCTGGCATTGACTCAAGGGTCAGTTGGCACCAGCCCTTGATTTTTACCTTACCTAAAACGGAATAACAAAAAAAACTGCCATTTGCCCTCCCAGGGGCGAAACATCCGAGGGGCGAAATGTGTGGGGGCGAAAAGTACCCAGGGGCGAAATGTTGGGGTCGAACGTTCCGGATCCCGTAGAGGATGTAGGAGAGGGAAAATTTGCAGCACCCAACGTTCACTACCAACCACCCGTGTTGGTACTAATGTGGGCTTGCATTGCTTAACTTCAGTGATCTCACAAGAACTCGTGTGTCCAACACAACTTGGCCGAATATATATAGTATTATGAGACCGTTTGAGAATTACCAGGCAGCAAAGACAGTTATAAACGATTTGTTTCATTGATGTTTTAGGTCCCTTCAACTACGATGATCATTAGAGACCTGTCCACTGCATAATTCTAATGTGGAGTCTGCAGAGCCACAATTCTGCTTTGAGGACTTTTGCAGATTAGCTGTACCATGCAGTGCTGTCGAAATGCATGAGCCAGCTGGGCACTTGCCTGGGGTCCCCATGCTAATCTGTGTATGTCAAGTGACATTTACATATTCCAGTGAGTGGTTGTCATAAAGGCCCCAGAACGCTGCTTTGCCCAGGGGCCAATAATTCTGTAAAACGGCACTGGTAGTCAGTGTTCCAAAGTGGTCACCCATGATTGCACTAGCTGGGTTTCCACTTCTTAAGGGAGAGGCAAATTGCATTGGACACACTGAAGTTATGCAGCGCATTTCATTTGTTCGTTCATGTTTTAGGGACCATCAACTTCAATGCTCATTAGGGCCCAGAAAGACAATCACCATGGTGGGGGGGTGTAAGTGGCCATCCCACCATGGTGAAAATAAATAAGGGCAAAAGCCCAATAAAATTAACAAAACAAAAGGCAACAGCCAAACAAATAACAGACAAAAAGTAAGGGAAAAAGGCCAACAACAAACACAAAAAAGTAGGCAAAAGCCTAAACAGACAAAAATACAAAGAAGGCAAAAGCCAAAAAAGGACAAAGATAAAACAGGCAAAAGCCAAACAAACAGAGAGATAAAAAGCAAAAGCCAAAACGGATACAAACATAAAGAGGCAAAAGCCAAAACACACAAAAGGAAAACGCAAAAGCATTTGTATTAGATTTTGTGAAAGAGGCCAGCCTCTTTCACAAATACAGAGAGCTCTCAACTCCCTGGGGGTTATCCCCAAGGGAGTTAGAGAGCTCTGGACTGACCCCCAGTCGGTATTTAAGTTCACGGTATCTCTCACAGTAACTGAAGATGTGTGCCACTGTGAGAGGCTCCCAACAGCAGTCACACCATGGTTCATCCTCACCCAGTAATATGTAGGAGTGGGTGAGGAACGTGTGACCGATTTGCAGACGAGCAAGCACAACCTCCTCCCTGCGTGACAGGCGGCATGACGACGCCCAGTGCACTGGGGTGTCCTTCAGGGTGCGAAGTTTGTTGGTGGTCTCCGCAAACCACTGGGACCGCCATTGCCCATGGACAGCCCGCCGCACCATTGGGAGAGCATCAGAGGAGGGGACAGTAGTGTCAGGAACATCTGGTAGGTGGACCACATGACGGGCATGGGCATCAGCCCTCTCATTCCTCATGATGCCAACATGCCCCGGGACCCACATAAACAAAACTGCCTTGCCCTGCTGACGAATCATGAGCAGCAAACTGTGCACAACCTGGATGATGGTATTCCTGCTATACATCGTGTGCAATAGCTGTAGGGAGGATAGGGAGTCAGTCGCAACCACAAAGTGTCAGTGGTTCAAAAATTGGATGAGTTCCAGTGCCCTGTGCAGAGCAGTAAGCTCTGTAGTTAAGACACTGTTGATGCTTGGAAGGCGGCCCCCTATGAGATGAGCAGTTGTAAAGACTGACCAACCCACAGAGGTGCCATCCATCGACCCATCTGTGTAAACAAAAACATGGCCCCCATAGGTCAGAGAGAGGCGTCCAAACTCTTGCTGGTACACTGACCTATCAGTACTGGCTTTGGGGAAGGCAGTGAGTGTCAAATTTAAAATCGGCTCAGGTACTGTCCAGGGCGGCACAGAGGCCGGTAGTACAGGCTGCACCCTAGGCAAGGTCACACCCAGGCCAGTGAGACCATCCATCCACCGCATGCCAAATGGAGGGGGAACCCCTGGCCGGCGATTGAATGGTCGTTGCAGAGTGCGACTAAAAACGACTGGGTGTGTAGGGTGCTGTGGCTGACCTTTCAGCCGCAAAATATATGCAGCTGCTAAGCACTGCCACCTTACAGTCAGTGGTGGCTCACCGGATTCAGCATAAAGGCTGAGCACGGGACTTGTGCAGAAAGCCCCAATGGACAACCGGATGCCAGCATGATGAACACTGTCCAGCATACGGAGAGTAGATGGAGCGGCCAGGCCATAATCACTACAGCCATAGTCGAGTCGTGATCAAACGAGTGATCGGTATAATCTAAGCGTCACCGTTCGATCTGCCCCAAAACCAGTTCCCTGCAGGCACTGCAGAATATTAAGGGAGCGAAGGCACTTAGCCCTGAGCTCCTTCAAGTGTGGGACCCATGTCAGACGGCTGTCAAAATGGAGACCAAGAAGCCGGGCTGCCTCTACAACTGGGAGGAGGTGCCCAATCAGGGTAAGCTGAGGCTCAGGATGAAGCCCTCGCTTACGACAGAAGTGCATGACTGTTGTTTTCTCAGGGGAGAATTTATAGCCACGTGAGGTGGCGAACTCATTGGCACTATTGAGTACCATTTGCAGCTGATGCTCAATGCCATGCATTGTGGCACCCCGGTACCAGATGGAAAAGTCGTCCACAAATAGGGACGGTTGTACCGGGGGGTGAATGGAGGAGGGAAAACCGTTCACCGCAACAGCAAAGAATGTCACACTGAGGATGCTCCCCTGTGGGACACCATTCTCCTGCAAAAAGGCGGAGGAGTAGGTGTTACCCACAC
>JAAFCE010008870.1:6191-17103 GCA_013389805.1 Trigoniulus corallinus | reverse complement strand
ATTTGCAGACGAGCAAGCACAACCTCCTCCCTGCGTGACAGGCGGCATGACGACGCCCAGTGCACTGGGGTGTCCTTCAGGGTGCGAAGTTTGTTGGTGGTCTCCGCAAACCACTGGGACCGCCATTGCCCATGGACAGCCCGCCGCACCATTGGGAGAGCATCAGAGGAGGGGACAGTAGTGTCAGGAACATCTGGTAGGTGGACCACATGACGGGCATGGGCATCAGCCCTCTCATTCCTCATGATGCCAACATGCCCCGGGACCCACATAAACAAAACTGCCTTGCCCTGCTGACGAATCATGAGCAGCAAACTGTGCACAACCTGGATGATGGTATTCCTGCTATACATCGTGTGCAATAGCTGTAGGGAGGATAGGGAGTCAGTCGCAACCACAAAGTGTCAGTGGTTCAAAAATTGGATGAGTTCCAGTGCCCTGTGCAGAGCAGTAAGCTCTGTAGTTAAGACACTGTTGATGCTTGGAAGGCGGCCCCCTATGAGATGAGCAGTTGTAAAGACTGACCAACCCACAGAGGTGCCATCCATCGACCCATCTGTGTAAACAAAAACATGGCCCCCATAGGTCAGAGAGAGGCGTCCAAACTCTTGCTGGTACACTGACCTATCAGTACTGGCTTTGGGGAAGGCAGTGAGTGTCAAATTTAAAATCGGCTCAGGTACTGTCCAGGGCGGCACAGAGGCCGGTAGTACAGGCTGCACCCTAGGCAAGGTCACACCCAGGCCAGTGAGACCATCCATCCACCGCATGCCAAATGGAGGGGGAACCCCTGGCCGGCGATTGAATGGTCGTTGCAGAGTGCGACTAAAAACGACTGGGTGTGTAGGGTGCTGTGGCTGACCTTTCAGCCGCAAAATATATGCAGCTGCTAAGCACTGCCACCTTAAAGTCAGTGGTGGCTCACCGGATTCAGCATAAAGGCTGAGCACGGGACTTGTGCAGAAAGCCCCAATGGACAACCGGATGCCAGCATGATGAACACTGTCCAGCATACGGAGAGTAGATGGAGCGGCCAGGCCATAATCACTACAGCCATAGTCGAGTCGTGATCAAACGAGTGATCGGTATAATCTAAGCGTCACCGTTCGATCTGCCCCAAAACCAGTTCCCTGCAGGCACTGCAGAATATTAAGGGAGCGAAGGCACTTAGCCCTGAGCTCCTTCAAGTGTGGGACCCATGTCAGACGGCTGTCAAAATGGAGACCAAGAAGCCGGGCTGCCTCTACAACTGGGAGGAGGTGCCCAATCAGGGTAAGCTGAGGCTCAGGATGAAGCCCTCGCTTACGACAGAAGTGCATGACTGTTGTTTTCTCAGGGGAGAATTTATAGCCACGTGAGGTGGCGAACTCATTGGCACTATTGAGTACCATTTGCAGCTGATGCTCAATGCCATGCATTGTGGCACCCCGGTACCAGATGGAAAAGTCGTCCACAAATAGGGACGGTTGTACCGGGGGGGGTGAATGGAGGAGGGAAAACCGTTCACCGCAACAGCAAAGAATGTCACACTGAGGATGCTCCCCTGTGGGACACCATTCTCCTGCAAAAAGGCGGAGGAGTAGGTGTTACCCACACGCACTCTGAAGGTCCGGTTGGACAAAAAACTATGGAGGAAGAGGGGCAAATTACCCCTGAGCCCCCACTGGTGCAAGGTCTCAAATATGCCATGGCGCCATGTGGTATCATACGCCTTCTCCACATCAAAGAAGATAGCCACCAAGTGCTGTCGGTGGAGAAAGGCCTCACGTACTGCTGTCTCCAGTGAGATCAAATGATCCACTGGAGACCTGCCTGCACGGAAGCTACATAGGGCATTGGAGAGAAAGTTGTGTCGTTCCAGATACCACACCAAGCGCCAGTTAACCATGCGTTCCATGGTTTTACACAGACAGCTCGTCAAAGATATGGGCCTGTAATTCGTGGGTAAGGTACTATCCTTTCCAGGTTTTGGGAGGGGAATGATGATAGCCTCCCGCCAGCCTACAGGGATGTCGTGCTGCTGCCAAATATAATTAAAAACCTCAAGGAGGTAGGAAAGACCATTCTCAGGTAGATGCCGTAGCAATTGGTAATGGATGTTATCAGGACCGGGGGCAGTATCCCGGGCCTGTGCTAGTGCTGCTCGCAGCTCCCAAGGGGTAAATGGGTCGTTATACCCCTCAGCAACACCACCAGAGAAGTTAATTGGGAGGCGTTCTGCCACTTCTTTCTGTTTGATGAAAGCTGCAGATGTCCTTGCCAGCTCCTCAGCCACCTCACAAGCCAGCGCAACCGCAGCTGGTACTGACATGGGTGGCTGCTTGGGAAAACTGGGTACTGCTAATACCCAACAAATCATCACATTAATGTAGCGTCTGTGCAGTCGCTGCTTAAGAACTATGCGTGCACGGGGCTCTAATGACCTTTGTAGTTGAAGGGCACCCAAAAAAAACAACAACGCATTTCTTAACTTCAGTGGTGAGATGAAAACTGGTGTGTCTAGCCACTACCCACTTAGAAACGAGTTCAACAGATAGTTTGGGGTGGGGAGTAAACCAGAGAAGATGAGAGTTGTTTGTTTCTTTGTTGGAGTTTAAGGTCCCGTCAACTACAAGGTCATTAGAGACCCGTCCACTGCATAGTTCTAATGCATATACCCACCATGCAATTCTAAGTGACCCCAGTGTGAATCAGTTTATTGTCTCATGAACCAGTGCTCCAAAGCCATTTCTCATCTACGGCACACGAAAATTCTTCCTAGAATTCTGTGGCACATGATAAGCTTCACACCTGTATTGGCTCAAGGCACACCAGTTGCAGAGCACTTTCATAAACAACAGACAGGGGAGCAGATTGTTCATATGCAGGCCCGAACTGCCACAGGGCGGATAAGGGCATCATGATGATGACGATCTCTATTTGCTATTTTAATAAACTTTATTCATTAGAAATAATAGTTTATATCTATTCATGAAATTAAATACCGTATTATCTTGTGTACAATACACAGTTAAAGATGTAAAAATTTCAGAGTAAAAATTTCAGACATTTGCAGATAACACTAAGCAAACGAAATGAATAATGAATCATCCACTGAAAGCAATAAATGAGACGTTTGCTTATTAACCTCATTTAACTTCTATTAGGTGCTCTTTTGAGTTATTTTTATAAATACCATATTTAACTATAAATTTAATGCAACATACGTTTTGACCATTTAAGAAATAAAAGGATAAACACTTTATTTACCTTTAAACCATAGATATGTATGTATATCAATATAAGCATAACCATGGACATAATAACACTAGTGTACTACTAAACAAATAAGAAGTACTGTAATAACTGCCAAACTGAAATAACTGGCAAACTTAGCGTGCACATTATACATGGGTATTGAGACACTGTATTTACATTAACCCTTAATTAGTAACCTTCGAAATACTTGCACTATTACTATTAGTCCAATAGACTAACAAAATTTATTATTTAATAAAAAACACAAATATTGCTTGATTTTTGCCCTATTTGGCATTTATGAATTAATAATCATTATATTTATAGAAAATGATATAAAATTTAATTTCAATTTTTCTCATACAAATGTTTAGCACAGGAATATTGAGTCATGTGATAAATCTTGTAAGGGTTAAAGGCGCAAATCCTTCTTTTTCTGGGTTTTGATGGTCAACCTCGTTCCTCTACAAAACTTTCAGTAGTTCTGAAATTCTCACCCCCATCGATCATGGAAAAGTCTTGGATAAGTGACATTTTTTGGTTTGGTTTGTTGGTGTTTGAGTGCCCTTCAACTGCAAGGTTATTAGAGCCCCATCCACTACAAAGTTCTAATACAGAGACTGCCCAGACACTACACTAATGCAACGATTCTTTAAGTACTAACTGGGGTTGCGTTGCTTAACTTCAGTGATCAGACGAGAATTGGTGTAACCAACGCAACAAGCCACTCCCATTGGTGAGCGTCCTTAAGTAGGGGTGGTAAGACATGCTTTCCTGAAGAGTAGGGAACGTGTGTCCATCCAGCACAGGATGCCTGATGTTTTAATTTGATGCAGGCGATATCAGTTGCAAACCTACAAGGATGATTCGGTGTGGGTGCTCTGTACACGTATTTCATTGACCAGTGAATGTTTCTGAGAAGTTGTCGACAAGGCAGGTCAAACAGGCATCCCGGCACAGCAAGCAATGAGCTGTGGGACATGATGTCAGAAATCGGGAGGGAGCGGCGAGTTGCGTTGGACACACCAGTTCTCGTCTGATCACTGAAGTTAAGCAACGCAAGTCCAGTTAGTACTGACATGGGTGGTCGCTCGGGAAAGCTGGGTACTGCTAATACCCAATAATCGTCGCATTGGTGTAGTGTCGGTGCAGTCTATGCATTAGAACTACGCAGTGGACGGGTCTCTAATGACCTCGTAGTAGACGGGACCTTAAACACCAACAAACAACAACAATAGAAATCGGGACTGTCCCGACTTCACCCTAGTATAGGGATTCTCTAACTTTCATAGAATGCCCTTTAGCTTAGAATGTAAACTAAAGGGTAGTTGCAGTGGCGGTTTTAGGCACATGCAAACTGTGCAAATACACGGGGCCTCCCTTTTGCTAGTTGCAAATTTTTTGAAAGGGCCTCGCACTTTCAATTTGCTTTCAATTTGCACAGGGCCTCGCGTATGCTAGAACCGCTACTTGGTAGTTGGGACCTGTTTACATGTGAACTCGTGATAATATTGAGCAAACAGTGATTCACATTGACTTCTTGAGTGACCACTGGAGTTCTTTGCAGGAACTTCACATATTATCTATCTTCAATACTGAAGTGCATTTATTTCATTTCATTTAGAAATGCAAAATTTAGAATAAATGCAACAACTCAAAAAATTACTAATCATTAGTCTAATGGACTAACAGCACCCCAGAAAAGTGGAAAGGCCTATAGCGTTTCAAATGAGCTATTTGGAAGGTTTTAGAAGGGTGCAGGGAGATTCAGGGGCAGCAAAAATTTGGAAATGCATTCTTTCGCAATTTTCACAACACGGTAGCCTAATAGACTAATAGTTAGTAATTTAGGGTTAACATAAATCTGGAAACTTCAGCTGCATATTATGTATGGTGCACCTGACCCACAGGGTTATTTTTTCCTGTTATTGTGACCCGTCTTCAAAAAAAGGTTCACCACCACTGTCCTAGGACAGCCTGCTCTCGTCTGCTTGGGCCTCACCCTCCTACGTGTGCTTCCAACCACCTGCATTCCTGCCATTCCATTCAATGCAAATTTGGAAAACTGGGATTCAATGGGTGGTGAATGCTTGCTAGCAGTTGTTTACTGTGCTGCCTAACCTGGGTCACCATCACCTGTCTCATTTTGGGCCTTGCCTAAGGCCCTGGGCAAAACGTGACGCAGTCTCCACAGGTGATGAAGCGGCACTCACCACAACTTTCGGTGGCTCACATGATACACAGAAATTTAGGCAATGAAATTTTGGAGAGAGAACATCAATAATTTACACGAAAAACACGTTAAAAAGATTACAAAGTTTTATGAGATTAAAGCTTGATGGTATATTTTTATTTTCAACTAGCAATTGTTTAAAGAGGATGTCAAGCTTTATGCGGAGGGATATTGGGTTGAAAAATACGTCCATTGGTTTCAGGTTGACATCTAAGATAATGTCATTAGGTGGATTATCAGTCAAGTAGGGGAGGGGGTGGGGTAAAATGGACAACATGCTTTAGCCAATATCTAGTGTGTATTCATGTGTCACTTAAGTGATTCGATCTTGCTAACTTTCAAGCTGGATTGAAGCAGTTTAAGAGTACAGTGGAACCCTGTTATGTAGATGGCATAGGGGTTTGCTAAAAAGCATCGAGATAACCAAACACCAATATGGCGGCAATGGTTGTTGTTGTTTGTTGGTGTTTAAGGTCCCGTCAACTACAAGGTCATTAGAGACCCGCCCACTGCATAGTTCTAATGCATGTGCTGCACAGACACTACACTAATGCGACGATTATTGGGAATTAGCAGTACCCAGCTTTCCCGAGCGACCACCCATGTCAGTACTAACTGGGCTTGCGTTGCTTAACTTCAGTGATCAGACGAGAACTGGTGTGTCCAACGCAACTCGCCGCTCGGCGGCAATGGTGTGGGCAAATAAAGGAGAATGTGCAATGTACATGAGTTTATACTACATACAACACATCTGCAGTGAACTACTACATCCCCTATTGTAGGTCATCATCATCATCATCTCACCCTTCTCCCGCCTGTGGTAGGGTCGGGTCTGTGGGTTCTAGTCCTCCACTCCGGCCTATCTTCCACCAAGTCCCCGTCCACCCTGCATGCCACCATGTCCCATTGCACCACCTGCTCCCAAGCACCCCCTATTGCGGGTGCAATGATGGTAACGGTTAACGTTCTGTCCACAAGGTGACGATTTCTGGCACCCACTACAAGGTGGGGGTCTGTGATGACCCCGAAAAGACTTTTTGATTTTCAAGGCTTAAATATTCCGATTAACGGCATTATTATGGATATTAAATTAAATACCATCCATATATCCCCGTGTGTGCCCGGGGTAGAATAGGCACAATGCATACCTGCATGTCGTAAGAGGCGACTAAAAGGGGTGGCATTTTCTTGCCCAAGATAGGACAATACCACAGGACGATACTACCATCGGTCGATGTAGGCTCCTCACTGAGGTTACCATAAATAAACGCCTACCCACGTGTTTGCCGTGCGTGGAGACCCACACCCCTGGGAAAAGTGGATCCAAGCGATTGAGGAGGCGTATGCCCTGCGATGTCTCTTGGCCACTCCACACTGGTGAGGTGGCTGACAGACATCAAGGATTAAGGCTACAGCCTACAGCCCCAACACATCACTTTGGCCACAGCTTCCAGGGAAAACGGGAGGCCAAGGCAGATACCCGGTCTTGGTCAATTGGCCAGGGGTGCATAAATGGTTATGCCCCCTAGGGTTACTGTAAGTAGACTGGCAGTCAACCCCGATGCCTTTGGTCTGGTACTCGGGGATTATGCCACCCTTATGATATCCTGCCTGAGCACCCTTGGCGACCCAAATGGCGACCCCTTGTTGGGCTCCATGGTGGGTGAGGCCTGCAGGAAGCGAATTTCATAATTTAATCAAATTATGGCAACTCAAAAACAGAGCCTGGGAACCTCATCAAATAACCCCACCCCTTTGTCTTCTTCTTCTTTTCTTATCGGGACTTGTTCTTGTGTTGAGCCTGAAGACAACGGCCTCAGTTCCACCCAAATGAGTGGGCCGACTGCCGCTAAGCCTGTGGAGCCGAGTGTGTGCCCGGGACAACACCACTGTCGTCTCTGTCTATGACGGGTTTTGGACAGGACGATACCTACATCGTGGTTGTTTGCATGTTCAAACTGCCTTGTACGCGGTCGATGTAGGCTCCTCACTGAGGTGACCGTAAACAAACGCCTACCTGCGTGTTTGCCGTGCGTGGAGACCCGCACCCCTGGGAAAAGCGGATCCTGGTGGTTGAGGAGGCGTATGCCCTGCGATGTCTCTGAGCCACCTCACACTTGTGTCTTGGCTGACAGACATCGGGGACTAGGGTTGCGACTCACAGTCTCCAAAACATCACTTTGGCCACAGCTTCCAGGGAAAACAGGAGGCCAAGGCAGTAGCCCGATGTTGGTGAATCGGCCGGGGGCGCATAAGTTGTTATGCCTCCTAGGGTGACTGTCAGTGGACCGGCAGTCAACCCCGATGCCAATGGTCCGGTACTCGGGGATTATGCCACCCTAACGGTATACTACCCGAGGAATCTTGGCGACCCGAATGGGCGTCCCCTCGTAGGGCTCCATGTGGTGGGTAAGACCTGTGGGCAGTGAACACATATTTCTCTCAAATTATGGCAACTTTAAACCCGAGGCTGGGGGCCTCATCAAATAACCCCACCCCTCCCCCTTCTTCTTTATTGACTTGTGTTGAGCCGGAAGATGGCGGGCCCGGTCCCACCCAACTGCGTGGGCCAGCTGCCACTGAGCTGATGGAGACATGTGCTGCTCCAACAAAGAGGCCGCGTTCCCCCAGTAAGCCAACTGGATCAGGGAACGAACCTTTGACGTCTATGGCATCGGCACCTGCCCTTAACAAGAGGCAACGACCTCTTAGCCTTAAGGTGCAGGGTTCCACCGCCGATTCAAAGCATGTTCCTGCATCTAAGATTTTAGGTGCAGTCCAAAAACCATCCATACCTTCTTCCTATCCTCCCCGGTTTATTTCCATCTCTGGTAAGGATGGTGCAGCCTTGGGGAAGGCGTCGCCCTTCCTTATCGCCAAAGCCATTAAGGGCATTGCCGGTGATGTGACCTCGGTCAAGAAACTGCGCAATGGCACCTTGTTGGTGGAGGCATCTGCCTCCCACCAGACCGAAGCATTCTTAAAAATGCAACAGCTCGGTGACATCCCCGTTGTGGTGGAACCCCATCGCACATTAAACACCAGTCGAGGTGTGGTGCAGTGCCCTGACCTACGCGGGGAATCAGAAGAGCAAATAGCAGAGGAGCTAAGGTACCAGGGTGTGGTGGCTGTCCGACGCACCTTGGTCCGACGGGATGGAGAATCCCGACCATCTGACCCCTTGGTGCTGACCTTTGGTAGGCCCAAGATGCCAGAGTACATCATGGCTGGCTACCTCTGCTTGCCTGTCCGTGCCTTCATCCTGAGCCCGCTTCGGTGCTTTAAGTACCAGCGATATGGCCATGGACAGAATTCGTGTTCTGCCAAGGCCATGTGCGGCACTTGTGGACTGGGTGACCACTCCCCTGAGCCATGTAAGACTGCACCTCTCTGCATAAACTGTAAGATCAACCACCCCACCTCTTCTCGGGTTTGCCCCACTTGGCTGCAGGAATGCACGATTCAGGAGCTGCGTGTCCAGAATGGTATCAGTTTTCTGGATGCATGGCGGCTGCTAGCCTTGCCAGGGACCCCTAGTCGTGGAGTGTCCTATGCAGGTACGGCGAAGGCAGCTGCTGTGTCCTCTGTCTGTACCCAGACGGACACCCTACCTCAGCTCCCCCCTCTCATCCGTTTAACACCCTTTCGGGCCCGCAGGGTCCATGGGGTGCCGGTCAGTGCAAGCAATGGCTGCCAGACGGACCCTGACCCCATTTCCATGGCTTCTTCCGGCTCCACCACCGCCTCTGGCCCATGCATGGGCCCCCCAATAATGGCGGTGCCATCTTCTTTGGAGGCCCCAAATGCCACTCATCAAAGAGAGGCATCTCCCTTGAAGGCCTCCCTCTCTGTCCCAGCCCAGCCAACCTCCTCCACGGAGGGGGTGGTGGGTGAGACAGCAGGAAAGAAATTAGGGACACCCCCCACTACTGCCGTGGGGCGGGTGTCCTTGGTTCGTCCATCCAAGCTCTCTGGCCAACGGCAGAGAGCCATCTTTCCCCAGTTTCATGCCCAAACTGGGGAAAGATGGGGATTCCTCCTTCGAGATGGAGGAGGACGAACCAATTGAAGGCGTCCCTCCCTTTTCTGCAGTGGGACGGAGAAAAGGGAGGAATAGAAACAAACCGTGTAAGTCCACTTGATGGTAAATTTCCTACAATGGAACTGTCGAGGGTTTTCCCACAAGAGGGACGAGATCGCACTGCTGATCTCGCAGCACAACCCTGTCTGCATCTCCCTCCAGGAGATCCTGTGTCGCAGTGATACCCCCGTTTCATTACGGGGGTACACTGTATATGCAGACACCCGGCAGCAAGGAAGCCACCCTGTGGGAGGGGTGGCTATCCTTATCCGGAATGGGTGCATGCATGTGCCAGTGGCTTTGCAGACGCCTCTGCAAGCAGTGGCGGTCTCATTACAGCTGGAAATGCCCACCACTCTATGTTCCCTCTACATGCCTCCTGGGATTGATATCCCATGGGCATACCTCGACTCCCTCAGTGCCCAGCTTCCAAGACCCTTCTTGATTATGGGTGATTTTAATGCCCATAATCCCCTATGGGGCTTGGACAGTCATAACCCCCAAGGGCGACTTGTGGAACAGTGGGTGTCACATAAAGGCCTCATTGTTCTAAACACCAGTGCCTCCACACATGTCATGACTGCCACTGGTGGTCTCTCAAGTATAGACCTGTCCATCTGCTCTCCTGGGTTGGCACCAGGTTTGCAGTGGGAGGTCTCGTCAGACCCTTGTGGAAGTGATCCAATTCCCCATCAAGATTAGCAGTGGAGATGGGGCATTACCCCAACACCCACCACAGCGGTGTCTGCATCGGGCGGACTGGGAGGAGTTCGCTCGTCGTATCTACTTTCGCCCACTGTGTGATTTTGATGGGGTCAACGACCTAGTGACTCACTTCACAGAGGTGGTGGTCGAGGTGGCATTGGCATCCATCCCCCAGAGCTCGTGTAACCCACCACGAGCACGGGTGCCATGGTGGACGGAGGATTGTCGGAGTGCGATTCGGGCTCGCCCACGAGCCCTTTGCTGCTTCCAATCTCGTCCTACCGAGGCCAACCGTATCGACTATCTCCGAGCCCAGGCATCTGCACGGCGGGTGATCATGGAGGCCAAACGCTCCTCATGGAGTCAGTACGTCTCCTCACTTACCCGTCACATGCCCTCCAAGAAAGTCCGGGAAAAGCTCAGGAAGATCCAAGGCAGATGTGGCCATCATGTGGCTCAGGTCTCCTAGTACAAGGAAGACATTGCCTTCTGCCGTGTGAGGTGGCTGAGGAACTGGCAAGGACGTTTGCAGCAGTCTCCAGTTCCCAGCACTACACGGCAGCATTTATGCAGTCCAAACAAGCTGCAGAACGCCACCCACTTAATTTTTATGGGGGTGTCACTGAGGGGTATAACATCCCATTTACCCCTTGGGA
>JAAFCE010008868.1:149652-172319 GCA_013389805.1 Trigoniulus corallinus | reverse complement strand
ACCTACTCATGTAGAATCTTGGTAAGTTCAAAGACTGGCTCCAAACTATCAGTGATCACCTTGGTTATTGTGGTAGATAGTAAGGATTTTAGATTAGAAAGTGTTAGTTAATTATAAGGTGATGGATCCAAATCCATTAAAAATGAGTGCCCTGCTTTCACAGGAGTATTTTTCCCATAGACTGATAGGCAACCCTTACATTTAAAACTAGCTGTCATTAGCTGAGCCTCATTGGGCGTTACATTTAGACAATCAGTATGTGACTTTTTCAAGCAAATTATACATTAAATAGTCAAGTTATGTGGATAGATGACTCCCACAAACTAAACACAGCACTTGAGGCAGCATCACGTTGACAACAGCCAACAAGGGCCTCCAGACGCCTCTGTACCCCTTAGCAGATGGTGAGGACAAAAATAGCAGATGACTATAAAGCCGCTTTGCTTAACAATATGTCATAAGCCTACTGGCAAATACCTGGCCTCAGATGGCTGTCAGTCAGCTCAGCCATAGGCCAGACCTGCCAAAACACAGTCACCAAAATCTAAGCCAAATACTTATATTAAAAAAATTTAAACTATAAGTTCACAAAAGGAAGAACAATCTGACACACAAATAACCAACCTACCAGTGCTGCCAGATGATCAAAAAATAAACCCACTTTGTGCAAAAATTTCTCTCCTATACATAATAAAAACATAAATTTTTGCAAGAATGTTAGAAATGTGGTACTTAATCATTTGCAAAATGGCATGGCTACAGCTTTAATAGAAATTGAGATATAGGAAAAATAATAAAGAAGGATTTCCATTTAAAATAAATGGTAAAACACACTTTGTGTGATATTTTCTCTCCTACATAAAATAGAACTGTAAATTTTTGCCAGAATGTAAGAATGTTATAATTCAATCTCATTGAAAATGGTATTGCTGTAGCATTAAAAGAAATTGAGATATAGCAAAACAAAAAATCAAGATATTCCAATGAAATCAATAGAAAAACACACATTCTGCGCTATTTTCCCTCCTCTAAATAATAAAATTTTAAATTTTGCCCACTATGTAGAGAATGAGGTACTGCAATCATGTGCAAAACGGCATGGCTGTAGATTTAAGAGAAATTGAGATATAGCAAACAGAAAAATAAAGTTTTTCCATTGAAATCCATGATAAAAACAATTTGTGATACTTTCTCTCCTCTACATGATATAGTTGTAAATTTTGGCCAGAATGTAGAGGATGTGGTACCCCAATCATGTGCAAAACGGCATGGCTGTAGCTTTAATAGATATTGAGATATAGCAAAATGAAAAATCAAGTTCTTCCATTGAAATTCATGGGAAAACTGGAAATTGCGGACAGAATGTAAGGAATGTTGCACTCCAATAATGTGCAAAACGCCATGGCTATAAATTTTATAGAAATCGAAATATAGCAAAAAGAAAAATGAATTTTTTATGTTTAATTCAATGGGAAAACTCACTTTTTGTGATATTTTCTTTCCTGTACATAATAGAATCATAATTTAGGTAATGTGGTACACCAATAATTTGCAAAATGGCATGTCTGTAGTTTTAATAGAAATTGAGATATAATTAAAATAAAAATGAAGTTTTTACATTGAAATAAATGTGAAACACACTTTGTGCGATATTTTCTTTCCAATGCATAATAGAATCATAACTTTATCCAGAATTTTCGGAATGTGGTACCTTAATCATGTGCAAAACTGCATGGCTGTAGCTTTAATAGAAATTGAGATATAGCTGAAAGATAAATAAAGTTTTTAAATTGAAATAAATATGAAAACGCACTTTGTATGATATTTTCTCTTCTATGCATAATAGAATAATAAATTTTATTCAGAAATGTTGGGAATGTGGTACTCCAATCAGTTGCAAAACGGCATGGCTTTAGATTTATTAGAAATTGGGATATAGCAATAAGAAAAATGGAGTTTCTACATTCCAATCAATAAGAAAAAACACTTTGTGCGATATTTTCTCTCCTATACAAAATAAAACTGTAAATTTTTGGGAGAGCTTAGGGAATGAGGTACTGCAGTCTTTTGGAAAATGGCATGGCTGTAGAAATTGAGATATAGCAAAACGAAAAATGGAGTTTTTACATTGAAATGAATGGGAAAACACACTTTGTGTGATATTTTCTCTCTTATACAATATAGAACTATAAATTTTTCTGAGAATGCAGGGAATGAGGTACTCCAATCAAGTGCAAAATGGCATGGCCACAGCCTTTATAGAAATTGAGATATAATTTAAAGAAAAATAGACCTTTAACATTGAAATCATTGCAAAAATACAACTTTTGCGATATTTTCTCTCCTATACATGATAGAATCATAACTTTAATCCAGAATGTTGGGAATGTGGTACTCCAATCATGTGCTAAACAGCATGGCTGTAGCTTTAATAGAAATTGAGATATAGCAAACAGAAAATGGAGTTTTTACATTGAAATCAATAGGAAAGCACACTTTTTTGTGATATTTTCTCTACTATACATAATAGAATCATAACTTTTAACCAGAATGTTGGCAATGTGGTACTCCTATCATGTGCAAAATTGCATGGCTGTAGCTTAAATAGAAATTAAGATGTAGAAAAATGGAGTTTTTGCATTGAAATAAATATTAAAAAAACTTTGTGCAGTATTTTCTCTCCTATACAGCATAGAACTGTAAATTTGTGCAAGAATGTAGTGAATGAGGTACTGTAATCTAGTGCAAAACGTCATGGCTGTAGGTTTAATAGAAATTGAAATATAGAAACAAGAAAAATGGTTTTCAAATTCAAATCAACGGGAAAACACACTTTGTGTGATATTTTCTCTCCAATACAACGTAGGACTAAATTTTTGTAAAAATATAGGGAAAAAGGTACTCTTATCATTTGCAAAACGGCATGGCTGTAGCATTAATAGAAATTGAGATATAGCAAAAAGAAAAACGGAGTTTGTGTGATATTTTCTTTCCTATGAATAAAAGAATCATAACTTATATCCAGTATGTTGGGAATGTGGTACTCCAACCATGTGCAAAATGACATGGCTTTAGCTTTAATAGAATTTGAGATATAGGAAAATGAAATCCGAATTTTTAAATTGAAATCCATAGAAAAACGCACTTTGTGTGATATTTCCTTTCCTATAATAATAGAATCATAACTATTTTCTAGAATGTTGGGAATGTGGTACTCCAATCATGTGCAAAATGGCATGGCTGTAAATATTATAGAAATTTAGATAAAGCAAAAAGAAAAATGGAGTTTTTACATTGAAACAAAAAATTTTCTCTCCAATATTACATAAAACTGTAAAGTTTTGTGAGAATGTAGGGTATGGGGTACACCAATCATTTGCAAAACTGCATGGCTGTAGCTTCAATAGAAATTGAGATATAGAAAAATGAAAAATGGAGTTTTTACATTGAAATCAATGGAAGAGTGAACTTTGAACATTTTGTCTTCTACACATGATAGTTCTGCAAATTTTGGCCAGCATGTAGAAAATGTGGTACTCCAATCATGTGCAAATCGGCCCAACAGCAGCTTTAATAGAAATTGAGATATAGACAAAAGAAAAATGGAGTTTTTAAATTTATATCAATGGGAAAAATACTTTGTGCGATATTTTCTTTCATATACAACATAGAACAGCAAATTTTCTCAAGAATGTAGGGAATGAGGTATTCCAGTCATGTGCAAATCGGCAAGTCAGTAGCTTTAATAAAAAGTCAGTAGCTTTTTCACTTGAAATAAATGGGGAAACTCACTTTGTGTGATAGTTTCTCTCCTGCACAACATAGAACTGTAAATTTTTTGAGAATGTAGGGAGTGAAGTACTCAAATCATGGGCAAAACAGCATGGCTGTAAATTTAATAGAAATTGAGAAACAGCAAAAAGAAAAATGGAGTTATTTCGTTGAAATCAAAGGGAAAAAACACATTGTGTGATATTTTCTCTCCTATACAACATAGAACTGTAAATTTTCTCAACAATGTAGGGAATGAGGTGCTCCAATCATGTGGAAAACCACATGGCTGAGAAATTGAGATATAGCAAAAAGAAGCATGGAGTTTTTCAATTGAAATCAATAGTAAAACATACTTTGTGTGATATTTTCTTTCCAATACTTAACAGAATCATATTTTAGGAGTGTGGTACTCCAATCATGGGCAAAAGGGCATGGATGTAACTTTAATAAAAATTAAGATATAACAAAGTTAAAAATGATGTTTTTACATTAAAATCAATGGGATAGTGCATTGTGCGATATTTTCTCTCCTATGCAACATAGAAATTTAAATCTTTGCAAGAATGTAGGAATGAGGTACTCCAATCATGTGGGAAACGGAATGGCTGTACCTTTAATAGAAAGTTAGTTATAACAAAAAGAAAAAATGGAATTTTTACATGGAAATCTATGGGAAACACACTTTGTGCAATATTTTCTTTCCTATACATAAAAGAATCATAGCTTTAATATAGAATGTTGGGAATGTAGTACTCCAATAAGTGCAAAATGGCATGGTTGTAGCTTTAATAAAATTGAGATATAGCAAAACGAAAAATGGAGTTTTTACTGAAAAATCAATGAAAATGCACACTTTGCGCAATATTTTCTGTCCTATAAAACATAGAACTGTAATTTTTTGTGAGAATGTAGGGAATGGGGTACTATTATCATGTGCAAAACGGCATGGCTGTAGCTTTAATAGAATTTGAGATATAGCAAAGAGAAAGATTGAGTTTCTACATTTAAATCAATGGCAAAACCCACTTTGGGCGATATATTTTCTCTCCTATACAGCATAGAACTGTAAATTTTGTGAGAATATAGGGAATGAGGTACTCCAATCATGTGCATAATGGAATTGCTGTAGTTTTAACAGAAATTAAGATATAGCAAAAAGAAAAATGAAGTATTTTTATTGAAATCAATAGGAAAACACACTATCTTTCCTATACATAATAGAACAACATATTTTGGGCAGGATGTAGGGAACGTGGTGCTCCAATCATGTGCAAAACGGCATTACTGTAGCTTTAATTGAAATTCACATATAGGAAATAGAAAATTTAGTTTTTACATTGAAATCAATGGAAAAAACACTTTGTGTGACTTTTTCACTCCTATACAACATAGAACTGTAAATTTTTCTGAGAATGTAGGGAATGATGTACTGCAATCATTTGCAAAACGGCATAGCTCTAGCTTCAATGGAAATTGAGATATCGCAAAAAGAAAAATAGTGTTTTTAGTTGAAATCAATGGGAAAATGCACTTTGTGTGATATTTTAAAATCATTCATGTGTAAAGCGGTTTTGCTATAGCTTTAATGGAAATTGAGATTTAGCAAGATTTTTCCATTGATTTAAGTTAGAAAACGCACTTTGTGTTATATTTTCTCTCTTGTACAACGCAGACCTGTAAATTTTTGTAAGAATGTAGGGAATGAGGTATTCCAATCATGTGCAAAACGGCATGGATGTAGCTTTAATAGAATTGAGATATGGCAAAGAGAAATATGAAGCTTTTCCATTGAAATCAATGGGAAAACACACTTTGTGTGATATTTTCTCTCTTATACTACATAGAACTGTACATTTTTGTGAGAATGTAGGGAATGAGGTACTCCAATCATGTGCAAAATGGCATGGCTGTAGCTTTAAAAGGAATTGAGATATAGCAAAAATGGAAAATCGAGTTTTTCCTTTGAAATCAATGCAATAGTTTCTTTCCTATATATGAATATGTAATCCTTTGTGAAGGATTTCTTGCTGGCAAGATTTTTCATGCTAGGCCCATATGCCAGATCTCCACCTGCACCCTAGCAGTACCTTTGACATATGCACCCATTCCAGCCATTCCACATCAGAACCAATCAACCTCAGAACCTCTTCCAAGGTGGGGGTTCCCCAACTCGTCCTGCAATGGCCCAGCACTGTACAGTCTGGTATCACATGCCTGACATCCTCCTGTTGATCCCCACATAATCCACAGCCCTCCTCTCCACCTGTGATCTTTGCCATCCTGTTTTTCGTCTACAGTTACCCAGCTCTTGCCCGAAACAGAAGTGAGCTCTCCCACGTATTGTCATAGATTATCTCCCTCTCTATGTTAAGCTTTTTTCCCTATACAATTAGTGTATTCTTTGCCGTCCTTCCCTCCAAACTCTGCTGCCACTGCCCTAACCCCCATAACTGCCATAACCCTAGTCTTTGCAATGTTGTTGCTCCCTCCTTGCTCTCCCTGAGTTGCAGTGTTATGCCTATCTTCTTTGACATCTGGTTTACCCTCCTCTCCCAGTAGATAGATAACGTCATGTTGTTTACCCATGCATTTACCTGCCATACTGGATTTTCCTTCTTTAGCCTCCATATCATGCATAAGTATAGCAACTTAATTATCATTTCTCTCTGTTCAAATATAGACCACCCCATGTCCCTTTGAATTGCTTCTACTGCTGTGAACCTATTTCCCCCTAATGCCATCCTTCCTAACCTTCTTTTGGCTACTTCCATACAGCCCCTTACCTTTTTACTAATGCACAGAACCTCGTTTCCATACATTATCCCTGGAACTGCTACTGCTTTCCATAGCCCCCTAACCATTTCATACCTTGTGAATTAATAAAACGCCAGTTTCCATATTAACCCTTCTCTGGTTTTTATCTTACACATGAAGTTTTCCACCATTGCTTTTATGTATCCCTTATCATTTGTTAGTTTAACCCCCAGGTAGGCAACCTCTGACACTACTTCTATCTCCCTTTCCCCAAGCTTGATTGGCATCTTATTACTAGGCTGCATGCCATCCTCCCTGGTGAACATCAACTTTGTTTTATCTTGATCAAATTCTAACTGGAAATCCCTACTGAACTGCTCCCAGACATCCAGTTCTTCTCAGAGGTCTCCCTCACCCTCTGTCAGCAGCACTATGTCATCACACTGAAAGATGGCTGGCAATTTGTTACCATTCCCCAGAGGAAACCCCAGCCCACTATCTTGGAGCTTGAGCCCTAGTTCATTGACATACACTAGGAACAGCATTGGTGATAATGGACAGCCCTGTCACAATCCCTTGTCCACACCTATCTGTCCTGTATTTATTCCCTCCCAATGGAAATCATACCTAGTGCCCATATATATAGCTTCAGGAGCAGCTCCACTAGCCCCTTATTAACCCCTAACTTGGGAAGAACTGCCCATAGCTTCTCTCTATTCACCTTATCATATGCCCCCTTGGAATCCAGAAAACTGAGGTATGCCTTCCCTTTCTTTCTTTGTACTACTTCCATAATCTGTGTAATCATGTACACACTATCACTCATTCTACACCCCTTTTGGAACCCATTTTTGGATTCTACTAGTTTGCCTGACCCTTCTATTATTGTCCCTAATCACGTCCTTAGTAGCCCAGCAAATAGCTTATATATGCTACTGTTTATAGCTACTGGCCAGTAACTGTTAACTTTTCTTGCTCTTTCCCTTTCTCTTGAACAGCATCACTACCCATGTGATGCCCCAGTCATCTAGTAATTTTCAATCCCCTAAACACCCATTAAATATCCTTAAGAGCAGTTCTCTACCTTCACATCCTAGTGCCTTGAGAAACTCATTTGCTACCTTGTCCTCCCCACATGCTTTTACCAACTTCAATGCATTTATCTCCTTATCTAACACTACCCTGTTAGAGCAAGCCTCTCTAGCTGATGATCCCTGGCTTGTTATTGGTCTTTTTGGCCCTTTCATCACCTGTCCACCAGTAGAGGAGAACCCACATCCATACTCCATCAATATCCTTCTAATGCCATCTCTGCTGGTTATATTTCTGCCATCCTTATCCACTAATGCTTTCCTACCATCACCTACTACCTCACTCCTCTCTCTACGTCTATCCCTGACATATCTCCAAAATTTCTTGGTCATCTTTTTCCCCCATCCATGATTTCCCTTCATTTCCTCCTATCCTCTCTGCTATCGTCCTACCCACTACTTCCTTGCCTGTCTTTTCTTCTGCTGATAGGCATGCCATGCTTGTCAAAAGCTTTCCTCATCTCCCCCTCTAACTGCTTGCCTATGCTTCCTATTCACTTGACGTCTACTTTCAATAGACTCCCATGTCTCACCATCCACCCATGGTTTCTTCCATTTATTCCCATTTCCTTTACCTCTTCCATGTCCTTCATTAGCTTTGTCTATTATCGCACATATAAGTTCAGCATATGTGACTTCTTTACTTTCCAGTAAAGCTTCCATGTCCTTCTAAAACTCCCCCTGTATAAACCATTTCTTCAGTTGCCAGCTGACTTTCCCTCCCACATGTATCCATTTTTCCTTTATGTTCCTATCATTCATAGTAATCATAATTAGATTATGATCAGAATCTAAACCAACCATGATTTCCTCATCCAAGCAGAAGTCAATGCATGAGCTGTTCTGTAGTCCCACCCTTGTGATCCTACCCTGACAGCACTTCAGAACGTTAACTATTACCATGCCATTTTGACATGCAAAGCCCTTTATCATCCTACCATTTCTATTTTAAACCCCATCCATCTCCTGTAGATACCCATTGAAGTCCTCCACTATTAAAATTTGGTAGCCCTCCAGGTGCAGGTCCTCCATGTCCTCCTTTAAGCAGTTGTGTATACGTTCATTCCAACCCCCTCCTGTACTTTCTATACTCATGTATACTACCCCAATGTCCAGCTTTATACCTCTTCTCTGTACCTTTATCCACCCATGCTTCCTACAATCTTCACCCACCTTATTCCCTTAATTTTCTTCCTCCACATGATTCCAACCCCACCTCCTTTCTTCTCACCATCCTTTCCGTTTCAAAAGGTTGCATTGACATCATCATCTACCTACCCCTCCTCCCCCTTAGATGTGTCTCGGTCAGCCCCATGATATCTACGTTTTCCTGCCTCATAATTTCACATAGCTCCATTCACTTCCCTTTCCTCCTTCCCCTTGCACATTTGCAAAAGCAATACTCAGGCTTCCTTGTATGGCCCTATCCCACTGGCCTCCCTTGCTCCTTTCTAGCTAGGAACTCCTTCACAAATGCCAGCATCTGAATCCTCATCTATCTGGTGCCCATTCTTGTGGGGTGGTTACTAGTTTCAATCCAGCATTTCTCCTGTCCTATCAAGAGGGCCCTGCTTTATATGAGCTGGATGTCCAAGTCCTTTCTGTACTGCCACAGCCTTTTTTTATCCAGGTTGCCCTTGCCCTCTCCATCTTGTTCTCACCAATTGTAGAGATAGTGAAAACTCTGATAGATACCTCCTTCTCTCCCTGCAGCCTGCAATGAGGTCTGTCAGTGCTTCTCACACATTCACAGCATTACTTTCTGCCAGTTCCTCTGCTCAAAGGCAGATGACCACCAAACACTACATCCCTTCCCCTCTAAGTAAGTCTTTTAGACAGTCCCTGTAATCCCTGATTTTTCCCCTAGCCAGTCATAACACTGTTACCTTATCCCTCTCCTTCCCATTTAGGGTCAATTGGTTAAACGCATCTGATACTGCCCAATCTCCCAGTATTAGGACTGACCTGTCTACATGCTCTTTATCCTGCCCTTTGTCTCCTTGTCTGCCCCTTCTCTTCCTCTCTGTCTCCCTCTCACTCACCTTTATTCCTGCTGTCTTATGCACAGTTTTACCCTTCATGTCTAGTGCCCCATTCCTTCCATCCAATGCCTTGCAGTAGCCATCATTATACTTTCTAATCTCCCTATCTGCCCCTGAATTTCTACCAGCTGCTGAGCCAGCAGGTCAATGTGTTATTCCATGCTCCTTGTTTTGCTGGTTGTTTGCCCCATTATCCTGTGCAATCTTTCAATATCCTTATAATGGAATCATAATAGAATAATAGAACGTATAATAGAATCATAACTTTTATCCAGAATGTTAGGAATGTGGTACTACAATCATGTGCAAAACGGCATGGTGGTAGCTTTAATAGAAATTGAGATATTGCAAAAAGAAAAATGTAGTATTTACATTGACATCAATGAAAAAACACAATTTGTGTGATATTTTCTCTCCAGTGCAACATAGAAGTGTGATTTTGTGGGAATGTAGGAAATGAGGAAATCTGATCATCTGCAAAACGGCATATCTGTAGCTATAATAGAAATTGAGATATAGCAGAAAGAAAAATGGAGTTTTTACATTAAAGTCAATGGGAAAACTCACTATGTGTATCTTTCTCTCCTATACGACATACAACTGTAAATTTTTGTGAGAATGTAGGGAATGCGGTACTTCCTCACCGAGCGATAATTTCTCACCTATTTTAGAAAGAATGTAGGTAATGTAGAACTCCAATCATGTGCAAAGTGGAATGGCTGTAGCTTTAATAGATATTGAGTTATAGCAAAAAGACAAATGAAGTGTTTCTATTGAAATCAAATGGAAAACGCACTTTGTGCATTTTTTTCTCCTATACATGAGAAAACTGCAAATATTGGCAAGAAAGTAGAGAATGTAGTACTCCAATCATTTGCAAAACGGCATGGCTGCAGCTTTAAATGAAAATTGAGATATAGCAAAAAAAATTGAGTTTTCACAGTGAAATCATTGAGAAAATACATTGTGCGATATTTTCTATCCTATGCAACATAGAACTGTAAATTTTCTCAAAAATGTATGGAATGAGGTACTTCAATCATGTGCAAAACGGCATGGCTGTAGCTTTAATAGAAATTGAGATGTAGCAGAATGAAAAATCGATTTTTTAAATTGAAATCAATGGGAAAACCTACTTTGTGCGATATTTTCTTTCCTGTACTTAACAGAATCATTACTTTTCTCCAGAATTTTGGTAGTGTGGTACTCCAATCATGGTCAAAATGGCATGTTTGTAGCTTTAATAGAAATTGAGATATATCAAAATGAAAAATAGGGTTTCTAAATTGTGATCAATAAAAAAACACACTTGGTGCAATCTTTTCTTCTCAACACGTAACAGAATCATAAGTTTTATCCAGAATGTTGGCAATCTGGTACTCCAATCACGTGCAAAACCGAATGTCTGTAGCTATAATAGCAATTGAGTTATAGGAAGAAGAAAAATGAAGTTTTCACATTAAAATGAATAGGAAAACACACTTTGTGCGATATTTTCTCTTCGATACAACATAGAACTGTAAATTTTTGTGAGAATGTAGAGAATGAGGTACCCAAATCATGTGCAAACCTTCATTGCTTTAACTTTAATAAAAATTGAGATAAAGCAAAAATAAATATGATTCTTTTCCATTGAAATCAATAGGAAAACAAACTTTGTGTGATATTTCCTTTCCTATAAATAATAGAAAAACTAATTTTGAAAAGAATGTAGGGAATGTAGTACTCCAATCATGTGAAAAATGGAATGCCTGTAGCTTTAATAGAAATTGAGATATAGCAATGGGAAAACATGCTTTGTGCAATATCTTCTTTCTTATGCATAATAGAATCATAACTATCATCCAGAATGTTGGGAATGTGATACTCCAATCATGTGCAAAACGGCATGGCTGTAATTTAATAGAAATTGAGATATAGAAAAAAGTTAATTGGAGTTTTTACATTGAAATCAAAGGGAAAACAGACTTTTTGTGATATATTGTTTCCTATCCATAATAACATCATAACTTTTTTACAGAACGCTGGGAATGTAGTACTCCAATAATGTGCAAAACAGCATGGCTGTAGCTTTAATAGAAATTGATATATAGCAAAAAAATGGAGTTTTTACATTGAAATCAATGGGAAAACAAACTTTATGCGATATTTTCTTTTCTATACAACATAAAATTTTAAGTTTTTCTCAAGAATTTAGGGAATGAGGTACTACAATCATGTGCAAAACTGCATGGCTGTACCTTTAATAGAAATTGAGAAATAGCAAAATGAAAAATTGAGTTTTTGCATTGAAATCACTGGGAAAACACACTTTGTTCTATATTTTCTCTCCTATACAACATAGAACTGTAAATTTTTGCAAGAATGTGGGGAATGAGGTACCCCAGTCATGTGCTAAATGGCATGGCTGTTGCTTTAATAGAAATTGAGGTATAGCAAAACGAAAAATGGAGCTTTTACATTGAAATCAATAAGTAATCACACTTTGTGCGATATTTTCTCTCCTAAACAATATAGAACTGTAATCTTTTATAAGAATTTAGGGAATGAGGTACTCCAATCATGTACAAAATGGCATATAATTAGACATATAGCATTTAATAAAATTTGACATATAGCAAAAAGGAAAAATGGAGTTTTCAAAATTAAATCAATCAGAAAACACAATTTGTGTGATATTTACTCTCCTATACAACATAAAACTGTAAATTTTTGTGAGAATGTGTGAAATGAGGTACTCCAAACATGTGCAATATGGCATGGTTGTAGCTTTAACAGAAATTGAAATATAGCAAAAAGAAATATGAAGTACATCCATTGAAAACAAAGGGAAACACACTTTGCATGATATTTTCTTTCCTATACATAAAAGAACCGAAAATTTTTGATAGAATGTAGGGAATGAGATACTCCAATCATTTGCAAAATGGCATGGCTGTAGGTTTAATAGAAATTGAGATATAGCAAAAAGAAAAATTGAGTTTTTCATTGAAATCAAACAAAAACACACTTTGTTCAATATGTTCTCTCCTATACAACATAGAGCTGTAAATTTTGCAAGAATGTAGGGGTTGAGGTACTCCATTTATGTGCATAATGGCATGGCTGTAGCTGTATTGGAAATTGAGATATACACAAAAAAATCGAGTTTTTAAATTGAAATCAATAGGAAAACAAACTTTGTGTGATATTTTCTCTCCTATACAACCTGGAACTGTAAATTATCGTGAGAATGTGGGGAATGAGGTACTCCAATTATGTGCAAAACGGCATGGCTGTAGCTTTAGTAGAATTTGAAATATAAATGAAAAATGAAGTTTTTCTATGGAAATCAATGGGAAAACTTACTTTGTGCATTTGTCTCCTATACATGATAGACCTCTGACACTAGATGGCACTGGACACTTGTTGTTTATCCTCCTGTTTGACTAACAAATTTCCATTTGATATTAAGTGACTATTTACATTTTTTTTTAATAAAACCACTGTTTTCAAAGGCAGAAACCTCACCATTCCAGTAAAGGTAGGGCTGTTAAGGTAGTCGTTTAGTTTTATAGGTCATGATACTTGTCACATGGTTGAGCTATTTAAGCCTAACCATGTGATACTTTTATGCCGATCTTGTTAACCTGCTGCATCATGCGTCATCTGCTTTGCTAGTCGACCATGCTGTATTTTTGCAGCCTGGTGCCATCTTCCTACAGCATAAAAATTTTAATCCAATTTAATTCAAGTTAATTTCATTATTACTGTTATTACTTTTTAATTATTTCCAGTACTATTACTGTTATGACTGTTATTATCATTATTATTATTGGGGGATTTGGTTTGTTGACTGCTGGGGACATGCAGCACTGTAGCTGCATCCATCTGGCAAAGTCTAAGTGGACCTGTCAGGTGAGTGTTAGACCTCCATTCAGTTGGCAATGACAACACCTTTTATGAGTGTCTCCTGTGGGGTTGGATGGCACCCCCCCACAGGTAGCCCTGCCAGTATTGCTGTGGGTTCTGGACGTCTGACTGGGGTGCCCCTAGTCAGTACTGTCATACCATATAGGGGGCCTAAGCTATGACTATAGACATGAAATGTGGGGAACCTCTCAGGGAAGACTGGAGAACTTGTTGAAATTCTAAAGCATAGGAAAAAAAGCATTGCATTCCTCCAGGATACAAAGTAGAATTGTAATAGGTCAAGGGCCCTGAGGAGGGATACAAGCTGATTTATACAGGTAGTGAAGAGGGACAACATGGGGTTGGTATTATATTTAATAGTGATTTGCCACAGGGGATCACTTCAGTTAGGAGAATTATTAGTAGGTTAATGTTAGTTACTGTTGTTTGGTGAGGTATAAGGCTCTACTTCATAAGAGCTTATGCCCCCCCCCCCAAGAAGGTGTTGGTGATATAACAAAAGCGGATATTTGTAAGGATTTTGATGAGGTGGTTCAGTCAGTGGACAGCACAATTAGACAGGGGAGGGAAAACGAGCAGCTAATTATTGGGCCAACTTTAATGCTCATGTGGGAAGTGATGGTTGGGGATATGCATAGGTACATGGGGGATGTGGTTATCGGATTATCAGTCTTGAAGGGCAGAGGGTCCTTGATACAGCAAGAGCACATGGCCTTGCATTAGCCAATACATGGTTTAAGAAGAGGGAAAAACACCTAATCACTTTCCAGTCCTGACAGGGAAGGTCCCAAATAGTCTTTTTCATGGTTAGGAAGCTGGACAGGGCAGATATCCAAGATTGCTGGGCACTACCCAGTGAGAACTATCAGAAGAAAAGTGGTCATAAGCTCCTCTTGATAGAATTACTAGTGAAGGGGACAGTTAGGAGACATACCTGGAAAGGACAGTCAGTTATTAGGTGGTGGACGCTGCCCACCAAGTCAGAAGAATTCCAGCAAGAGGTTCTAAGCAAGGTTGATTAGGACTGGGATGGGCCAGCTTATGCCTTGTGGGACTGGGTCCTAGGAAGATTAGGAGATGTGGAGAGGTACTGTTTGGTAGGGGTAGAGTAGGAGGAACTTATCAGGGTAGGCAGACATGGTGGTGAAATGAGGAGGTGGAAGCTGCCATCAAACTAAAGAAGGTGGCTTTCCATAGGTGGTGGGAGTTAAGGGATCAGGTTTCCGAAACAGATGTCCAGGCAAAGAAAAATGCCAGGAGGACCATTGCCCTGGCCAAGTATCAGAAGTATGAGGCATTATATGAAGTTTTTTGACTGGCAAAGTCCAGGGATAGAACCCATAAGGATGCTACCAGGGCTATAATGGTGAAGGACACCAATGGTAAGGTCCAGTTCCAACCAGCAGAGGTAATCAGAAGGTGGCAGGAATACTACTGTGGCCTCTTAAATACTGCCACCTGTGCTGCCATCACAAACAGTAACCAAATCACTACACAGGCAGTGGACAGGGTAAGTGTGGAGGAAATAAAAACAGTCCTTCAAAAAATGAAAGGTCACAAAGCTTTAGGCCCTGATAAGATCCCTATCGATGTTTGGCACACCCTGGGAACTACAGGAGTTACATGGCTAAGATGGCTTTTTAACAAGTTAGCGAATGGTGATAGGATGTCAGCTGAATGGCGAGATAGTTGGATTGTCCCACTGTTCAAGGGCAAAGGTGATGAACAGGACTGTGGAAACTACAGAGGCATAAAGCTCATGAGCCATTCTATGAAGCTGTGGGAGAGAGTGATAGAATGTCACTCAGAGTCCAAACTAGTATATGGGGGAACCTTTTTTGGTTTATGCCAGGTAGGTCCACCATGGAACCAATCTTTATTCTATGACAGATGATAGAGAAGCATAGAGCAGCATGACCTGGAGAAGGCATATGATAGTGTCCCTAGACAGGTACTATGGAACGTTCTAAGGAAGAAAGGGGTTGATGAAGGACATATTAGGATATTGCAGGATATGTATGAGGGTTCCATTGCTAGAGTGAGGACAGCATGGGGAAACACTGCAGGCTGCAATGTGGAGGTTAGTGTGTATCAAAGGTGTGCACTTAGCCCATATCTAATCACCCTTGTAATAGATGAGCTGCTGACAGGAGTAGGGGAATGGGCCCTTTAATGCCTGGTATTTGCAGACAATGTGGGAAAGGTTGAGGGGTCCAAAGGCGATGCACAATAGGGGCTACAAAACATTAAGACAGCAATGGAATGAGAGGGTTTTAAAGTAAACATGAAGAAGACAGAGTACATAGCTTTCAGTTTTAGTGGCCAGGGGCAAGGAGATAAGGTGTGGTAGTTAGGGTATACCATATGGCCAGAAGTTTCGTTATTTGGGATCAGTTTTTCAGAGCAATGGAGAGATAGATTCCAATTTGACCCATAGCATTAATACTGGATGGCTGAAGTGGAGTCCTATTCAACCACTGGGTCCCATTAAAGGTGAAGGGCAACGTTTACAAAACTGTCATTAGGCCTTCATTGCTTTATGGCTCAGTGTTGCACAGTTAGGAAGAACCATGAAAGGAGAATGCAAATGGCTGAGTTGCAAATGCTGCACTACTGGACTGGGGTGTCATGAGTAGACAGGGTTTGGAATGATTATGTTAGAGGTAGCTTGGGGGTGAGAGACATCACAGATAAGGTGAGGGCAAAGTGCTTGAGGTGGCATGGGCATGTGATGAGGAGAGAGGAGGAGGAACTTATTAGGTCCATTATGGGTATGCATGTAATTAGGGGCACAAGTGGTAGGAGAAGGTCAAAAAGGACGTAGGAGAAGGTCAAAAAGGATGTAGGAGCAGGTAGTCAAGAAGTACATTGAATCATGTAGGTGGAGATGGACTTTGTGGGGGACAGGCAGGGGTGGAGGAGAAGAACCCACAGACCCGACCCTGCCTCAGGCAGGATGGGTGTGTGATGATGATGATGATACATGATAGATTTGGCCAAAATGTAGGGAATGTGGTACTCTAATAATTTGCAAAATGGCATGGGTGTAGATTTAATAGAAATTGAGTTATAGCAAAAGGAAAAATGGAGTTTTTCCATTGTAATGAATGCAAAAACCCACTTTGTGCAATATTTTCTCTACCATACAACATAGAACCTTAAATTTTTGCAAAAATGTTGGAAAGGAGGTACTCCAATCATGTTCACAACGGCATAGCTTTAGCTTTAACAGAAATTGAGATATATATAAAAGAAAAACGGAGTTTTTACATTGAAATCAATAGGAAAACACTTTTTACGAAATTTTCTTTCTTATACATCATAGAACTGTAAATCTTAGTGAGAATGTAGCGAATGAGGTACTCCAATTATGTGCAATACGGCATGGTGGTAGCTTTAAAAGAATTTGAGATATAGCAAAAAGTAAAATGTAGTTTTTAAATTTAAATCAAAGGGGAAACACACTTTGGGCGATATTTTCTATCCTATACAACGTATAACTGTAAATTTTTGCGAGAATGTAGAGAGTGAGGTACTCCAATCATGTGCAATAAAGGCATGGCTGCAGCTTTAATAGAAATTGAGATATAGGAAAAAGAAAATTGGAGTTTTGATATTGAAATCAGTGCGTTATTCCTTCAGTTCTAATCAAGGCTTACTGGGATTTGATATCACCTATCCTAGCAAAGTTGTTTACCTTATGCTTAAAAATTCAGACTCTTCCTTAGATTTGGAGGACCCTCCATGTACTGCCTATTTCTAAAGTGTATTGAGGGCAAGAATGGTCAATTACAACCCAATATAAATTTTATCACCTTTTCCAAAGATCATAGAAAAGATTATTTGGGCTAAATTTCTTCCTTAGAGGACAAGATTTTTACACCCTGCCCAACATGGTTTTCAAGGCAATAAGTCGACTAAATCTAATTTATTGAAGCACATTGACAATATAAAGAATGCATTTCAAAAAAAGGACCAGTTAGTTTACTGTATTTAGATATCTCTATAGCCTTTGATATGTGTCCATTCCTTAACTATTGAAAACAATTGGAGTGGTATGGTTTATTGGGGGATTTACATAGTTTCATAGGACATAATTTATCAGAACGTTTCAAATATGTTAAAATTTGGGCCGTTTTGAGCCTGAATCCTTACCAACAAGTGATGGGGCTTTCTAAGGACAGTGCCTTACGCCCGTTGCTATTAAATATTTGTGTTAATGATCTTTTTGCCCAATTTAGCTCTCAGGTCATTCCATTTGCATTTGCTGATGATCTGAAGCTTTCAAAAGAGGTGGTTGATGTGTGTACTGCAAAAGTCCTAAACGATTTCCTTCAAGTAGTTAAGCAATGGCTGTTGTCATATAACTTGTTATAAAACTATAAGAAATCTGGAAATATAACATTTCACTGGACATGCTACCCTATACTATACACCTATTCAATTTTGAACGGGGAATGTGTTCCATGTATTCATTTGATTAGAGATTCGGGCATAGATTTAGATACAAAATTAGCATATCAGTAACATCATCAACAGTTATATTTGAAGGTAAAACGGATCTATGTGGTAGTCTACATGTCTTTAGTTTTTATAGTTATTCAGAAAAAGAAGCATCTAGGTGACATGCTTACTCATTCAGGAAAATAGTGAGATGTGGGGATTTCCAGCACTTTTTGTCATTACACATGTTTTGTCATATTTCACCACTACCATGAAAACCACATGTGTAAAACATTGCCAGTACATGAAATAGGCGTTATTTTAAACTTTTGCAAAGTTTTAAAGCTCTATCTTTGATAGTTTTTGAGATATTGCAAAAATCAATGTTCTCCAACAGAAAAGCATGCAGAAATCACGCTTCGTGTGATATTTTCTCTTCTTTACATCACAGAATGATAAATATTTTCCCAAATGTAGAGAATGTGGTACTCAACTAAATTTCCAAACAGCATGTCTGTAGCTTTTATAGTTTTTGAGAAAAACAAGCATCTAGGTGACATGCTTACTTATTGAGGAAAAATGTGATTTCTGGCGATTTCCAGCACTTTTTGTCATTACATATGCTTTGCCATATTTCTCCCCTTCTATGGAAACCCTTATGTGTAAAACTTTTCAAGTAGGTGAAATAGGTGGTAATTTACTCTTTTTTGAAGTTTTAAAGCTCTATCTTTATAAGTTTTGGAGATATTGCTAAAACAAATGTTCTTCCATAGAAGAGCATGTGAAAATCAAGCTTTGTGCGATATTTTTTCTTCTATACATCACAGAACGATAAATCTTGGCCAGAATGTTGAGAATGTGGAACTTTAAAATGTTGCAAAACGGCATGTCTCTAGCTTTTACAGTTTTCGAGAAAAAGAAGCATCCAGATGACATGCTTGCTCATTGAGGAAAACCTGATTTCTGGTGATTTCCTGCACTTTTTGTCTTTACACATCTTTTGTCATATTTCTCCACTTTGATGAAAACCACATGTGTAAAACTTTGCCAGTAGGTGAAATAGGCGATATTTTAAACTTTTGCTAAGTTTTAAAGGTTTATTTTTAATAGTTTTTTAGATATTGTGAAAACGAATGTTCTCCCTTAGAAAAAATGCATGTGAAAATCATGCTCTGTGCTAAATTTTCTCTTCTTTAAATCACAGAATGATAAATCTTGGCCAGAATGTTGAGAATGTGGTACTCTATAACGTTGCCAAGCGGCATATCTGTGGCTTTTATAGTTCTTGAGAAAAGGAAGCATCTAGGTGACATGCTTACTCATTAAGGAAAAAGTGATTTCTAGCAATTTCCAGCACATTTTGCCATTATGCATGTTTTGTCGTATTTCTTTACTTATATGGAAAAGACAAGTGTAAAACTTTTCCAGAGGGTGAAATAGGCGGTATTTTACACTTCTGCTAAGTTATAAAGCTCTATCAGTAATATTTTTTGAGATATTGCAAAATTGAATGTTCTCCCATAGGAAAGAATGTGAAAATCATGCTTTGTGCGATATTTTCTCTTCCATACATCACAGAACGATAAATCTTTTCATGAATGTAGAGAATTTCGTACTCTACAACGTTTACATGTTTTTGGGTAAAAGAAGCATCTAGATGACATGGTTACTCATTTTCGAAAACAGTGATTTCTGGCGATTTCCAACACTTTTGGTCATTACACATGTTTTCTCGTATTTCTACACTTCTGTGGAAACCACAGGTGTAAAACTTTGCCAGTAGGTGAAATAGGAGGTATTTTACACATTTGCTATGTTTTAAAGTGGTATCTTTATTAGTTTTTGAGATATTGCAAAAACGAATGTTATCACATAGAAAAGCACTTGAAAATCATGCTTTGTGCGATATTTTCTCTTCTACACATCACAGAACGATAAATGTTTGCCAGAATGTAGAGAATGTGGTACTCTACAACGTTTCCAAACGGCATGTTTGTAGCTTTTATAGCTTTTGTAGCTTGTATATTTTTTGAGAAATAGAAGCATCTTGGTGACAAGCTTACTCATTGAGGAAAAAAGTGATTTCTGGCGATTTCTAGCACTTTTTGTCATTACACATGTTTTGTCATATTTCTCTAATTCTATGGAAACCACACGTGTAAAACTTTGGCAGTAGGTGAAATAGGCGGTATTTTACACTTTTGCTAAGTGTTCAAGCTCTCTATTTAATAGATTTTCAGATATTTTACAAACGAATGTTCTCTTCTATAGTCAGTTGAAATGGCCTCAGATATTAATGCAATCAAGGGTGATTTGGCATCTATTAAGTCTGAGATTGTATCTCTAAAGGCTCTCAGAGCTCCTAGTTTTGGCTAGTTTTGCACAAATTGACAAGAATGAATATAAACCTCTGAGGTTGCACAACTTAGCAAATTTGGCATGACCTTTAGAGGCCGCTTCTGTTGTTTTGCCTCAACCTGGTGCTCACACCCCTTGTAATTCCCCTAGATCAGGTGGTCAAATGAATCATTGTGTTTGGTGCTCATCTCAGACGTCTAGTCATTCTTCTAGAGCAAAGGATAGTCTTTCTTTCCTGGGCTTTTTTACATGAGAGGTGAAAGGCCCCATTTCACTTCTTATATCTATCAAATGCTCTTTTTTCATCTCTCGTATTGGTCCAGGTGCCACATGCACTGATCTTCATGATTATTTCAAATTTAATGGAATCTCACCAATTGCATCTATTCATAAGTTAAAGGTTAAATTCAACACATATTCCTCCTTTGTGATCCAGGTGGATGGATCACAGGAACCGAGCCTTTTTTCATCAGCACTTTGGTCCTTTGGGGCAATTTACAAACCTTTTTGTGGGCGTCTTCCTGATGCTATGATCATCCAATCTTGGTTTCCCTTAGCCGAAGATTCCTTAGGGATGCATACTAATAATCCTGGTGCTAGAGAGGAGCACACTTCAGGATTACCCCTAACCTAATATGAGTGAAACAACTGATCTGATACAGGTGTACTACCAGAATGTGCATCATCTTTGCTCTAAGATGGCTGATTTTTTCTCAAGTCTTATGCTCTCTGACTACCATATTCTTGCTCTTACTGAGACTTGGCTTTCTGGTGACATTCATTCCTCCACTGCTATTCCCAGTCATTACCACCTCTTAAGACAGGACAAAGTTCCACTGTATCCAGGTGGCAGCCTCGCCATAGCCCATAATACCAGTCTATTAAAAATGGGGGCTTTGTTTTGGAGGAATTCCTGGCTTCTAAATATTCGTTGGCAGTGCAGCTTACTTACTCTGCTGCTACATTACCCCCTGATTTAGTGCTCTGCTACTTTCCCCTGCCTTGCCTAAATCTGTTTACATGTTGGCCATGTCACAGCTAGTAACAGCATCCTATAATGATTCCCATATCTTAGTTCTTGGGGACTTTAATATCTCTCTCATTAATTGGAAACTATCCACACCAATTTATCAAGGTTCACTGTGGCCAACAAAGGCCCTGTCTCTTATATCTTTAGTCACTACTCGCCACTTGGTTCAGGTAAATTCAGTACAGAATTCCTTACATCCCCCCCTGCACTGTCTTTGAAGTGACCCCCTTATCAGTTACAGATCCTCATCATCCAGCTCTGATGCTGTCTTTACTTCTCTGCCCCAAAAATTGTGGGCCTCCACCACCTTCTGCCAGAAACTGGTTCAAAGGTGATTATTTCAATTTCTATAAATATTTGGCAAAGCAGTCATGGACTGATGTTCTTGACCGCCATTCCACAATCGAGGCAGTGACTCATTTTTTCTCAGTCTTGCTTGCAGCAATTTCATTATATGTGCCATTGAAGACATATCGATCTAGGCTTAAAAGCACTCCATTGTGGTTTAGTAGTGAGTTCAGTGCAACCCTGACAAAGAAGAGGCGTGATTTAAATCTGTTTACAAAGAGGCCTACTCATCTGGACTATAATAAGTATGCATCCTTCTGGCCAAAAGTTAAGTGCCTTGTCAAGCAGGACAGGACGAAATTTCTTGATTTTTTGTGCACCAAAACTACATCTTTGTAACTCTTTACACATTTTTTCATATTTCTCCACTTCTATGGAAACCACACGTGTAAAACTTTGCCAGTAGGTAAAATAGGCGGTTTTTTACGCTTTTGCTAAGTTTTAAAGCTCTATCATTAATAGTTTTTGAGATATTGCAAAAACAAATGTTCTCCCATAGAAAAGCATGTGAAAAACATGATTTGTGCAATATTTTCTCTTCTATACATCACAGAACGATAAATCTTGGCCAGAATGTAGAGAATGTGGTGCTCTACAACGTTGTCAAATGGCATATCTGCGGCTCTTACAGTTTGTGAGAAAAAGAAGCATCTAGATGACATGCTTACTCATTGAGGAAAAAAGCTATTTCTGGCGATTTCTAGCACATTTTGCCATTACACATGTTTTGTCTTATTTCTCCACTTCAATGGAAGCCACATGTGTAAAAGTTTGCCAGTAAGTGAAATGGGCAAATTTTAAACTTTTGATAAGTTTTAAAGCTCTATCTTTAATAGTTTTTTAGATATTGCAAAACTGAATGTTCTCCTATAGAAAAGCATGTAAAAATCATGCTTTGTGCGATATTTTCTCTTC
>JAAFCE010008868.1:59714-145248 GCA_013389805.1 Trigoniulus corallinus | reverse complement strand
ACCTACTCATGTAGAATCTTGGTAAGTTCAAAGACTGGCTCCAAACTCTCAGTGATCACCTTGGTTATTGTGGTAGATAGTAAGGATTTTCGATTAGAAAGTGTTAGTTAATTATAAGGTGATGGATCCAAATCCATTAAAAATGAGTGCCCTGCTTTCACAGGAGTATTTTTCCCATAGACTGATAGGCAACCCTTACATTTAAAACTAGCTGTCATTAGCTGAGCCTCATTGGGCGTTACATTTAGACAATCAGTATGTGACTTTTTCAAGCAAATTATACATTAAATAGTCAAGTTATGTGGATAGATGACTTTCCCACAAACTAAACACAGCACTTGAGGCAGCATCACGTTGACAACAGCCAACAAGGGCCTCCAGACGCCTCTGTACCCCTTAGCAGATGGTGAGGACAAAAATAGCAGATGACTATAAAGCCGCTTTGCTTAACAATATGTCATAAGCCTACTGGCAAATACCTGGCCTCAGATGGCTGTCAGTCAGCTCAGCCATAGGCCAGACCTGCCAAAACACAGTCACCAAAATCTAAGCCAAATACTTATATTAAAAAAATTTAAACTATAAGTTCACAAAAGGAAGAACAATCTGACACACAAATAACCAACCTACCAGTGCTGCCAGATGATCAAAAAATAAACCCACTTTGTGCAAAAATTTCTCTCCTATACATAATAAAAACATAAATTTTTGCAAGAATGTTAGAAATGTGGTACTTAATCATTTGCAAAATGGCATGGCTACAGCTTTAATAGAAATTGAGATATAGGAAAAATAATAAAGAAGGATTTCCATTTAAAATAAATGGTAAAACACACTTTGTGTGATATTTTCTCTCCTACATAAAATAGAACTGTAAATTTTTGCCAGAATGTAAGAATGTTATAATTCAATCTCATTGAAAATGGTATTGCTGTAGCATTAAAAGAAATTGAGATATAGCAAAACAAAAAATCAAGATATTCCAATGAAATCAATAGAAAAACACACTTTCTGCGCTATTTTCCCTCCTCTAAATAATAAAATTTTAAATTTTGCCCACTATGTAGAGAATGAGGTACTGCAATCATGTGCAAAACGGCATGGCTGTAGATTTAAGAGAAATTGAGATATAGCAAACAGAAAAATAAAGTTTTTCCATTGAAATACATGATAAAAACAATTTGTGATACTTTCTCTCCTCTACATGATATAGTTGTAAATTTTGGCCAGAATGTAGAGGATGTGGTACCCCAATCATGTGCAAAACGGCATGGCTGTAGCTTTAATAGATATTGAGATATAGCAAAATGAAAAATCAAGTTCTTCCATTGAAATTCATGGGAAAACTGGAAATTGCGGACAGAATGTAAGGAATGTTGCACTCCAATAATGTGCAAAACGCCATGGCTATAAATTTTATAGAAATCGAAATATAGCAAAAAGAAAAATGTATTTTTTATGTTTAATTCAATGGGAAAACTCACTTTTTGTGATATTTTCTTTCCTGTACATAATAGAATCATAATTTAGGTAATGTGGTACACCAATAATTTGCAAAATGGCATGTCTGTAGTTTTAATAGAAATTGAGATATAATTAAAATAAAAATGGAGTTTTTACATTGAAATAAATGTGAAACACACTTTGTGCGATATTTTCTTTCCAATGCATAATAGAATCATAACTTTATCCAGAATTTTCGGAATGTGGTACCTTAATCATGTGCAAAACTGCATGGCTGTAGCTTTAATAGAAATTGAGATATAGCTGAAAGATAAATAAAGTTTTTAAATTGAAATAAATATGAAAACGCACTTTGTATGATATTTTCTCTTCTATGCATAATAGAATAATAAATTTTATTCAGAAATGTTGGGAATGTGGTACTCCAATCAGTTGCAAAACGGCATGGCTTTAGATTTATTAGAAATTGGGATATAGCAATAAGAAAAATGGAGTTTCTACATTCCAATCAATAAGAAAAAACACTTTGTGCGATATTTTCTCTCCTATACAAAATAAAACTGTAAATTTTTGGGAGAGCTTAGGGAATGAGGTACTGCAGTCTTTTGGAAAATGGCATGGCTGTAGAAATTGAGATATAGCAAAACGAAAAATGGAGTTTTTACATTGAAATGAATGGGAAAACACACTTTGTGTGATATTTTCTCTCTTATACAATATAGAACTATAAATTTTTCTGAGAATGCAGGGAATGAGGTACTCCAATCAAGTGCAAAATGGCATGGCCACAGCCTTTATAGAAATTGAGATATAATTTAAAGAAAAATAGACCTTTAACATTGAAATCATTGCAAAAATACAACTTTTGCGATATTTTCTCTCCTATACATGATAGAATCATAACTTTAATCCAGAATGTTGGGAATGTGGTACTCCAATCATGTGCTAAACAGCATGGCTGTAGCTTTAATAGAAATTGAGATATAGCAAACAGAAAATGGAGTTTTTACATTGAAATCAATAGGAAAGCACACTTTTTTGTGATATTTTCTCTACTATACATAATAGAATCATAACTTTTAACCAGAATGTTGGCAATGTGGTACTCCTATCATGTGCAAAATTGCATGGCTGTAGCTTAAATAGAAATTAAGATGTAGAAAAATGGAGTTTTTGCATTGAAATAAATATTAAAAAAACTTTGTGCAGTATTTTCTCTCCTATACAACATAGAACTGTAAATTTGTGCAAGAATGTAGGGAATGAGGTACTGTAATCTAGTGCAAAACGTCATGGCTGTAGGTTTAATAGAAATTGAAATATAGAAACAAGAAAAATGGTTTTCAAATTCAAATCAACGGGAAAACACACTTTGTGTGATATTTTCTCTCCAATACAACGTAGGACTAAATTTTTGTAAAAATATAGGGAAAAAGGTACTCTTATCATGTGCAAAACGGCATGGCTGTAGCATTAATAGAAATTGAGATATAGCAAAAAGAAAAACGGAGTTTGTGTGATATTTTCTTTCCTATGAATAAAAGAATCATAACTTATATCCAGTATGTTGGGAATGTGGTACTCCAACCATGTGCAAAATGACATGGCTTTAGCTTTAATAGAATTTGAGATATAGGAAAATGAAATCCGAATTTTTAAATTGAAATCCATAGAAAAACGCACTTTGTGTGATATTTCCTTTCCTATAATAATAGAATCATAACTATTTTCTAGAATGTTGGGAATGTGGTACTCCAATCATGTGCAAAATGGCATGGCTGTAAATATTATAGAAATTTAGATAAAGCAAAAAGAAAAATGGAGTTTTTACATTGAAACAAAAAATTTTCTCTCCAATATTACATAAAACTGTAAAGTTTTGTGAGAATGTAGGGTATGGGGTACACCAATCATTTGCAAAACTGCATGGCTGTAGCTTCAATAGAAATTGAGATATAGAAAAATGAAAAATGGAGTTTTTACATTGAAATCAATGGAAGAGTGAACTTTGAACATTTTGTCTTCTACACATGATAGTTCTGCAAATTTTGGCCAGCATGTAGAAAATGTGGTACTCCAATCATGTGCAAATCGGCCCAACAGCAGCTTTAATAGAAATTGAGATATAGACAAAAGAAAAATGGAGTTTTTAAATTTATATCAATGGGAAAAATACTTTGTGCGATATTTTCTTTCATATACAACATAGAACAGCAAATTTTCTCAAGAATGTAGGGAATGAGGTATTCCAGTCATGTGCAAATCGGCAAGTCAGTAGCTTTAATAAAAAGTCAGTAGCTTTTTCACTTGAAATAAATGGGGAAACTCACTTTGTGTGATAGTTTCTCTCCTGCACAACATAGAACTGTAAATTTTTTGAGAATGTAGGGAGTGAAGTACTCAAATCATGGGCAAAACAGCATGGCTGTAAATTTAATAGAAATTGAGAAACAGCAAAAAGAAAAATGGAGTTATTTCGTTGAAATCAAAGGGAAAAAACACATTGTGTGATATTTTCTCTCCTATACAACATAGAACTGTAAATTTTCTCAACAATGTAGGGAATGAGGTGCTCCAATCATGTGGAAAACCACATGGCTGAGAAATTGAGATATAGCAAAAAGAAGCATGGAGTTTTTCAATTGAAATCAATAGTAAAACATACTTTGTGTGATATTTTCTATCCAATACTTAACAGAATCATATTTTAGGAGTGTGGTACTCCAATCATGGGCAAAAGGGCATGGATGTAACTTTCATAAAAATTAAGATATAACAAAGTTAAAAATGATGTTTTTACATTAAAATCAATGGGATAGTGCATTGTGCGATATTTTCTCTCCTATGCAACATAGAAATTTAAATCTTTGCAAGAATGTAGGAATGAGGTACTCCAATCATGTGGGAAACGGAATGGCTGTACCTTTAATAGAAAGTTAGTTATAACAAAAAGAAAAAATGGAATTTTTACATGGAAATCTATGGGAAACACACTTTGTGCAATATTTTCTTTCCTATACATAAAAGAATCATAGCTTTAATATAGAATGTTGGGAATGTAGTACTCCAATAAGTGCAAAATGGCATGGTTGTAGCTTTAAAAAAATTGAGATATAGCAAAACGAAAAATGGAGTTTTTACTGAAAAATCAATGAAAATGCACACTTTGCGCAATATTTTCTGTCCTATAAAACATAGAACTGTAATTTTTTGTGAGAATGTAGGGAATGGGGTACTATTATCATGTGCAAAACGGCATGGCTGTAGCTTTAATAGAATTTGAGATATAGCAAAGAGAAAGATTGAGTTTCTACATTTAAATCAATGGCAAAACCCACTTTGGGCGATATATTTTCTCTCCTATACAGCATAGAACTGTAAATTTTGTGAGAATATAGGGAATGAGGTACTCCAATCATGTGCATAATGGAATTGCTGTAGTTTTAATAGAAATTAAGATATAGCAAAAAGAAAAATGAAGTATTTTTATTGAAATCAATAGGAAAACACACTATCTTTCCTATACATAATAGAACAACATATTTTGGGCAGGATGTAGGGAACGTGGTGCTCCAATCATGTGCAAAACGGCATTACTGTAGCTTTAATTGAAATTCACATATAGGAAATAGAAAATTTAGTTTTTACATTGAAATCAATGGAAAAAACACTTTGTGTGACTTTTTCACTCCTATACAACATAGAACTGTAAATTTTTCTGAGAATGTAGGGAATGATGTACTGCAATCATTTGCAAAACGGCATAGCTCTAGCTTCAATGGAAATTGAGATATCGCAAAAAGAAAAATAGTGTTTTTAGTTGAAATCAATGGGAAAATGCACTTTGTGTGATATTTTAAAATCATTCATGTGTAAAGCGGTTTTGCTATAGCTTTAATGGAAATTGAGATTTAGCAAGATTTTTCCATTGATTTAAGTTAGAAAACGCACTTTGTGTTATATTTTCTCTCTTGTACAACGCAGACCTGTAAATTTTTGTAAGAATGTAGGGAATGAGGTATTCCAATCATGTGCAAAACGGCATGGATGTAGCTTTAATAGAATTGAGATATGGCAAAGAGAAATATGAAGCTTTTCCATTGAAATCAATGGGAAAACACACTTTGTGTGATATTTTCTCTCTTATACTACATAGAACTGTACATTTTTGTGAGAATGTAGGGAATGAGGTACTCCAATCATGTGCAAAATGGCATGGCTGTAGCTTTAAAAGGAATTGAGATATAGCAAAAATGGAAAATCAAGTTTTTCCTTTGAAATCAATGCAATAGTTTCTTTCCTATATATGAATATGTAATCCTTTGTGAAGGATTTCTTGCTGGCAAGATTTTTCATGCTAGGCCCATATGCCAGATCTCCACCTGCACCCTAGCAGTACCTTTGACATATGCACCCATTCCAGCCATTCCACATCAGAACCAATCAACCTCAGAACCTCTTCCAAGGTGGGGGTTCCCCAACTCGTCCTGCAATGGCCCAGCACTGTACAGTCTGGTATCACATGCCTGACATCCTCCTGTTGATCCCCACATAATCCACAGCCCTCCTCTCCACCTGTGATCTTTGCCATCCTGTTTTTCGTCTACAGTTACCCAGCTCTTGCCCGAAACAGAAGTGAGCTCTCCCACGTATTGTCATAGATTATCTCCCTCTCTATGTTAAGCTTTTTTCCCTATACAATTAGTGTATTCTTTGCCGTCCTTCCCTCCAAACTCTGCTGCCACTGCCCTAACCCCCATAACTGCCATAACCCTAGTCTTTGCAATGTTGTTGCTCCCTCCTTGCTCTCCCTGAGTTGCAGTGTTATGCCTATCTTCTTTGACATCTGGTTTACCCTCCTCTCCCAGTAGATAGATAACGTCATGTTGTTTACCCATGCATTTACCTGCCATACTGGATTTTCCTTCTTTAGCCTCCATATCATGCATAAGTATAGCAACTTAATTATCATTTCTCTCTGTTCAAATATAGACCACCCCATGTCCCTTTGAATTGCTTCTACTGCTGTGAACCTATTTCCCCCTAATGCCATCCTTCCTAACCTTCTTTTGGCTACTTCCATACAGCCCCTTACCTTTTTACTAATGCACAGAACCTCGTTTCCATACATTATCCCTGGAACTGCTACTGCTTTCCATAGCCCCCTAACCATTTCATACCTTGTGAATTAATAAAACGCCAGTTTCCATATTAACCCTTCTCTGGTTTTTATCTTACACATGAAGTTTTCCACCATTGCTTTTACGTATCCCTTATCATTTGTTAGTTTAACCCCCAGGTAGGCAACCTCTGACACTACTTCTATCTCCCTTTCCCCAAGCTTGATTGGCATCTTATTACTAGGCTGCATGCCATCCTCCCTGGTGAACATCAACTTTGTTTTATCTTGATCAAATTCTAACTGGAAATCCCTACTGAACTGCTCCCAGACATCCAGTTCTTCTCAGAGGTCTCCCTCACCCTCTGTCAGCAGCACTATGTCATCACACTGAAAGATGGCTGGCAATTTGTTACCATTCCCCAGAGGAAACCCCAGCCCACTATCTTGGAGCTTGAGCCCTAGTTCATTGACATACACTAGGAACAGCATTGGTGATAATGGACAGCCCTGTCACAATCCCTTGTCCACACCTATCTGTCCTGTATTTATTCCCTCCCAATGGAAATCATACCTAGTGCCCATATATATAGCTTCAGGAGCAGCTCCACTAGCCCCTTATTAACCCCTAACTTGGGAAGAACTGCCCATAGCTTCTCTCTATTCACCTTATCATATGCCCCCTTGGAATCCAGAAAACTGAGGTATGCCTTCCCTTTCTTTCTTTGTACTACTTCCATAATCTGTGTAATCATGTACACACTATCACTCATTCTACACCCCTTTTGGAACCCATTTTTGGATTCTACTAGTTTGCCTGACCCTTCTATTATTGTCCCTAATCACGTCCTTAGTAGCCCAGCAAATAGCTTATATATGCTACTGTTTATAGCTACTGGCCAGTAACTGTTAACTTTTCTTGCTCTTTCCCTTTCTCTTGAACAGCATCACTACCCATGTGATGCCCCAGTCATCTAGTAATTTTCAATCCCCTAAACACCCATTAAATATCCTTAAGAGCAGTTCTCTACCTTCACATCCTAGTGCCTTGAGAAACTCATTTGCTACCTTGTCCTCCCCACATGCTTTTACCAACTTCAATGCATTTATCTCCTTATCTAACACTACCCTGTTAGAGCAAGCCTCTCTAGCTGATGATCCCTGGCTTGTTATTGGTCTTTTCGGCCCTTTCATCACCTGTCCACCAGTAGAGGAGAACCCACATCCATACTCCATCAATATCCTTCTAATGCCATCTCTGCTGGTTATATTTCTGCCATCCTTATCCACTAATGCTTTCCTACCATCACCTACTACCTCACTCCTCTCTCTACGTCTATCCCTGACATATCTCCAAAATTTCTTGGTCATCTTTTTCCCCCATCCATGATTTCCCTTCATTTCCTCCTATCCTCTCTGCTATCGTCCTACCCACTACTTCCTTGCCTGTCTTTTCTTCTGCTGATAGGCATGCCATGCTTGTCAAAAGCTTTCCTCATCTCCCCCTCTAACTGCTTGCCTATGCTTCCTATTCACTTGACGTCTACTTTCAATAGACTCCCATGTCTCACCATCCACCCATGGTTTCTTCCATTTATTCCCATTTCCTTTACCTCTTCCATGTCCTTCATTAGCTTTGTCTATTATCGCACATATAAGTTCAGCATATGTGACTTCTTTACTTTCCAGTAAAGCTTCCATGTCCTTCTAAAACTCCCCCTGTATAAACCATTTCTTCAGTTGCCAGCTGACTTTCCCTCCCACATGTATCCATTTTTCCTTTATGTTCCTATCATTCATAGTAATCATAATTAGATTATGATCAGAATCTAAACCAACCATGATTTCCTCATCCAAGCAGAAGTCAATGCATGAGCTGTTCTGTAGTCCCACCCTTGTGATCCTACCCTGACAGCACTTCAGAACGTTAACTATTACCATGCCATTTTGACATGCAAAGCCCTTTATCATCCTACCATTTCTATTTTAAACCCCATCCATCTCCTGTAGATACCCATTGAAGTCCTCCACTATTAAAATTTGGTAGCCCTCCAGGTGCAGGTCCTCCATGTCCTCCTTTAAGCAGTTGTGTATACGTTCATTCCAACCCCCTCCTGTACTTTCTATACTCATGTATACTACCCCAATGTCCAGCTTTATACCTCTTCTCTGTACCTTTATCCACCCATGCTTCCTACAATCTTCACCCACCTTATTCCCTTAATTTTCTTCCTCCACATGATTCCAACCCCACCTCCTTTCTTCTCACCATCCTTTCCGTTTCAAAAGGTTGCATTGACATCATCATCTACCTACCCCTCCTCCCCCTTAGATGTGTCTCGGTCAGCCCCATGATATCTACGTTTTCCTGCCTCATAATTTCACATAGCTCCATTCACTTCCCTTTCCTCCTTCCCCTTGCACATTTGCAAAAGCAATACTCAGGCTTCCTTGTATGGCCCTATCCCACTGGCCTCCCTTGCTCCTTTCTAGCTAGGAACTCCTTCACAAATGCCAGCATCTGAATCCTCATCTATCTGGTGCCCATTCTTGTGGGGTGGTTACTAGTTTCAATCCAGCATTTCTCCTGTCCTATCAAGAGGGCCCTGCTTTATATGAGCTGGATGTCCAAGTCCTTTCTGTACTGCCACAGCCTTTTTTTATCCAGGTTGCCCTTGCCCTCTCCATCTTGTTCTCACCAATTGTAGAGATAGTGAAAACTCTGATAGATACCTCCTTCTCTCCCTGCAGCCTGCAATGAGGTCTGTCAGTGCTTCTCACACATTCACAGCATTACTTTCTGCCAGTTCCTCTGCTCAAAGGCAGATGACCACCAAACACTACATCCCTTCCCCTCTAAGTAAGTCTTTTAGACAGTCCCTGTAATCCCTGATTTTTCCCCTAGCCAGTCATAACACTGTTACCTTATCCCTCTCCTTCCCATTTAGGGTCAATTGGTTAAACGCATCTGATACTGCCCAATCTCCCAGTATTAGGACTGACCTGTCTACATGCTCTTTATCCTGCCCTTTGTCTCCTTGTCTGCCCCTTCTCTTCCTCTCTGTCTCCCTCTCACTCACCTTTATTCCTGCTGTCTTATGCACAGTTTTACCCTTCATGTCTAGTGCCCCATTCCTTCCATCCAATGCCTTGCAGTAGCCATCATTATACTTTCTAATCTCCCTATCTGCCCCTGAATTTCTACCAGCTGCTGAGCCAGCAGGTCAATGTGTTATTCCATGCTCCTTGTTTTGCTGGTTGTTTGCCCCATTATCCTGTGCAATCTTTCAATATCCTTATAATAGAATCATAATAGAATAATAGAACGTATAATAGAATCATAACTTTTATCCAGAATGTTAGGAATGTGGTACTACAATCATGTGCAAAATGGCATGGTGGTAGCTTTAATAGAAATTGAGATATTGCAAAAAGAAAAATGTAGTATTTACATTGACATCAATGAAAAAACACAATTTGTGTGATATTTTCTCTCCAGTGCAACATAGAAGTGTGATTTTGTGGGAATGTAGGAAATGAGGAAATCTGATCATCTGCAAAACGGCATATCTGTAGCTATAATAGAAATTGAGATATAGCAGAAAGAAAAATGGAGTTTTTACATTAAAGTAAATGGGAAAACTCACTATGTGTATCTTTCTCTCCTATACGACATACAACTGTAAATTTTTGTGAGAATGTAGGGAATGCGGTACTTCCTCACCGAGCGATAATTTCTCACCTATTTTAGAAAGAATGTAGGTAATGTAGAACTCCAATCATGTGCAAAGTGGAATGGCTGTAGCTTTAATAGATATTGAGTTATAGCAAAAAGACAAATGAAGTGTTTCTATTGAAATCAAATGGAAAACGCACTTTGTGCATTTTTTTCTCCTATACATGAGAAAACTACAAATATTGGCAAGAAAGTAGAGAATGTAGTACTCCAATCATTTGCAAAACGGCATGGCTGCAGCTTTAAATGAAAATTGAGATATAGCAAAAAAAATTGAGTTTTCACAGTGAAATCATTGAGAAAATACATTGTGCGATATTTTCTATCCTATGCAACATAGAACTGTAAATTTTCTCAAAAATGTATGGAATGAGGTACTTCAATCATGTGCAAAACGGCATGGCTGTAGCTTTAATAGAAATTGAGATGTAGCAGAATGAAAAATCGATTTTTTAAATTGAAATCAATGGGAAAACCTACTTTGTGCGATATTTTCTTTCCTGTACTTAACAGAATCATTACTTTTCTCCAGAATTTTGGTAGTGTGGTACTCCAATCATGGTCAAAATGGCATGTTTGTAGCTTTAATAGAAATTGAGATATATCAAAATGAAAAATAGGGTTTCTAAATTGTGATCAATAAAAAAACACACTTGGTGCAATCTTTTCTTCTCAACACGTAACAGAATCATAAGTTTTATCCAGAATGTTGGCAATCTGGTACTCCAATCACGTGCAAAACCGAATGTCTGTAGCTATAATAGCAATTGAGTTATAGGAAGAAGAAAAATGAAGTTTTCACATTAAAATGAATAGGAAAACACACTTTGTGCGATATTTTCTCTTCGATACAACATAGAACTGTAAATTTTTGTGAGAATGTAGAGAATGAGGTACCCAAATCATGTGCAAACCTTCATTGCTTTAACTTTAATAAAAATTGAGATAAAGCAAAAATAAATATGATTCTTTTCCATTGAAATCAATAGGAAAACAAACTTTGTGTGATATTTCCTTTCCTATAAATAATAGAAAAACTAATTTTGAAAAGAATGTAGGGAATGTAGTACTCCAATCATGTGAAAAATGGAATGCCTGTAGCTTTAATAGAAATTGAGATATAGCAATGGGAAAACATGCTTTGTGCAATATCTTCTTTCTTATGCATAATAGAATCATAACTATCATCCAGAATGTTGGGAATGTGATACTCCAATCATGTGCAAAACGGCATGGCTGTAATTTAATAGAAATTGAGATATAGAAAAAAGTTAATTGGAGTTTTTACATTGAAATCAAAGGGAAAACAGACTTTTTGTGATATATTGTTTCCTATCCATAATAACATCATAACTTTTTTACAGAACGCTGGGAATGTAGTACTCCAATAATGTGCAAAACAGCATGGCTGTAGCTTTAATAGAAATTGATATATAGCAAAAAAATGGAGTTTTTACATTGAAATCAATGGGAAAACAAACTTTATGCGATATTTTCTTTTCTATACAACATAAAATTTTAAGTTTTTCTCAAGAATTTAGGGAATGAGGTACTACAATCATGTGCAAAACTGCATGGCTGTACCTTTAATAGAAATTGAGAAATAGCAAAATGAAAAATTGAGTTTTTGCATTGAAATCACTGGGAAAACACACTTTGTTCTATATTTTCTCTCCTATACAACATAGAACTGTAAATTTTTGCAAGAATGTGGGGAATGAGGTACCCCAGTCATGTGCTAAATGGCATGGCTGTTGCTTTAATAGAAATTGAGGTATAGCAAAACGAAAAATGGAGCTTTTACATTGAAATCAATAAGTAATCACACTTTGTGCGATATTTTCTCTCCTAAACAATATAGAACTGTAATCTTTTATAAGAATTTAGGGAATGAGGTACTCCAATCATGTACAAAATGGCATATAATTAGACATATAGCATTTAATAAAATTTGACATATAGCAAAAAGGAAAAATGGAGTTTTCAAAATTAAATCAATCAGAAAACACAATTTGTGTGATATTTACTCTCCTATACAACATAAAACTGTAAATTTTTGTGAGAATGTGTGAAATGAGGTACTCCAAACATGTGCAATATGGCATGGTTGTAGCTTTAACAGAAATTGAAATATAGCAAAAAGAAATATGAAGTACATCCATTGAAAACAAAGGGAAACACACTTTGCATGATATTTTCTTTCCTATACATAAAAGAACCGAAAATTTTTGATAGAATGTAGGGAATGAGATACTCCAATCATTTGCAAAATGGCATGGCTGTAGGTTTAATAGAAATTGAGATATAGCAAAAAGAAAAATTGAGTTTTTCATTGAAATCAAACAAAAACACACTTTGTTCAATATGTTCTCTCCTATACATAGAGCTGTAAATTTTGCAAGAATGTAGGGGTTGAGGTACTCCATTTATGTGCATAATGGCATGGCTGTAGCTGTATTGGAAATTGAGATATACACAAAAAAATCGAGTTTTTAAATTGAAATCAATAGGAAAACAAACTTTGTGTGATATTTTCTCTCCTATACAACCTGGAACTGTAAATTATCGTGAGAATGTGGGGAATGAGGTACTCCAATTATGTGCAAAACGGCATGGCTGTAGCTTTAGTAGAATTTGAAATATAAATGAAAAATGAAGTTTTTCTATGGAAATCAATGGGAAAACTTACTTTGTGCATTTGTCTCCTATACATGATAGACCTCTGACACTAGATGGCACTGGACACTTGTTGTTTATCCTCCTGTTTGACTAACAAATTTCCATTTGATATTAAGTGACTATTTACATTTTTTTTTAATAAAACCACTGTTTTCAAAGGCAGAAACCTCACCATTCCAGTAAAGGTAGGGCTGTTAAGGTAGTCGTTTAGTTTTATAGGTCATGATACTTGTCACATGGTTGAGCTATTTAAGCCTAACCATGTGATACTTTTATGCCGATCTTGTTAACCTGCTGCATCATGCGTCATCTGCTTTGCTAGTCGACCATGCTGTATTTTTGCAGCCTGGTGCCATCTTCCTACAGCATAAAAATTTTAATCCAATTTAATTCAAGTTAATTTCATTATTACTGTTATTACTTTTTAATTATTTCCAGTACTATTACTGTTATGACTGTTATTATCATTATTATTATTGGGGGATTTGGTTTGTTGACTGCTGGGGACATGCAGCACTATAGCTGCATCCATCTGGCAAAGTCTAAGTGGACCTGTCAGGTGAGTGTTAGACCTCCATTCAGTTGGCAATGACAACACCTTTTATGAGTGTCTCCTGTGGGGTTGGATGGCACCCCCCCACAGGTAGCCCTGCCAGTATTGCTGTGGGTTCTGGACGTCTGACTGGGGTGCCCCTAGTCAGTACTGTCATACCATATAGGGGGCCTAAGCTATGACTATAGACATGAAATGTGGGGAACCTCTCAGGGAAGACTGGAGAACTTGTTGAAATTCTAAAGCATAGGAAAAAAAGCATTGCATTCCTCCAGGATACAAAGTAGAATTGTAATAGGTCAAGGGCCCTGAGGAGGGATACAAGCTGATTTATACAGGTAGTGAAGAGGGACAACATGGGGTTGGTATTATATTTAATAGTGATTTGCCACAGGGGATCACTTCAGTTAGGAGAATTATTAGTAGGTTAATGTTAGTTACTGTTGTTTGGTGAGGTATAAGGCTCTACTTCATAAGAGCTTATGCCCCCCCCCCCAAGAAGGTGTTGGTGATATAACAAAAGCGGATATTTGTAAGGATTTTGATGAGGTGGTTCAGTCAGTGGACAGCACAATTAGACAGGGGAGGGAAAACGAGCAGCTAATTATTGGGCCAACTTTAATGCTCATGTGGGAAGTGATGGTTGGGGATATGCATAGGTACATGGGGGATGTGGTTATCGGATTATCAGTCTTGAAGGGCAGAGGGTCCTTGATACAGCAAGAGCACATGGCCTTGCATTAGCCAATACATGGTTTAAGAAGAGGGAAAAACACCTAATCACTTTCCAGTCCTGACAGGGAAGGTCCCAAATAGTCTTTTTCATGGTTAGGAAGCTGGACAGGGCAGATATCCAAGATTGCTGGGCACTACCCAGTGAGAACTATCAGAAGAAAAGTGGTCATAAGCTCCTCTTGATAGAATTACTAGTGAAGGGGACAGTTAGGAGACATACCTGGAAAGGACAGTCAGTTATTAGGTGGTGGACGCTGCCCACCAAGTCAGAAGAATTCCAGCAAGAGGTTCTAAGCAAGGTTGATGGGGACTGGGATGGGCCAGCTTATGCCTTGTGGGACTGGGTCCTAGGAAGATTAGGAGATGTGGAGAGGTACTGTTTGGTAGGGGTAGAGTAGGAGGAACTTATCAGGGTAGGCAGACATGGTGGTGAAATGAGGAGGTGGAAGCTGCCATCAAACTAAAGAAGGTGGCTTTCCATAGGTGGTGGGAGTTAAGGGATCAGGTTTCCGAAACAGATGTCCAGGCAAAGAAAAATGCCAGGAGGACCATTGCCCTGGCCAAGTATCAGAAGTATGAGGCATTATATGAAGTTTTTTGACTGGCAAAGTCCAGGGATAGAACCCATAAGGATGCTACCAGGGCTATAATGGTGAAGGACACCAATGGTAAGGTCCAGTTCCAACCAGCAGAGGTAATCAGAAGGTGGCAGGAATACTACTGTGGCCTCTTAAATACTGCCACCTGTGCTGCCATCACAAACAGTAACCAAATCACTACACAGGCAGTGGACAGGGTAAGTGTGGAGGAAATAAAAACAGTCCTTCAAAAAATGAAAGGTCACAAAGCTTTAGGCCCTGATAAGATCCCTATCGATGTTTGGCACACCCTGGGAACTACAGGAGTTACATGGCTAAGATGGCTTTTTAACAAGTTAGCGAATGGTGATAGGATGTCAGCTGAATGGCGAGATAGTTGGATTGTCCCACTGTTCAAGGGCAAAGGTGATGAACAGGACTGTGGAAACTACAGAGGCATAAAGCTCATGAGCCATTCTATGAAGCTGTGGGAGAGAGTGATAGAATGTCACTCAGAGTCCAAACTAGTATATGGGGGAACCTTTTTTGGTTTATGCCAGGTAGGTCCACCATGGAACCAATCTTTATTCTATGACAGATGATAGAGAAGCATAGAGCAGCATGACCTGGAGAAGGCATATGATAGTGTCCCTAGACAGGTACTATGGAACGTTCTAAGGAAGAAAGGGGTTGATGAAGGACATATTAGGATATTGCAGGATATGTATGAGGGTTCCATTGCTAGAGTGAGGACAGCATGGGGAAACACTGCAGGCTGCAATGTGGAGGTTAGTGTGTATCAAAGGTGTGCACTTAGCCCATATCTAATCACCCTTGTAATAGATGAGCTGCTGACAGGAGTAGGGGAATGGGCCCTTTAATGCCTGGTATTTGCAGACAATGTGGGAAAGGTTGAGGGGTCCAAAGGCGATGCACAATAGGGGCTACAAAACATTAAGACAGCAATGGAATGAGAGGGTTTTAAAGTAAACATGAAGAAGACAGAGTACATAGCTTTCAGTTTTAGTGGCCAGGGGCAAGGAGATAAGGTGTGGTAGTTAGGGTATACCATATGGCCAGAAGTTTCGTTATTTGGGATCAGTTTTTCAGAGCAATGGAGAGATAGATTCTAATTTGACCCATAGCATTAATACTGGATGGCTGAAGTGGAGTCCTATTCAACCACTGGGTCCCATTAAAGGTGAAGGGCAACGTTTACAAAATTGTCATTAAGCCTGCTTTGCTTTATGGCTCAGTGTTGTGCAGTTAGGAAGAACCATGAATGGAGAATGCAAGTGGCTGAGTTGCAAATGCTGCACTACTGGACTGGGGTGTCATGAGTAGGCAGGGTTTGGAATGATTATGTTAGACGTAGCTTGGGGGTGAGAGACATCACAGATAAGGTGAGGGCAAAGTGGTTGAGGTGGTATGGGCATGTGATGAGGAGAGAGGAGGAGGAACTTATTAGGGCCATTATGGGTATGCATGTAATTAGGGGCACAAGTGGTAGGAGAAGGTCAAAAAGGACGTAGGAGCAGGTAGTCAAGAAGTACATTGAATCATGTAGGTGGAGATGGACTTGGTGGGGGACAGGCAGGGGTGGAGGAGAAGAACCCACAGACCCTACCCTGCCTCAGGTGGGATGAATGTGTGATGATGATGATGATACATGATAGATTTGGCCAAAATGTAGGGAATGTGGTACTCCAATAATGTGCAAAATGGCATGGGTGTAGATTTAATAGAAATTGAGTTATAGCAAAAGGAAAAAATGGAGTTTTTCCATTGTAATGAATGCAAAAACCCACTTTGTGCAATATTTTCTCTACCATACAACATAGAACCTTAAATTTTTGCAAAAATGTTGGAAAGGAGGTACTCCAATCATGTTCACAACGGTATAGCTTTAGCTTGAACAGAAATTGAGATATATAAAAAAGAAAAATGGAGTTTTTACATTGAAATCAACAGGAAAACACTTTTTACGAAATTTTCTTTCTTATACATCATAGAACTGTAAATCTTAGTGAGAATGTAGCGAATGAGGTACTCCAATTATGTGCAATACGGCATGGTGGTAGCTTTAAAAGAATTTGAGATATAGCAAAAAGTAAAATGTAGTTTTTAAATTTAAATCAAAGGGGAAACACACTTTGGGCGATATTTTCTATCCTATACAACGTATAACTGTAAATTTTTGCGAGAATGTAGAGAGTGAGGTACTCCAATCATGTGCAATAAAGGCATGGCTGCAGCTTTAATAGAAATTGAGATATAGGAAAAAGAAAATTGGAGTTTTGATATTGAAATCAGTGCGTTATTCCTTCAGTTCTAATCAAGGCTTACTGGGATTTGATATCACCTATCCTAGCAAAGTTGTTTACCTTATGCTTAAAAATTCAGACTCTTCCTTAGATTTGGAGGACCCTCCATGTACTGCCTATTTCTAAAGTGTATTGAGGGCAAGAATGGTCAATTACAACCCAATATAAATTTTATCACCTTTTCCAAAGATCATAGAAAAGATTATTTGGGCTAAATTTCTTCCTTAGAGGACAAGATTTTTACACCCTGCCCAACATGGTTTTCAAGGCAATAAGTCGACTAAATCTAATTTATTGAAGCACATTGACAATATAAAGAATGCATTTCAAAAAAGGCACCAGTTAGTTTACTGTATTTAGATATCTCTATAGCCTTTGATATGTGTCCATTCCTTAACTATTGAAAACAATTGGAGTGGTATGGTTTATTGGGGGATTTACATAGTTTCATAGGACATAATTTATCAGAACGTTTCAAATATGTTAAAATTTGGGCCGTTTTGAGCCTGAATCCTTACCAACAAGTGATGGGGCTTTCTAAGGACAGTGCCTTACGCCCGTTGCTATTAAATATTTGTGTTAATGATCTTTTTGCCCAATTTAGCTCTCAGGTCATTCCATTTGCATTTGCTGATGATCTGAAGCTTTCAAAAGAGGTGGTTGATGTGTGTACTGCAAAAGTCCTAAACGATTTCCTTCAAGTAGTTAAGCAATGGCTGTTGTCATATAACTTGTTATAAAACTATAAGAAATCTGGAAATATAACATTTCACTGGACATGCTACCCTATACTATACACCTATTCAATTTTGAACAGGGAATGTGTTCCATGTATTCATTTGATTAGAGATTCGGGCATAGATTTAGATACAAAATTAGCATATCAGTAACATCATCAACAGTTATATTTGAAGGTAAAACGGATCTATGTGGTAGTCTACATGTCTTTAGTTTTTATAGTTATTCAGAAAAAGAAGCATCTAGGTGACATGCTTACTCATTCAGGAAAATAGTGAGATGTGGGGATTTCCAGCACTTTTTGTCATTACACATGTTTTGTCATATTTCACCACTACCATGAAAACCACATGTGTAAAACATTGCCAGTACATGAAATAGGCGTTATTTTAAACTTTTGCAAAGTTTTAAAGCTCTATCTTTGATAGTTTTTGAGATATTGCAAAAATCAATGTTCTCCAACAGAAAAGCATGCAGAAATCACGCTTCGTGTGATATTTTCTCTTCTTTACATCACAGAATGATAAATATTTTCCCAAATGTAGAGAATGTGGTACTCAACTAAATTTCCAAACAGCATGTCTGTAGCTTTTATAGTTTTTGAGAAAAACAAGCATCTAGGTGACATGCTTACTTATTGAGGAAAAATGTGATTTCTGGCGATTTCCAGCACTTTTTGTCATTACATATGCTTTGCCATATTTCTCCCCTTCTATGGAAACCCTTATGTGTAAAACTTTTCAAGTAGGTGAAATAGGTGGTAATTTACTCTTTTTTGAAGTTTTAAAGCTCTATCTTTATAAGTTTTGGAGATATTGCTAAAACAAATGTTCTTCCATAGAAGAGCATGTGAAAATCAAGCTTTGTGCGATATTTTTTCTTCTATACATCACAGAACGATAAATCTTGGCCAGAATGTTGAGAATGTGGAACTTTAAAATGTTGCAAAACGGCATGTCTCTAGCTTTTACAGTTTTCGAGAAAAAGAAGCATCCAGATGACATGCTTGCTCATTGAGGAAAACCTGATTTCTGGTGATTTCCTGCACTTTTTGTCTTTACACATCTTTTGTCATATTTCTCCACTTTGACGAAAACCACATGTGTAAAACTTTGCCAGTAGGTGAAATAGGCGATATTTTAAACTTTTGCTAAGTTTTAAAGCTTTATCTTTAATAGTTTTTTAGATATTGTGAAAACGAATGTTCTCCCTTAGAAAAAATGCATGTGAAAATCATGCTCTGTGCTAAATTTACTCTTCTTTAAATCACAAAACGATAAATCTTGGCCAGAATGTTGAGAATGTGGTACTCTACAACGTTGCCAAGCGGCATATCTGTGGCTTTTATAGTTCTTGAGAAAAGGAAGCATCTAGGTGACATGCTTACTCATTAAGGAAAAAGTGATTTCTAGCAATTTCCAGCACATTTTGCCATTATGCATGTTTTGTCGTATTTCTTTACTTATATGGAAAAGACACGTGTAAAACTTTTCCAGAGGGTGAAATAGGCGGTATTTTACACTTTTTCTAAGTTATAAAGCTCTATCAGTAATATTTTTTGAGATATTGCAAAATTGAATGTGAAAATCATGCTTTGTGCGATATTTTCTCTTCTATACATCACAGAACGATAAATCTTTTCAAAAGTGTAGAGAATGTCGTACTCTACAACGTTTCCATGTTTTTGGGTAAAAGAAGCATCTAGGTGACATGGTTACTCGTTTACGAAAACAGTGATTTCTGGCGATTTCCAACACTTTTGGTCATTACACATGTTTTCTCGTATTTCTACACTTCTGTGGAAACCTCAGGTGTAAAACTTTGCCAGTAGGTGAAAAAGGTGGTATTTTACACATTTGCTATGTTTTAAAGCGGTATCTTTATTAGTTTTTGAGATATTGCAAAAACGAATGTTATCACATAGAAAAGCCCTTGAAAATCATGCTTTGTGCGATATTTTCTCTTCTACACATCACAGAACGATAAATGTTTGCCAGAATGTAGAGAATGTGGTACTCTACAACGTTTCCAAACGGCATATCTGTAGCTTTTATAGTTTTTGAGAAATAGAAGCATCTTGGTGACAAGCTTACTCATTGAGGAAAAAAGTGATTTCTGGCGATTTCTAGCACTTTTTGTCATTACACATGTTTTATCATATTTCTCTAATTCTATGGAAACCACACGTGTAAAACTTTGGCAGTAGGTGAAATAGGCGGTATTTTACACTTTTGCTAAGTGTTCAAGCTCTCTATTTAATAGTTTTTCAGATATTTTAAAAACGAATGTTCTCTTCTATAGTCAGTTGAAATGGCCTCAGATATTAATGCAATCAAGGGTGATTTGGCATCTATTAAGTCTGAGATTGTATCTCTAAAGGCTCTCAGAGCTCCTAGTTTTGGCTCTCCTCCCCAGCCCACCTATGCACAAATTGACAAGAATGAATATAAACCTCTGAGGTTGCACAACTTAGCAAATTTGGCATGACCTTTAGAGGCCGCTTCTGTTGTTTTGCCTCAACCTGGTGCTCACACCCCTTGTAATTCCCCTAGATCAGGTGGTCAAATGAATCATTGTGTTTGGTGCTCATCTCAGACGTCTAGTCGTTCTTCTAGAGCAAAGGATAGTCTTTCTTTCCTGGGCTTTTTTACATGAGAGGTGAAAGGCCCCATTTCACTTCTTATATCTATCAAATGCTCTTTTTTCATCTCTCGTATTGGTCCAGGTGCCACATGCACTGATCTTCATGATTATTTCAAATTTAATGGAATCTCACCAATTGCATCTATTCATAAGTTAAAGGTTAAATTCAACACATATTCCTCCTTTGTGATCCAGGTGGATGGATCACAGGAACCGAGCCTTTTTTCATCAGCACTTTGGTCCTTTGGGGCAATTTACAAACCTTTTTGTGGGCGTTTTCTTGATGCTATGATCATCCAATCTTGGTTTCCCTTAGCCGAAGATTCCTTAGGGATGCATACTAATAATCCTGGTGCTAGAGAGGAGCACACTTCAGGATTACCCCTAACCTAATATGAGTGACACAACTGATCTGATACAGGTGTACTACCAGAATGTGCATCGTCTTTGCTCTAAGATGGCTGATTTTTTCTCAAGTCTTATTCTCTCTGACTACCATGTTCTTGCTCTTACTGAGACTTGGCTTTCTGGTGACATTCACTCCTCCACTGCTATTCCCAGTCATTACCACCTCTTAAGACAGGACAAAGTTCCACTGTATCCGAGTGGCAGCCTCGCCATAGCCCATAATACCAGTCTATTAAAAATGGGGGCTGTGTTTTGGAGGAATTCCTGGCTTCTAAATATTGGTTGGCAGTGCAGCCCACTTACTCTGCTGCTACATTACCCCCTGATTTAGTGCTCTGCTACTTTCCCCTGCCTTGCCTAAATCTGTTTACATGTTGGCCATGTCACAGCTAGTAACAGCATCCTATAATGATTCCCATATCTTAGTTCTTGGGGACTTTAATATCTCTCTCATTAATTGGAAACTATCCACACCAATTTATCAAGGTTCACTGTGGCCAACAAAGGCCCTGTCTCTTATATCTTTAGTCACTACTCGCCACTTGGTTCAGGTAAATTCAGTACAGAATTCCTTACATCCCCCCCTGCACTGTCTTTGAAGTGACCCCCTTATCAGTTACAGATCCTCATCATCCAGCTCTGATGCTGTCTTTACTTCTCTGCCCCAAAAATTGTGGGCCTCCACCACCTTCTGCCAGAAACTGGTTCAAAGGTGATTATTTCAATTTCTATAAATATTTGGCAAAGCAGTCATGGACTGATGTTCTTGACCGCCATTCCACAATCGAGGCAGTGACTCATTTTTTCTCAGTCCTGCTTGCAGCAATTTCATTATATGTGCCATTGAAGACATATCGATCTAGGCTTAAAAGCACTCCATTGTGGTTTAGTAGTGAGTTCAGTGCAACCCTGACAAAGAAGAGGCGTGATTTAAATCTGTTTACAAAGAGGCCTACTCATCTGGACTATAATAAGTATGCATCCTTCTGGCCAAAAGTTAAGTGCCTTGTCAAGCAGGACAGGACGAAATTTCTTGATTTTTTGTGCACCAAAACTACATCTTTGTAACTCTTTACACATTTTTTCATATTTCTCCACTTCTATGGAAACCACACGTGTAAAACTTTGCCAGTAGGTAAAATAGGCGGTTTTTTACGCTTTTGCTAAGTTTTAAAGCTCTATCATTAATAGTTTTTGAGATATTGCAAAAACAAATGTTCTCCCATAGAAAAGCATGTGAAAAACATGATTTGTGCAATATTTTCTCTTCTATACATCACAGAACGATAAATCTTGGCCAGAATGTAGAGAATGTGGTGCTCTACAACGTTGTCAAATGGCATATCTGCGGCTCTTACAGTTTGTGAGAAAAAGAAGCATCTAGATGACATGCTTACTCATTGAGGAAAAAAGCTATTTCTGGCGATTTCTAGCACATTTTGCCATTACACATGTTTTGTCTTATTTCTCCACTTCAATGGAAGCCACATGTGTAAAAGTTTGCCAGTAAGTGAAATGGGCAAATTTTAAACTTTTGATAAGTTTTAAAGCTCTATCTTTAATAGTTTTTTAGATATTGCAAAACTGAATGTTCTCCTATAGAAAAGCATGTAAAAATCATGCTTTGTGCGATATTTTCTCTTCTATACATCAGAGAATGATAAATGTTTGCCAGAATGTAAAGAATGTGGTACTCTACAACGTTGCCAAACGGCCTGTCTGTCGCTTTTATAGTTTTTGAGAAAAAGAAGCATCTAGGTGTCATGCTTACTCATTGAGGAAAAATGTAACTTCTGGCAATTTCTAGCAATTTTTTGTTATATATGAAAACACAGTTTATGCAATATTTTCTCTCCTAAACAATATAGAACTGTAAATTTTTTGTGAATGTAGTGAATGAGGTACTGCAATCATGTGAAAATGGCATGGCTGTAGCTTTAATAGAAATTGAGATATAGGAAAAGGAAAAATTGAGTTTTTACATTGAAATCAATGGTTAAACACACTTTGTCCGACATTTTCTCTCCTATACAACATAGAACTCTAAATTTTCACGAAAATTTAGGAAATTAGGTACTTCAATCATGTGCAAAACGGCGTGGCTGTAGCTTTATTAGAAAATGAAATATAGCAAAAAGAAAAATGTAGTTTTTACATTGAAATCAATGGGAAAACACACTCTTTGCGATTTTTTCTCTCCTATAAATCATAGAAATGTAAATTTTTGTGAAAATGCAGTGAATGAGGAGTCCACTTTGTGCAATGTTCCCTCTCCTATACATCATAGAAATGTAAATTTTAGTGACAATGTAGGGAATGAGGTACTCCAATCATGTGCAAAATGGCAAGGCAATAGCTTTAAAAAATTGAGATATTGCAAAAAGAAAAATGGAGATATTACATTGAAATCAATGGTTAAACACACTGTGTGCAATATTTTCTTTCCTATACAACATAGAAATCTAAATTTTTGTCAGAATGTGGGGAATGAGCTACTCCAATCATGTACAAATCGGCATGGCTGTAGCTTAGATAGAAATTGAGATATAGCAAAATAAAAACTGGTGTTTTTACATTGAAATCAATTGGAAAACACACTTTGTGCGATATTTTCTCTCCTATACAACATAGAACTGTAAATTTTTGCCAGAATATAGGCAATAAGGTACTCTAATCATTTGCAAAATGGCAAAGCTGCTGCTTTAAAAAAAAATTGAGGTATACCAAAAAGAAAAATGGAATTTTTACAAGGAAATCAATGGGGAAATACACTTAGTGTGATATTTTTATTCCTATACATAACAGAATCATAACTTTTCTCCAGAATTTTGGGAATGTGGTACTCCAATCATGTGCAAAACGGCATGATTGAAAAAAAGGAGTTTTTACATTGAAATCAATGGGAAACAAACTTTGTGCGATATTTATTCTCCTATATAACATAGAACTGTAAATGTTGGCAAGAATGCAGGGAATGAGGTACTCCAATCATTTGCAAAACGGTATATCTGTAGCTTTAATAGAAATTGATATATAGCAAAAAGAAAAATGGAGTATTTAGATTAAAATCAATGGGAAAACACACTTTCTGCGATACTTTCTCTGCTATATGACATAGAAAAGGAAATCTCTGTGAGAAAGTAAGGAATGCGGCACTCCAATAATGTGCAAAGCAGCAAGGCTGTAGCTTTAATAGAAAGTGAGATATTGCAAAAGAAATCAATCATTTCATTGAAATGAATGGGAAAACACACTTAGTGCAATTTTTTCTTACCAAAACATAATAGAACTACAAATTTCGGACTGCACGTAGGGAATGGGGTTCTCCAATCATGTGCAAACCGGCATTCCATCAGCTTTAATAGAAATTGAGATATAGCAAAAAGAAAAGTGATGTTTTTCCTATGAAATCATTGGGAAAACACACTATTAACTTATATCCAGAATTTTTGAATTTGATACTCCAACCACGTGCAAAGTGGCATGGCTGTAGCTTTAATAGAAATTAATGTATAGCAAAAGGAAAAATGGAGTTTTAGCAAAAATGTAGGGAATGAGGTACACCAATCATGTGCATTTTAGCAAGAATGTAGGGAATGAGGTACTCCAATCATTTGTAAAATGGCATAGCCGGAGCTTCAATAGAAAATGAGATAATGCAAAAAAAATATCAAGTCTTTCTATTGAAATCAATGAGAAAACACACTTTGTGCTGTATTTTCCTTCCTATACATAATAGAATCACAGATTTTGGACGGAAAGTAGGGAATGTAGTTCTCTAATCAAGTGCAAAACGGCATGGCTGTAGCTTTAATAGAAATTGAGATACAGTAAAAATAAATATAAAGTAATCCATTAAAAACTATAGGAAAACTCACTTTGTGCGATATTTTCTTTCCTATACATAATAGATCTACAAATTTTTGACAGATTGTAGGGAATGAGATACACCAATCATATGCAAAACGGCATTGCTGTATCTTTAATAGAAATTGAGATATAGCAAAAGGAAAAATGAAGTTTTTTACATTGAAGTCAATTTTAAAACACACTTTGTGTGATAATTTCTCTCCTACAAAACATAGAGCTGTAAATTTTTTTTATAATGGACGGAATGAGGTATTCTAATTATGTGCCAAATGACATGGCTGTGGCTTTAATGGAAATTTAGATATAGCAAAAGGAAAAGTTTAGTTTTTAAATTGAAATCAATAGGAACACACACATTTTTTGATATTTTCTCTGCTATACCACAGAGAAATGTCATTTTTTGTGAGAGTGTAGGGAATGAGGAACTACAATCATGTGCAAAATGGCATGGCTGTAGCTTAAATAGAAATTGAGATATAGGAAAAAGAAATATAAAGTTTTTCCATTGAAATCATGGAAAAAACACACTTTGTGTGAAATTTTCTCTCAAATAGCAAAAAGTGTAGATTTTTGCAAGAATGTAGAGAATGAGGTACTCCAATCATGTGCAAAACCGCATGGCTGTAGGTTTAATAGAAATTTAGATATAGCAAAAAAAATATGAAGTTTTTAAATTGAAATCAATAGGAAAACTCACTTCGTGTGATATTTTCTTATATATACAACCTTGAATTGTAATTTTTTCCAAGAATGTAGGAAATGATGTACTACAATCATGTGCAAAAAGGCATGGCTGTAACTTAATTGGATATTGAGATAAAGCGAACAGAAATATGAAGTTTTTCCATTGAAATCAATGCTCTGATTAAGACGTTCATTGGCACTTTACATGACTCCATGATACAATCTAAAGTGGAAATGGTCATGCCAAAGGATATTTCTTTAGGAACAGGTGCATAAAAGTTGCAGGTGAGAGAGGTAAACCAAACTGACAGCACTCACTAATGGAACCAATTGCAATCAGTATTTATTACCAAAATGTCAGGGGACTGCACTCAAAGAGTGACTCTTTTGTTTCTAATCTAGTTTTGGCACACCATGATATCATTGTGTTGTCTGAAACTTGGCTGTCTGTAGAGATCTCCTCTAATGCCTATTTCCCACCAAACTATATGGTCTTTTGCCAGGACAAATCATCTACTTATCTTGGTGGTGGTTTACTGGTTGCAGTGAATCAGTCAACATTGGAGAGTAACTGCGGTCTGATTTCAGGTCTCAGTTTCCCTGACTGTACCTTGGGTATCTCATTGATTCTGGCAGAGTATGGACATCTCACGCTAATTGCCTGATATTTTTCTCCAGCCTTAACAGCTACTTTCACTTCTGTGTTGGATATACTCTCTGTGAAACTAGCTGGTTTGTTCCCAGCATTTGTTGTGGGGGACTTTAATGTTCCACTTATAGATTGGACAGACAAGGTTCCTTATTACTGTGGTTTGACCTAGACTTCCAAGGCCCAGTCTCTTATAGCCCTTACCACATATACTAACTTACCTCAACTCAACTTCATGGGCAATTCCATGGGCCGACAATAAGATTTGTGCTACTCCGACATACAGGGTGTTTTAAAGGAGGCGTTGACCCACTATCAAAATTAGATCTGCTCCATCCAGCCTTAGTATTTGTTTTTCATTGGGCAAACAAATCAGTTGGTCGGCCTCTGGAGGGTGAATTTCGATATCACTGGTATGGGGGAAATTGCACACACTTATATCATTGCTTGGCTAATGCGCAATGGGCAGCAGTTCTCTCAATTGAAGATCCAGGACCTGCCATGGATGGTTTTTATTATGTTCTTGGGTTTGCAATATCAACTTGTATACCTATTAAAATGGTTGCTAGGGGTAAGAGGGCATAACCATATTGGTTTTGTCCTGAACTTATCCACTTAATTTAGCTAAAGAGTTGACTCTTTTCACTAAATAAAAAGTGACCGTCACCCACTTTGCAGAGGCGCTATTGTGACACATGGGCCACAATCAAGAGATTGTTGGTTATCCCTCAGCAAGAGTACTTGACCAAACTTCTATCTAAACGGAATTCTCCCCAATCCTTTTGGGTAGGATTTAAGGGGCTGAAATATGATTCAGATGGGGGTATTTCCCTGTCATGTAACAATTGCCTTATCTCTGATCAAGTGAAGGTGGGCAATGTTTGTAGTGATCACTATGTCCATCTGCAGGAGGCTTTCACTCCCCCCTCCATGCATATGAGGTACCCGTTTCCTCTCCCATTGGGCAGAGACTCATTAAATATTATATCATTTACAAGTGCTGAAGTTTTGTTAGCAATTGGGAAATTAAAACCTTCTTTTTCACCAGGCCCTGATAGCGTTCCCCCACTCATCTTAAAGGTATATCATGATATATTAGCACAAGTAATTGCTGGCTTATTTAATCTTTGCCTGCAAAACTGATTTGTCCCTGCTATTTTGGAGAACAGCAAATGTATGTCCCATCTTTTAAAAGGGGGTTAAATCTGTTGTCTCTAACTATAGACCAATTTCCTTGTTATTTCCAATAGCTCAGACTTATGAAAAAATTATGGCACCTAAGCTCACATCCTGGTGTTTGCCATTTTTAAGCATGGATCAGCGTGGTTTTTGCAAAGGACGATCTACGGAGACAAACCTATTAATTCATTTGGACAGTATCAATAAGGCATTCAAGCAGCACTGCCAGGAGAACACTATATATCTGCACCTCTCAAATGCCTCTGATCGGCCTTCTCATGTGGAAATTGGCTGAATATGGCATCACAGGAAACTTGCTAGGTATATTTGAAAACTACCTATGTCTCAGATACAATTTCGTCAGAATTAGACATGTTGTGAGTAGCCAACAATATCATCAGAGGGTGGGATTACCACAGGGTAGTGCCCTAAGCCTAATATTGTTCAACGTTTTTATGAATGACTTTCACTCTAATATTCCACATGAGGGAATCAACCTAGCATTTGCCGATGACCTAAAGCTTTCAGAGACCCTGGAAAATCGTCAGTCTGCAGAGCAATTAAAGAAGGTCTTGGTTAAGGTTGAGTATCGGCCTAACCTCAATTTTGTTTCTTTACAAATTTATTAATGGTTCACTGATTCCCTATAGTGATGTTGTATGTGATCTCAGAGTAATACTTGATACAAAACTGTCCTTCTCGAGTCACGTTCACCACCTTTATTTAAAAGTAAAGAGAGCATACCATGCTTTAATTTATATGAAAGCTTGCAGAGATTCCCAGCTTTGGTCATTCTGGTATTTTGTTCACTGATCAAACCAGTTATATCCTACTGCATTATTTGTTGGTCAGGTTGTAGCCTCTAACACTAAAGCAAGTTGATTAGACTGCATGACAAGATTCTAAAGCTGGGTGTACCAACTACCATGAACAAAACACTGCCAAAGGACAGTGTCTATGCATTACCTCTGATGATGTTCATCACTTGTAGCAGAATAATTTGGCTTCACGTTTATTTAGCAACCATATTGATTGTATTCAATCGTGTAGTTGTTTGGAAAAATTTGTCTCCAGTTGTCATCTGAGACAGAGAATTCTATTTGCTTATACAGGTGACACTAGCACCCCAGTCTAACTGGCATGATGTGATTTTACTTCTTGATGATTTGCTGTTGTCATTTAGATCTTCAAAAAGGAAGTTGATTGCTCATCTACTTTCTGGAGGTTGCCATGAGGATCTATGATCTTTTACTTTTAGCAACTTTTAGCCGTTTTGGCATTGATTAGAATTTTTATGCAGTAATGTATTGAATTGTAGATTTATCTATTTTGGCACTGCTTTGAAATTTTAGACATATAGAAATTAAATTGCATTTTTAGCAATTTTGGTATAGCTTTTGACTTTAGTTATATTCATACTGCATTCCATTTTCAGTATTTTAGGTACAATGCCATAGTTTTTAGCCATTTTTGGATTTTCTTGTAATTTTATCTCCTTTTTATAAATTTTCTTGTTATAGATACTGCTGCGTGATGCACCTTGCATAATTTATTATTACTTCATTAGGCAACACATTTCATTTAACTGATTATATATTATGATGTTGTTCATTAACAGTTCTCCAGTATTAGCATTAATTAATTTTCAGTTGTTTGGGAGATGGACTAATATAATAATTAGCACACCATCCCCTACGTAAGGGTTAGTCTATTTAGGGGAGAGTAAGCAAATCAACCAATCAAAAAATTTCAATGTAAAAAAGTATGCATAATAAAATAATAACTTTTATGCAGAATGTTGGGAATATGGTACTCCAATCATGTGCAAAACAACGTGGCTGTAGCATTAATAGAAATTGAGATATAGAAAAAAAACGAAGTTTTTACATTGAAATAAATGGGAAAACCCACTTTGTGTGATATTTCTTCTCCAATAAAACATAGAACTGTAAATTTTTGGAAGAATGCACGAAATGAGGTATTCCAATCATGTGTAAAACGGCATGGCTGTAGCTTTAATAGAAATTGAAATACAGCAAAAAGAAAAATGAAATTTTTAAATTGAAATCAATGGAAAAACACACTTTGTGCGACATTTTCTCCACTATACAACATAGAACTGTAAATTTTTGAAAGAATATAAGGAATGTGGCTCTCCAATCATGTGCAAAACGGCATGGCTGTACCTATAATAGAAATTGCTATATAGCAAAAAGAAATATGAAGCATATTCATTAAAAACAAAGAGAAAACCCACTTTGTCTCATATTTTATTTCCTATACATAATGGAACCACCAATTTTAGACAGAATGTCGGGAATGAGGTGATACAAACACGTGCAAAACGACATGGTTGTAGCTTTAATAGAACTTGAGATATAGCAAAAAGAAAATTGGAGTTTTTCATTGAAATCTAAGGAAAACACAGTTTCTTCCATATTTGCTCTCCTATACAACATAGACCTGTAAATCTTTGAAGGAATGTAGGGAATAAGATACTCAAATCATGTGCAAAACGTTATGACTTTAACTTTAAAAGAAATTGAGATGTAGCAAAAATGAAAAATGGAGTTTTTTCATTGTAATCAATAAAAAAACACACTTTGTGTAATATTTTCTCTCCTATACAATATAGTATTGCAAAAATGTAGGGAACAGCATGTCTCAAGCTTCATTAGAATTGAGAAATAGCAAAAAGAAAAACTGAGTTTTTTATTAAAATCAATGGGAAAACACACTTTGTTTGATATCTTTATTCCAATGTATAATAGAAACATAACATTTATCCATAATGTTAGAAATGTGGTACTTAACTCATGCGAAAAATAAGCATGGCTGTATCCTTCACAGAAATTGAGATATAGCAAAAAGAAAAACGGAGTGTTTACATTGAAATCAATAGGAAAACACACTTTTTGCAGTATTTTCTTTCCATTAACATAATAGAATCATAACTTTTATCCAGAATGTTGGGAATGTGGTACTTCAATCATGTGCAAAACGACATGGCTGCAGCTTTAATAGAATTCAGATATAGTGAAAATAAAAATGGAATTTTTTACATAGAAATCAATCGAAAAACACACATTTTGTAGGATATATTCTCTCTAATACAACATAGAACTGTAAATTTTTCAAGAATGTAGGGAATGAGGTACTCCCTTCACATGCAAAACGTCATGGGTGTAGCAATAATTGAAATTGAGATATAGCAAAAAGAAAATGAAGATTTAAAGTGAAATCAATGGGAAAACGCATTTTGTGTGATATTTTCTCTTCTATACATAATATAATCATAATTGTATAGGTGATGTGCAAAATGGCATGGCTGTTGCTTTAATAGAAATGTAGAAATCGCAAAAGGAAAAATGGAGTTTTTACATTCGAATCAATGGGAAAACACACTTTGTGCGATATTTTTTCTCCTATTCAACATTGAACTATAAATTTTTGCGAGAATGTAGAGAATGAGGTGCTCGAATTATGTGCAAAGTCGGCATTATGGTAGCTTTAATGGAATATAAGATATAACAAAAAGAAAATGGATTTTTTTACATTGTAATCAATGGGAAACCACACTTTGTGCGATATTTTCTTTCTTATATAACATGGAACTATAGACTTTTGGGAGAATTTACAGAATGAGGTACGTCAATAATGTGCAAAACGGCATGGCTGTATCTTTAATAGAAATTGAGATATAGCAGAAAGAAAAATTAAATTTTTTCATTAAAATAAATATGAAAACGCTCATTGTGCATTTATTCTCCTAAACATGGTAGAACTGCAAATTTTTGGGGAGAATGTAAGGAATATGGTACTCCAATCACGTGCAAAACAGCATGGATGCAGCTTTAATAGAAATTGAGATATACCAAAAAGAGAAATGGATTTTTTACTTTGAAATCTCAAAAAGCTCACATTGTGTGATATTTTCTCTGTTATGCGACATAGTAGTGTAATTTTTTTTAGAATGTAGGGAATGAGGAACTCCAATCATGTGCAAAATGGCTTGGCTGTAGCTTTATTAGAAATTGATATATTTTAAAACAAAAAATGGAATTTTTCCATTAAAATCAAATGGAAAACACTTTGTGAAATATTTTCCTTTCTATACATAATAGCATCATAACTTTTATACAGAATGTTAGTAATGTGGTACTTCAATCATGTGCAAAACAGAATGGTTGTAGCTTTAATAGATATTGATATATAGTGAAAAGAAAAATGGAGATTTTATATTGAATTAAATGGGAAAACACTTTTTGCGATATTTTCTCTCCTATACAACATAGAACTTTAAATTTTTGTGGGAATGTAGGGAATGAGGCACTCAAATCATGGGCAAAAGAGCATTGCTGTAGCTTTGTTTTAAAATTGAGGTATAGCAAAAAGAAATGTTGAGTTTTTAAATTAAAATCAATGGTAAACAAACTTTCTGCGATATTTTTCTCCTAAACGTCACATAACTATGAATTTTAATGAGAATGTAGGGAAGGAGTGTGCCTATCATGTGCAAAACGCCATGGCTCTAGCTTTAATGGAAATGGAGATGCATTAAAAAGAAAAATGGACTTTTGACATTGAAATCAATGGGAAAATATACGTTGTGCGAAATTTTTATTCCTATACATAATAGAATCATAACTTGTTTTAAGAAGGTTAGGAATGTGGCACACCAATCACAGGCAAAACAGCATGGCTGTGGCATTATTAGGAATTGGGATGTGGCAAAAGGAATAATGGAGTTTTTACATTTAAATCAGTATGAAAACACACTTTGTGTGTTAATTTTACTCCTATACAACATAGAACTGTAACTTTTTTGTGAATGTAGGGAATGAGGAACTCCAATCATGAGCAAAATGGCATGGCTGTAGCTTTAATAGAAATTAAGATACAGCATTGAAATCAATTGGAAAGCACACTTTTAGCATTTTTTCTCCTATACATTATAGAACTGCAAATTTTATCTGAAATGTGGGGAATGAGGTACTTCAATCATGTGAAAAACGGGATGGCTGCAGCTTTAGTAGAAATTGGGACACAGCAAAAAGAAATATGGATGGGTTGTTGTTGTTGTTGTTTGTGTTTTATGGCCCATTGAGTAAAAAGATCATTAGGGCCGACAAAGACAATCTTTATGGGGTGGGGTGTAAAAGGCCAACCCACTATGGTGATAATAAATAAGGGCAAAAGCCCACTGAGGTTTAAAATAGTAAAAGGCAAAAGCCACAAAAGTAACCAGGAGTAAATAAAGGCAAAAGCCAAAACAGATAAAGGGAAACAGGCAAAGCCAAAACCGATAAAGCTAAACTGGCAAAGGCCTTAACAGAAACAAATAAAGGCAAAAGCCAAAACACATACAGTAAAAAGTGGCAATATCCTTGACAGACACTAACAAAGAAGGGCAGACGCCAACACTGACAAAAATGGCAAAAGCCAAAAAGAAGAATAAAAGGAAAGGATGGCATTACAAGGCCTGTCACTTTCACAAAGACAAGCGAGCTCTCCCCCCCTGGGGATTATCCCCAAGTGATGTGGAGAGCACAGGGCTGACTCCCAGTAGAAATCTAAGTTTGTGGTATCTCTCACAATGGTTAATATGTGTGCCACTGTCAGAGGCTCCCAACAGATGTCACACCACGGTTCATACTCACCCCATAGTATGTAGGAGTGGATGAGGAACGTTTGACCAATTCACAGCCGAGCAAGCACAACAACCTCCCTCCGCAACTGGCAGCACGAGGACACCCAGTGCACTGGAGTGTCCTTCAGTGTGCAGAGTTTTTTATTGGTCTCCAAAAACCACTGGGACCGCCATTGTTCATGGATGGCCCACCTCTTCACTGGAAGAGCGTCAGAGGAGGGGACAGCAGTGCCAGGTACATCTGACAGGTGGGCCACCTGCCGGGCATGGGCATCTGCCCTCTCATTGCCCATGATGCCAACATGCCCCAGGACCCACATAAACAACAATGTCTTGACCTGCTTGCAAATTTTGAGCAGTGAACTATGCTCACCCTGAATGATGGTATGTCTGCTATATAGGGTGTGCAACAGCTGGAGGGAGGATAGGGAGTCAGTTGCAAGCACAAAGTGTTGGTGATTCAAACGTTCGATGGAGAGGTGAGCGGTGAGCTCTGCACTTAAGACACTAGTGATGCCTGGAAGGCGGCCCCTATGAGATGACCAGTAGTAAAGACTGACATACCCAAAGAGGTACCATCCTTTGATCCATTCGTGTAAACAAAAACATGGCCCTGATAGGTCAGAGAGAGGCATACAAACTCTTGTTGGTACACTGACCTATCAGTACTGGCTTTCGGGAGGGCAGTGAGAGTCAAATTAAAACTTGGCTCTGGTATTATCCAGGGTGGCACAGAGGCTGGCAGTAAAGCCTGCATTCTAAGTAGAGTCACACCCAGGCCAGTGAGACCATCCAGCCACCCAGATGTCAAATGGAGGGGGAACCCATGGCCAGTGGTTGAATGCCTGTCACAGAGTGCAATTAAAATTGGCTGGGTGTGTAGGGTGCTGTGGCTAACCTTTCAGCCACAAAATATATGCAGCTGCCAAGCACTGCTGCCACACAGTCAGTGGCGGTTCACCAGACTCAGCGTAAAGGCTGAGGACTGGACTTGTGTGGAATGCCCCAGCAGACACTTAAATACCCACATGCACTCTGAAGGTCCAGTTGGACAAAACGCTATGGAGGAAAAACAGCAAATTACCCCTGAGCCCTCACTGGTGCAAGGTCTCAAATATACCATGGCGCCATGTGGTATTATACGCCTTCTCCACATCAAAGAAAACATCTAACAAGTGCTGTTCGTGGAGAAAGGCCTCACATACTGCAGACTCCAATGCGATCAAATGATCCATCAGAGACATGCCAGCACAAAAGCAACATTGGGCATTGGTAAGAAGATTGTGCTATTCTAGATAACACACCAGACGCCAGTTAACCATGCATTCCATGGTTTTACACAGACAGCTAATCAAAGATATGGGCCTGTAATTCATGTTTGTTTGTTTGTTGTTTGTTTGTTTGTGATTTACGGCTTATCGACTACTATGGTCATTAGGGCCCGGAAAGACAATCATCATGGTGGGGGTGTAAATCGCCATCCCACCATGATGGCAATACATCAGGGCAAAAGCCCACTAAAACAAAAAGAAATAACAAGGCAATAGCCGAATAAATATGGTAAATAGCTACAGGCAAAAGCCAAAACAGACGTTAGAAATAAAAACAGCAAAAGCCAAACAGAAAGAAAAATAATTGTGGCAAAGCCAAAACAGATATAACAGAAAAGGTGAAAAAGGTGAAACCAGACATAACAATAACAGTGGCAAAAGCGAAAACAGGCATAACAATAAAGGTGGCAAAAGCCAAAACAGGCATAACAATAAGGGTGGCCAAAGCCTAAACAGACATAACAATAAAAATGGCAAAAGCCAAAACAGACATAAATATAAAAAGGCAAAAGGCAAAACAATCCAAGAATAAATGCATGCTGCTTAAAAGGAAAAGTATATAATTCAGATGTGGTGAAAGAGGCCAGCCTCTTTCACAAATACAAGCGAGCTCTCCACCCCCTGAGGATTACCCCCAAGTGAGGTGGAGAGCTCACGACTGACTCCCAGGCAGTATTGCATTTCATGGTATCTCTCACATTGACTAAAGATGTGTGCCACTGTGAGAGGCTCCCAACAGAAGTCACACCATGGTTGGTCCTCACCCTGTAAAATGTAGGGGTGGGTGAGGAACGTGTGACCGATCCGAAGCTGAGCAAGCACAACCTCCTCCCTCTGCGACTGGCGGCACAAGGACCCCCAGTGCTCTGGGGTGTCCTTCGGTGTGTGGAGTTTGTTGGTGGTCTCTGCAAACCACTAGGCCTGCCATTGTTCATGGACTGCCCGCCACACCATCGGGAGAGCATTGGAGGAGGGGACAACAGTGTTAGGTATATCTGGCAAGTGGGCCACCTGACGGGCATGGGCATCCGCCCTCTCATTCCCCATGATGCCAACATGCCCTGGGACCCACATGAATAACACTGTCTTGCCCTGTTTATGAATCACAAGCAGCAATCTGTGCACACCCTGGACAATGGCATGTCTGCCAGATAGGGTGTGCAACAGCGGAAGGGAGCATAAGGAGTCAGTCGCAACAACAAAGTGTCTGTCATTCAATACTTGGATGAGCTCCAGTGACCTGTGCAGAGCTGTGAGTTCTGCAGTTAAGACACTGGCGACGCCTGGAAGGCGGCCCCCCCATCAGCTGACAAGTTGTAAAGACTGACCAACCCACCGAGGAGCCATCCTTCGACCCATCCGTGTAAATAAAAACATGGCCTCGATAGGTCCAAGAGAGGCGCCCAAACTCTTATTGGTACACTGACCTATCGGTACTGGTTTTGGGTAAGGCTGCAAGCAACAAATCTCAACTTGGCTCTGGCACTGTCCAGGGTGGCACAGAGGCCGGCAGCACAGGCTGCACCCTAGGCAGAGTCACACCCAGGCCAGTAAGACCGTCCATCCACCGCACACCGAATGTAGGGGGAACCCCCTGGCGGCGGTTGAATGGCCGTCTCATAGTGTTACTAAAGACGGCCAGGTATGTAGGGTGCTGTGGCTGACCTTTCAACCACAAAATATATGCAGCTGCAAGGTACTGCCGCCACACAGTCAGTGGTGGTTCACCAGCCACAGCTTAAAGGCTGAGGACTGGACTGGTGTGGAACGCCCCAATGGACACCCAGATGCCAGCGTGATGAACACTGTCCAGCATCTGGAGAGCAGATGGAGCAGCTAGGCCATATAAGCTGCAGCCATAATCGAGACAGGATTGAACGAGTGACCCTTAGAGTAGCAGCATCACCGTTCGATCTGCCCCAAAACCAGTTCCCTGCAGGCACCGCAGAATATTCAGGGACCGAAGGCACTTAGCCTTCAGCTCCCTCAAGTGCGGGACCCATGTCAGATGGCTGTCAAAACGGAGACCAAGAAACCAGGCTGCTTCTACAACTGGGAAGAGGTGGCGCTTTCAAGGTAAGCTGAGGCTCAGGGTGGAGCCCTCGCTTATGACAGAAGTGCATGACCATTGTTTTGTCAGGAGAGAACTTATAGCCACGTGAAGTGGCAAACTCGTTTGCACTGTTGAGTGCCAGTTGCAGCTGACGCTCAATGCTGTGCATCGTGGCAGCCCGGTACCTGATAGAAAAGTCGTCCACAAAGAGGGAATGACTTTACCGGGGGGTGAACGGAGGACGGTAGGCTATTCACTGCAACAGCAAAGAGCGTCACACTCAAGACGCTCCCCTGTGGGACACCATTCTCCTGCAGGAAGGCCAAGGAGTAGGTGTTACCCACACGCACTCTGAAGGTCCGTTCGGACAAAAAGCCATGGAGGAAGAGAGGCAGATTACCCCTGAGCCCCCACTGGTGCAAGGTCTCCAGTATACCATGGCGCCGTGTGGTATCATATGCCTACTCACAGCCACTAACTGCTGTCTGTGGAGAAAGGCCTCACGTACTGCAGTCTCCAGTGAGATCAGATGATCCACTGAAAACCTGCCAGCACGAAAACCACATTGGGCATCGGCAAGAAGGTGGTGCCGTTCCAGATACCACACCAGGCGCCAATTAACCATTCGTTCCATGGTTTTTCAAAGACAGCTCGTCAATGAGATGGGTCTATAATTTGTTGGATGGCTACTATCCTTCCCAGGTTTTGGCAGTGGGATTATAGTAGCCTCTCACCAACCTGCAGGGATTTCATGATGCTGCCAGATGTAATTGAATACCTCAAGGAGGTATGTAACGCCATTCTCTGGTAGGTGTGATAGCATTTGATAGTGGATGCTATCTGGTCCAGGGGCAGTATCCCTGGCTCTTGCTAGAGCTGCATGGAGCTCCCAAAGGGTAAATGATTTGTTATACCCCTTGGCGACACCCCCAGCAAAATTAAGTGGGTGGCGTTCTTCAGCTACTTTAGACTGCTTAAATGCTGCTGTGTAGTGCTGGGAACTGGAGACGGCAGCAAACGTCCTTCCCAGTTCCTCAGCCACCTCACACGGCAGAAGGCAATGTCTTCCTTGTACAAGGAGACCTGAGCCAAATGATGGTAAATATCTGCCTTGGATCTTCCTCGGCGTTTCCCAGACTTTCTTGGAGGGTGTGTGATGGGTGAGTGAGGATATGTACTTACTCCATGAGGAGCGCTTGGCCTCCCTGATCACCCGTCATGCAAATGCCCGGGCTCGGAGAAAGTCGATACGTTTGGCCTCGGTAGGATGAGATTGGAAGCAGCGAAGGGCTCGTCAGTGAGCCCGAATCGCACTCTGACAATCCTCCACCACCATGGCACCCTTGCTCGTGGTGGGTTACACGAGCTCTGGGGGATGGATGCCATTGCCGCCCCGACCACCACTTCTGTGAATTGACTCACTAGGTCGTTTACTCCATCGAAATCACACAGTGGGTGAAAGTAGATATGGCAGGCGAATTCCTCCCAGTCCGCCCGAAGCACACACCACCGTGGTGGGTGCTGGGGAAATGCCTCATCTCCACTGCTAAACCTGATGGGGAAGTGATTGCTTCCACAGGGGTCTGACAAGACCTCCCACTGCAAACCTGGTGTCAACCCAGGAGAGCAGATGGAAAGGTCAATCCATGACAGGCCACCAGTGCCAGTCATCATATGTGTGGGGGCACCTGTGTTGAGGACAATGAGACCATTGTGTGACACCCATTGTTCCACAAGGTGCCCTTGGGTGTTGTGACTGTCCGAGCCCCATTGGGGATTATGGGCATTAAAATCACCAATAATGAAGAAGGGTATTGGAAGCTGGGTGCTGAGGGAGTCGAGGTCTGCCCATGGGATATCAATCCCAGGTGGCATGTAGAGGGAACACAGAGTGGTGGGCACAGCCAGTTGCAATGAGACCGCCACTGCTTTCAGAGGCGTCTGCAGAGCCACCGGCACATGCATGCACCCATTCCGGATAAGGATAGCTACCCCTTCCACAGGGTGGCTTCCTTGCTTCCAGATGTCTGCATATACAGTGTACCTCCATAATGACATGGGGGTATCACTTCGACACAGGATCTCCTGGATCGAGATGCAGATGGGGTTGTGCCTCGAGATCATCAGTTTGATCTCGTCCCTCTTGTGGGAAAACCCTCGACACTTCCATTGTAGGAAATTTACCATCAAGTGGACTCAGGCGGCTTGTTTCTATTCCTCACTTTTCACCATCCCACTGCAGAAAAGGGAGGGACGCCTTCAATTGGTTCATCCTCCTCCATCTCGAAGGAGGAATCCCCATTTTGCCCCACTTTTGGCATGAAACCACCCCGTGCTCTCTGCCATTGGCCAGAGAGCTTGGGTGTTCCTTCCATCTTGCCTCCTGTCACACCCACCGCCCCCTCCGTGAAGGAGGTTGGCTGGGCTGGGACAGGGAGGAAGGCCTTTAAGGGAGATGCATCTCTTTGATGAGTGGCATCAGGGGCCTCCAAAGAAGCTGGCACCGCCAATATTGGGGGGCCCATGCATGCGCCAGAGGCGGCAGTGGAGCCAGAAGAAGCCATGGAAATGGGGTCAGGGTCCGTCTGGCAGCCAATGCTTGCACAGACAGGCACCCCATGGACCCTGCGGGCCAAAGAGGGCGTTAAACGGATGAGAGGGGGGAGCTGAGGTAGGGTTTCCGTCTGGGTACAGACAGAGAACACAGCAGCAGCCTTTGCAGCACCTGCATAGGACACTCCACAAGTGGAGTTCACTGGAAAGGCTAGCAGCCATGGTGCATCCGGGAAAACTAATACCCTTCTGGATACGCAGCACCTGGATCATGCGTTCCTGCAGCCAAGTAGGGCAATCCCGAGAAGAGGCGGGGTGGTTGCCCTTACAGTTTAAGCAGACAGGTGCAGTCTTACAAGGCTCGGGGGAGTGGTCACCCTGTCCACAAGTGCCACACATGGCCTTGGCAGAACACGAATTCTGCCCATGGCCATATCCCTGGCACTTGAAGCATCGAAGTGGACTCGGAATGAAGGCACGCACAGGCAAGCGGAGGTAGCAAGCCATGATGTTCTCCAGCACCTTGGGCCTACCAAAGGTCAGCACCAAGGTGTCAGATGGGTGGGATTCTCCATCCCGTAAGTCCAAGGTGCGGCAAACAGCCACCACACCCTGGTCCCTGAGCTCCTCCACTATCTGCTCCTCTGATTCCCTGCATAGGTCAGGGCACCGCACAACACCTCTACTGGTGTTTAAGGTGCGATGGGGTTCGACCACAATGGGGATATCACTGAGCTTTCGCATTTTTAATAATGCTTCGATCTGGTGGGGGTCATATGCCTCCACCAACAAGGTGCCATTGTGCAGTTTCTTGACTGAAGTCACGTCGCCAGCAATGCCCTTGATGGCTTTGGCGATAAGGAAGGGCGACGCCTTCCCCAAGGCTGCACCATCCTCCCCAGAGATGGAAATAAACTGGGGAGGATAGGAAGAAGGTATGGATGTTTGTTGGACTGCACCGAAAATCTTAGATGCAGGAACATGCTTTGCATCGGTGGTGGAACCCTGCGCCTTAAGGCTAAGAGGTCGTTGCCTCTTGTTAAGGGCAGGTGCCGATGCCATAGACGTCACAGGTTCGTTCCCTGATCCAGTTGGCTTACTGGGGGAATGCGGCCTCTTTTTTGGAGCAGTACATGTCTCCATCAGCTCAGTGGCAGCTGGCCCACTCAATTGGGTGGGACCGAGCCCGCCATCTTCTGGCTCAACACAAGTCATTTAAACTAAAGAAGGGGGAGGGGTGGGGTTATTTGTAGAGGCCCCCAGCCTCTGGGTTATAGTTGCCATAATTGTTATTAATTATGATTTTGCTGCCCGCAGGTCTTACCCACCACCAAGCCCAATGAGGGGATGCCCATTTGGGTCGCCAAGGTTCCTCGGGCAGGATACCGTTAGGGTGGCATAATCCCTGAGTACCGGACCATTGGCATCGGGGTTGACTGCCGGTCCACTTACAGTCACCCTAGGAGGCATAACAACTTATGCGCTTCCGGCCGATTTACCAAGACCAGGCTACTGCCTTGGCCTCCCGTTTGCCCCGGAAGCTGTGGCCAAAGTGATGTTTTGGAGACTGTGGATCGCAACCCTAGTCCCCGATGTCTGTCAGCCACCTCACCAGTGTGGAGTGGCCAAGAGATATCGCAGGTCATGCGCCTCCTCAACCACCGGGATCCACTTTTCCCAGGGTACAGGTCTCCACACACGGCAAACATGTGGGTAGGCGTTTGTTTATGGTCACCTCATTGAGGAGCCTACATCGACCAAGAACAAGTCAGACCAAACGCTCAAACAACCACGATATTGGTATCGTCCTGTCCAGAACACATCATAGACAAGGACGACAGTGGTGTTGTCCAGACTGGGGCAAGGAAAGGTCACCCCTTTTATTCGCCTCTTACAACATGCAGGTATGCAGTGTGCCTATTCTACCCTGTGCACACACGGGGGTGTTATTCGTGGGTAGGCTACTATCCTTTCCAGGTTTTGGGATGGGAATGATGATAGCCTCCCACCAGCAAACAGGGATTTCTTGATGCTGCCAAATATAATTAAAATCCTCAAGAAGGTAGGAAAGACCATTCTCAGGTAGATGCCATAACAATTGGCAATGGATGTTATCAGGACCAGGGGCAGAATGCCTGGCCCATGGTAGAGCAGTCTGCAGCTCCCAAGGGGCAAATGGGTCGTTATACCCCTCAGCAACACCACCAGAGAAGTTAATTGGAAGGCATTCTGCAGCTTCTTTCTGTTTGATGAAAGCTGCAGTGTAGTGCTGGGAACGTGAGATGGCTGCAAATGTTCTTGCCAGCTCCTCAGCCACCTCACAAGGCAGAAGTTAATGTCTCCCTTCCACAAGGAGACCAGAAATACAGGATTGTAAGTAACTTCCCTGGATTTCTCTCAGCTTTTCCCAGACATTCCTGGATGGCATGTGGTGGGCAAGCGAAGAGACATACTCACTCCATGAGGAGAATTTGGCCTCCTTGATTACCCGTCATGCATATGCCCGGGCTCTGAGGTAGCTCAGTTGGATGAGACTGGAAGACGAAAAGGGAGCCCCTGCAGGCCCGAATCGCACTCTGACAGTCGACCATCCACCATGGCACCCATGCTCGTGGAGGCTTACACAAGCTCTAAGGAACAGAAGCCAATGCCTCCCTGATCACCACCTCTGTGAAGTGGCACACTAGATATTGACCCCATCAAAATCGTGCAGTGGGCAAAAGTGGATGCAATGAGCAAACTCCTCCCAGTCAGTGGTTGTTGGGGTAATGCCTCACTTCCACTGCTAATCCTGATGGGGAAGAGGTCACTTCCATCATGGTCAGACAGAACCTCCCATTGCAGACCTGGCGCCAACCCAGGAGAGCAGATGGAGAGGTCTATACAGGAAAGACCACTAGTGGCAGTCATCACATGTGTGAGGGCACCAGTGTTGAGGACAATGAGGCCATTGTTCCACAAGGAGCCCTTGGGGGTTTTGACTGTCTGAGCCCCAATGGGAGTTATGGGAATGAAAATCTCCCATAATCAGAAAGGGTCTGGGAAGCTGGGCTGTGAGGGAGTCAAGGTCGGCCAATGGGATATCAATCACAGGAGGCAGGTAGAGGGAACATAGAGTGGTGGGATCATTCAGTTGCAGTGAAACAGCCGTGGCTTAGAGAGGCGTCTGCAAAGTCACTGGGGTGTCCGTGCATCCATTCTGCATTAGAAAAAAAAGAAATATGGAATTTTTACATTGAAATCAAGGGGAAAACACACTTTGTGTGATACTTTCTCTCCTATACAACATAAAACTGTATTTTCTTTACAAGATTGTAGGCAGTGAGGTACTTCATGGATGTGCAAAACGGCATGGATGTAGCTTTAATAAACATTTAAATATATAGCAAAAAGTAAAATGGAGTTTTTACCTTGATAATAACGGGAAAACACACTTTTTGCAATACTTTCTTTCCTTACATAATAGAATCATAACTTTTATGCAGAATGTTAGGAATGTGGTACTCCAATAATGTGCAACACGGCATGGTTATAGCTTTAATAGAAATTGATATATTTTAAAAAGAAAAATGGAGTTTTTCCATTAAAATCAATGGGAAAACACACTTTGTGCAATATTTACTTTCCTACACATAATAGCATCATAACTTTTATACAGAATGTTAGGAATGTGGTACTTCAATGATGTGAAAAACGGAATGGTTGTAGCTTTAATAGATATTGATATATAGCAAAAAGAAAGGATAAGAGAATCATAGCTTTTATACAGAATGTTGGGAATGTGGTACTCCAATCATGTGAAAAACGGCATGGCTGTAGCTTTAATAAAATGAAGTTTTTACATTGAAATCAATTGGAAAACATACTTTGTGTGATATATCCTCTGCTCTATGACAAAGATAGGTAAACTTTGTGAGAATATAGGACGTGATGTACTCCAATCAAGTGCAAAACATCATGGCTTTAGCTTTAATGGAAATTGAGATATAAGAAAAAAAGAAATATGAAGTTTCTCCTTTGAAATCATTGGAAAACAACACTTTGTGCGATATTTTCTCTCCTGTACAACAAAGAACTGCAGATGTTAGTAAGGAAGAAGGGAATGAGGTACTCAAATCATTTGCCAAATGGCATGGCTGTATCTTTAATACAAATTGAGATAAAGTCAAAAGAAAAATGGAGTTTTCACATTGAAATCAATGGGAAAACACACTTTGTGTGATAATTTCTCTCCTATACAACATAGAACTGTAAATTTTGCAAGAATGTAGGGAATGAGGTGGTGTAATTATCTGCAAAACGGCATGGCTGCCGCTTAAATAGAAATTGAGATATAGTGAAAAGAAAAGCAGTGTTTTTACATTGAAATCAATAGGAAAATTCTTTTTGTGCAAAATTTTTATTCCTACACATAATAGTATCATAACTTTTCTCCAGAATGTTAGAAATGTGGTACTTCAATCCTTTGCAAAACGGCATGGCTGTAGCTGTAATAGAAATTGAGATATGAAAAAAGAAAAATGGAGATTTTCCATTGAAATCTATTGGGAAAACCCAATTTGCAGATTTTTTCTCCTATGCATGATAGAACTGCAAGTTTTTGCAAGTATGTAGGGAATGTGGTACTCCAATCATGTGCGAAATGGCATGGCTGCAACTTTAATAGAAATTAAGATATTGCAAAAAGCAAAATGGCCTTTTTACATAGAACTTTAAATTTTTGCGAGAATGTAGGGAATTAAGTTCTCCAATCATGTGCAAAACGGCATCGCTGTAGGGAATGAGGGAATGAGGTACTGCATGTATGTGAAAAGTGGTATGGCTGTAGCTTTAATAGAAATATAGATATAGCAAAAAGAAAAATAGTTTTTGCATTGAAATCAATGGGAAAACACACTTTGTGTGATATTTTTTGTTCTATAAAACATAGAACAGTAAATTTTTGTGAGAATGTAGGGAAAAGTAGTCCAATCATGTGCAAAATGGCATGGCTGTAGTTTTAATAGAAATTGAGATATAGCAAAAAGAAAAATGGAGTTTTTACATTGAATTCAATAGGAAAACACACTTTGAGTGATATTTTCTCTCCTATGCATAATAGAATCATAACTTTTATAAAGAATTCTAATTCTAATATAATAATCTGCAAGAAGCCTTTTTTAGCCAATATGGCAGTGGAGAGACTAACTCTCAATCATACTTATGATAACATAATACACCTAAAACCCTAAGCTATATTTCTGTAGCCTCCAAAAATACAATACTAGCTATGGTTGGTTTTCCTTGGATGAAACCCTCCACCTTATCCTCACCAAGGCTAATCCATTGTCAAATTACTTTTGGCAAAATTGACCAGTAGTATGAGTCTGTCTGTGCTCTAACCTCTTTCAGTTTATGTGAATGATCCTTTCTGCCTTTATACTCAGCTGGGGACACACTTCCAGTGAAAGGTGCATTACATCCTAGTAGCAGCAGTCTTATAAATAGGCTATTGCTGTGAGATGTATGCCTGTGGCTTAATGTATTCCACCCTTGTTCCTTAATCATGGCAGATACACTCTCTGTGTGAGAAAAACTATGATGTACAATTATTTCTGCTCTCCGTTGGATCATTTCAACCTCCCAAGATAATTCCTGCCTGAAGGGGAATGAAATTAGACTGCAATACTCCCAAATTGGGCGTACCATATAAATATATACTGTTTCCTTTACCTCCTTTGTGCTATCTCAAAGGACCCTATTAATCAGATGGAGGAATTAACCAGCCCTCCCAATCACATTACCAATGTGATACTTCCAATTGCCCTAACTATTTAAGACAATTCCCAGATGTTTATGGGTTAAAACCCTATCAACAATAACTCCACCTATGTGATAATCAAAATTAAGTAGCTTTCTAGATCTCGATAATGTAAGGAAACCATAATTTTTAGCTCCAATTTATACTCTTATCATGTGCAAAACGGCAGGGCTGTAGCTTTCATAGAAATTGAAATACAGCCAAAAGAAAAAAAAGGGTTTTACATTGAAATCAATAGGAAAACACACTTTATGCGATTCTTTGTGTCCTATACAGCAAAGAACTGAATATTTTTGTGGGATTGTCGGAAAGAAGGTAATCCAATCATCTGAAAAATGGCGTGGCTGCAGCTTTATTTGAAATCGAGACATAGCCAAAGAAAAAATGGAGTTTTCACATTGAAATCAATGGGAAAACACACTTTGTGCGATATTTTCTCTCATATACAACATAGAACTGTAAATTTTTGTGAGAATGTAGGGAATGAGGTACTCCAATCATTTGCAAAACGGCATGGCTGCAGCATTAATAGAAATTCAGGTAAAACAAAAAGAAAAATGGAGTTTTTAAATTGAAATCAATGGGAAAACACACATTGTGTGATATTTTCTTTCCTATACATAATAGAATCATAACTTTTATCCAGAATGTTGGAAATGTAGTACTCCAATCATTTGCAAAACGGCATGGCTGTAGCTTTAATAAAAATTGAGATATAGGAAAAAGAAAAATGGAGTTATTACTTTGAAAACAATAGGAAAACCCACTTTGTGCGAAATTTTCCTTCCTATGCATAATAGAATAATAACTTTTATCAGAATGTTGGTAATGTGGTAATCCAATCATGTGCAAAATGGCATGGCTATAGCACTATAATACAAATTGAGATATAGCAAAATGAACAATGGAGTTTTCACAATGAAAACAATGGGAAAACACAGTTTGTGTTATATTTTCTCTCCTTTGCAACATAAACCATAAATTTTTATAAGTATGTAGGGAATGAGGTACTCCAATAATGTGCAAAACGGCATGTCTGTAGCTTTAATAGAAATTGAGATATAGCAAAAAGAAAAATGGAGTTTTTACATTAAAATCAATGAGAAAAAAAACTTTGTTTGATATTTCCTCTTCCATACATATCAGAATCATAACTTTAACCCAGAATGTTAGGAATTTGGTACTCAAATCATGCTGAATAAGGCTTGGCTGTAGCTGTAATAGAAATTGAGATACAGCAAAAACAAATATGGAGTTTTTCCAATAGCAAAACACAGTTTTTGTGATATTTTCTCTCCTATACAACTAAGAACTGTAAATTATTGCAAGAATGTGGGGAATGAGGAACTCCAATCATGTGCAAAATGGCATGGCTGTAGCTTTAATAGAAATTGAGATATAGGAAAAAGAAAAATGTTTCTGTAATGAAATCAATGACAAAACGCACTTTATGCATTTTTTCTCCTATACATGATAGGACTGAAAATTTTATCCAGAATGTAGGGAATGTGGTAATCCAATGATGTCCAAAATGGAATGGCTTCAGCAATTGTAAGAATTGAGATACAGCAAAAAGAAAAATGGAGTTTTAACATTAAAATAAATGGCAAAACACACTTTGTGTGATATTTTCTCTCCTACACAACATAGAACTGTAAACATGTAGCTATAATAACTATAATATATGCAATAATAGCTATAATATATAGCTATAATAGCTATAATATATGCTAATAATAGCTATAATATAGCTATAATAATAACTATAATAGCTATAATATATGCAATGAGTTACTCCAATAATGTGCAAAACGGCAAGGCTGTAGCTTTAATAGAATGTGTGATATAGAAAAAGATAAATGGAGTTTTAACATTAAATTCAATGTGAAAAACACTGTGAGATACTTTTTCTCCAATATGTAATAGGATCTTCACTTTTATCCAGAATGTTGGTAATGTGGTACTCCAATCATGTGAAAAATGGCATGGCTGTAGCTTTAAAAGAAATTGAGGTGTAGCAAATGGAAAAATGAAGTTTTTCCATTAAATTCAATGAGAAAACTAACTTTGTGCAATATTTCCTTTCTTATTTCATAATAGAATCATAACTTTTATGCAGAATGTTGGTAATGTGGTACTGCAATGATGTGAAAATTGCCATGGCTTTACCTTTAATAGAAATTGAGATATAGCAAACAGAAAAGTTGAGTTTTTACATTAAAATTAATGGGAAAACCCACTATCTGCAATATTTTATCTCCTCTTCAACATAGAACTGTAAATATTTGCAAGAATGTACATAATGTACATTCTTGCAAAGCACATTCTTGTACATTTATTTGAAATCAATAGGAAAGCACACTTTGTGCAGTATGTTCTCTTCTATTCAACATTGAACTGTAAATATTTGCCACAATATATGAAAAGAGCTACTCCAGTAATGTGCAAAACGGCATGTCTGAAGTTGTAATAGAAATTGAGATATAATAAAAAGAAAAATGAAGTTTTTACATTAAAATCAATGAGAAATCACACTGTGTGATATATTCTCTCCTATACAACATAGAACTATAAATTTTTGCGAGAATTTAGGGAATGAGGTACATGCTATGAGGTACAGGTACAGGCTATAGCTTTATTGGAATTTGAGATATAGCAAAACGAAAAATGGAGTTTTTACTTTGAATTAAATGGGAAAACAAACTTTTTGTTATATATTCTTTCCTATAAAACATGGAACAGTAAATTTTTGCAAGAATATATGGGATGAGGTACTCCTATCATATGCAAAACGGCATGGGTGGAGGTTCAATAGAAATTGAGATATAGAAAAATGAAGATTTTACATTGAAATCAATAGGAAAACAAACTTTGTGCGATATTTTCACTCCTATACAACATAGAAATGTAAATTTTTGCAAGAATGCATGTGATGAGGTGCTCCCATCATGTGAAAAATTACATGGCTGTAGCTTTCATAGAAATTAAGGTATAGCAGAAAGAAAAATGTTGTTTTTCCATTGTAATCAAAGGGAATACACACTTTGTGACATATTTTCTCTTCTATAAAGAATAGAAGTTAAATTTATGTTAGAATATGGCGAATGAGGTACTCCAATCATGTGCAAAACGGCATGGCAGTAGCTTTAGTAGAAATGGATAGATAGCAAAAAGAAAAATGGAGTTTTTATCTTCAAATCAATAAGTAAACCTAATTTGAGTGGTATTTTATTTCCTATTTATAATAAAATCATATCTTTTACTGAGAATGTTGGGAATGTGGTACTTCAATCATTTGAATAACAGCATTGCTTTAGCTTTAATTGAAATTGAGATATAGCAAAAAGAAAAAATGGAGCTTTTACATTGAAATCAATGAGAAAACATACTTTGTGCGATATTTTCTCTTCAACACAACATAGAAATGTAAATTTTTGCAAGAATGTAGTGAAGGATGTACACTAATCATGCACCAAATGGCATGGCTGTAGCTTTATTAGAAATTGAGATACAGCAAAAAGAAAAGTAGAGATTTTACAATAAAACCAATGGGAAACAATACTTTCTGCAAAATTTTCTCTTCTATACAACATAGAACTGTAAATTTTTGAAAGAATGTAGGGAATGAGGTACTCCCATGATGTGCAAAGTGGCTTGGCTGTAGCTTTAATAGAAATTGAGATATAGTGAAAAGAATAATGGAGTTTTTACATTCAAATCAATGGGAAAAAAACTTTCTATGATAGTTTCTCTCTTATACAACAGAGAACTGTAAATTTTTTTAAGAATGTAGGGAATGTGGTACTCCAATCGTGCGCAAAACGCCATGGCTGTAGCTTTAATAGAAATTTAGATATAGCAAAAAGAAAAATGGTATTTAAATCAATGGTAAAACATATTGTGCGATATTTTCTCTCCTATAAAACATAGAACTATAATATTTAGAGAGAATGTAGGGAATGAGGTTCTACAATCATGTGCAAAATGGCATGGCAATAGCTTTAGTAGAAAATGAGATATAGCAAAAAGAAGAATAGAGTTTCTCCATTGTAACCAATAACTAAACACACTTTTAGTGGTATTTTCTCTCCTATACATAATAGAATCATAACTTTTATCCAGAATTTTGGGAATGTGGTACTCCAATCATGTGCAAAACGGCATAGCTGTAGCTATAATAGAAATTCAGATATAACAAAAAAATGGAGTTTTTACATTGAAATCAATGGGAAAACTCACATTGTGCGATATTTTCTCTCCTATACAACATAGAACTGTAAATTGTTGCGAGAATGTAGGAAATAAGGTACAGTAGAACTCCAGTTATCTGAATCAATTGGGACTGGACCCCATTCGGATAATCAAAAATTCGGATAATTGGATTTTTTCCGAATAAAGGGTCGAAATGGGAGAAAATACGACGTGTACGTGTACCATACTGTAAATGGAAGTCATTGCTTGCGGAACATCTCGGTCAAAGTACGCTTTTCAACTGGCAGGATCCATTTTCAGGTAGCCAAGTCACACATTGTTTTGAAAATTGTAGTACGTTTCCTCATAATTTTTTTTTCTGAAATTCTGAAAGCGATTCGGATGATAGGAGTTCAGAAAATTGGAGTTCTACTGTACTTCAATCATGTGCAACACGACATGGCGCGGCATGTCAAAAAATGGAGTTTTCACATTGAAATTAATGGGAAAATACCCTTTTAGCAATATTTACTTTCCTATATATAATAGAATCATAACTTTTGTCCAAAGCGTTGGGAATGTGGTACTTCAATCACGATTATAACAGCATTACTGTAGCTTTAATTGAAATTGAGATATAGCGAAAAGAAAAATGGAGCTTTTACATTGAAATCAATGGGAAAACACACTTTGTGCGATATTGTCTCTCCCACACAACATAGAGATGTAAGTTTTTACAAGAATGTAATGAAGAAGGTACTTCTACGATTTGTAAAGCAGGCTATATCTTTAATAGAAATTGAGAGAAAGTGAAAAGAAAAATGAAGTATTTACATTGAAATCAATGAGAAAACACAATTTGCGCAAAATTTTTTTTCCTATACATAACAGAATAATAACTTTTTACCACAATGTTGGGAATGTGGTACTTCAATCATGTGCAAAACGGCATGGCTGTAGCTTTAATAGAAATTGAGATATAGCAACAAGAAAAATGGAGTTTTTATATTGTAATCAGTAAGAAAACACACTTTGTGCAATATTTTCTCTCCTATAAAACATAGAACTGTAAATTTTTCTGAGAATGTAGGGAATGAGGTACTCCAATCAAATGCAAATCAACATGGCTTTAGCTTTAATGGCAATTGACATGCAGCAAAAAAAAAATGAAGTTTTAACATTGAAATCAATAGGAAAACACACTTTGTGCTATATTTTCTTTCCTATACAACATTATATTGTAAATTCTTTTGAGACTGTGGGGAATAATGTACTCCAATCATGTGCAAAATGGCATATCAATATAGCAAATGCCAAAAAATGCAGTTTTTACATTGAAAGCAATGGGAAAACTAACTTTGTGCCATATTTGCTTTCCTATACATAATAGAAAGAAAAATTTTTTGCAGAAAGTAGGAAATGTGGTACTCCAATTATGTGCAAAGCGGCAGCCCTGTAGGTTTAATACAGATTGAGATATAGCAAAATTTGTTCAATTAAATCCATGGGACAATGCACTCCTTAACATGATAGAACTGCAAATTTTGGCTAGAATGTAGGGAATGCAGTACTCCATTGAAATCAATAGAAAACACACTTCATGCAAAATTTTCTTTCCTATACATTATAGAATCATAACTTTTATTTTTATTGTAGGGAATATGGTACTCCAATCATGTGCCAAACGGCATGGCTCTAGCTTTAATAGGAATGGAGATATGGCAAAAAGAAAAATAAGTTTTTCTATTAAAATCAATGGGAAAATACACTTTGTTCTTTTTGTTTCCTCTTAATGATAGAACTGCCAATATTGGCCAGAATGTAGGGAATGTGGTACTCCAATCATGTGCAAAATGGCTTGGCTGCAGCATTAAAGGAAATTTAGATAAAGCAAAAAAAAGTGGAGATTTTACATTGAAATCAATAGGAAAACACACTTTGTGCGATATTATCTCTGCTATGCAAAATAGAACTGTAAATTTTTGCAAGAATGTAGGGAATGAGGTACTCCAAACATGTGCAAAACGGCATGGCTGTAGCTTAAATAAAAATTGAGAAATAGCAAAAAGAACAATGGAGTTTCTACATTGAAATCAATGGGAAAACACACTTTAAGCAATATTTTCTTTAATATTTTGGTTTGGTTTTGATATTTATGCTTTACATCCCCTAAACAGGCGAACCCATAGGTAGGGGATGAATATCTGAGTATACTCATGATATTCCTGACAATCAATAGATACTCAGAGGATAATGGGAAATGTGGAAGGAAAATAGGGTGAGGGATGAGGAAGTTTTAATGCACCTGCAATTCTAACAAACGCCATATGGTCCAATAAGTTAAGTGACTAATCCCAATGTAATACCCCTGATTATTCATCATGAAAATACACAAATTTTAAAAAATAATGAAATATTTAAAACTTTCAATAATATAAAAGGACAAAAAACCATTCTAAAAACATTAAATTTCTATTAAAATTTGAAAACCAACGTTTCACCTACCAGAACATTAATTTTAAAAGTGAACTACATTATTAATTGTCATGAAGGGCACTCTGCAGTGTAGTTTACTTGAGCTGCTTAAAAGTAGATATTACCTTTGGTTTCAATTTTCTTGGTGTTAATATTAGGTCATCAATAGTCAGCTTACTGAGATTAAAATCTTGAGCCAAATATATAGAGCTGTTTGTATTGCCTGTGCAGACAAACAGATACATCTGTCGAGATGGTCGGTAAGGCACAAAAAATGAAATTTTACTTAATAGGTATGGGCTATCAATTCGATTTGTGAGCATTCTGTGTAGCCACATACAGTAGAACTTCGGTATATCGAACTCGCTTATATCGAAATCCTGCTTATTCCCGCTTATATCGAAGCTTGAGCGCCGGTCCCGCCCGATGTAAATTTGAGCTTTACATATAATTCCGGATTTGGAGATATCGAATCTCGGATATATCGAACTATTTTTCACGGTCCCCTGAGGTTCGATATAACGAGATTCTACTGTAATTCTTGAATATGTTATAAATTTCATGAATGAAAGTGCATGGATTCCAGTCTGGTTAGCCCCACTATTCTTTTGAGTAAAATTACTTCTAGCTAACTGGTAGATTTCTGAGGGGCGGCATATGGACCAGCACACAATGCAATTTTATATTACTGGTTTGATAAGTGAGTGAAATAGCAAAGAGAGCAATGGTGGAATATTCTGCATTCCTTTCATGTATGCAATATAATGATAAGCTCTTTTCACTTTTAAATAAATGTGATTCACATGTGTTGCCATGGTCAATTTACTGTCTAGCATTATGCCTAAATCCTGCACTACTCCACTATGGGGTATTAAAGATCCACCACTAAATGTATAAGGGAATATAATAGGTGAGTGAATCCGGAAAAATGAAATAATGAGTGTTTTACCCTGGTTGACTAATAAATTGTTACAGGAGAGCTTTTCCACCTGTTCAAATGACTCATTCAGTAAAATGGCAGACTGATGATTTAATATCTTTGACAGCTTGAGATCATCAGCAAATCCCAAGCTTGTTACCTCATGGGGAATGTTAAACAAAAGGACATTCATATAAATATTAAATAGCATTGGGCTGATAGCACTTTGCTGTGGCAAACCAACTTCCTGCACATAAAACCGTTTACTCACAGACCTTCCAATTTTTATAAAGTTCTGCCTCATAGTAATATAACTGCGTAATAAGCCCAGAATTTTCCATCCATGCCATTCTCACCAAGTTTCCACAGGAGCAAAGGAATTGATACACAATCAAAAGCATTTGAAAGATCCAGATATATTGTATCAACCTAGCGCCATTGTGCAAATGCCTTGTTGATCATATCTAGATGCATCAATAGATTAGTCTCTTTGGAGCGCCCTTTGCAAAAACCATGTTGCTCTGTACTTAAAAAGGATTAGCACCAGAGCATCAACTTTGTTGAAAAAATACATTATAGGATCTTAACTACTGGGGAAAGTAGCAAAATATGCCGATAGCTAGAAACATCAGAACGTGCTCCTTTCTTAAAAAATAGGAGACACAAAAGCAGTCTGCCATATTAATAGAACATACTGGTTCTGTAGGCATTTAGAGAATCAGCTGGCTAATACTGGTCAAAATGAATCTCTGTAAGCTTTTATGATAAGTGGGGGAACACCATCTGGGCCAGGAGATAATGTAGGCTTTTACTTTAAAATGGCTGCTTGGACCTCTGAGGATGAAACTTCAGTCATATTTAGGGAATCACCACCAGGTGGCAGAGGAAAAAGGTAGCTAAATGACTTAGTAACTGGGGAAGCTAAAGCACTCTGTAATTTGTCATAATGTCCTATAAAGGCATCACTGACATTAACAGCATCTGAGACTAATGAATCATTATGAGTAAGGGTAATGACCCCATTTCTGTCTCCTGTCAGCTTCCTAATCCCTGACGAAAAGGTTTGGGAAAAATTTCTTTTCTGGAAAAGCTTAGAAATATACTCTTGTTGTGAGTTGATCAGCAGCATTATCAATATACTCTTGTTGTGAGTTGATCAGCAGCCTTTCCAATAATGCTCTGTTATAGCTACAGATGGGCGATTTTTATTCTGTGAAAACAGTCGTCTCCTTAACTTAATCAATTGTATTAATTCAGGACTAAACCAACAAGGGATGCCTGTAGATGCCTAATCCCCTTCTTAACAGGAATACACGTTGCAAAAGATGCCTCTAAAGTCCTGTAAAATCCATCTATGGCCTTTTCAGGGTCACAGTGTGAACATTCAGACACCCAAGGTGCATTTGTTAGGCAGTGACACAATTTTATATAGTTCCCTTGGTACCAGTCACAATATGGGTCAGCCTAATCCACCAGTCCTCCCATCTGGTAAGCCCAAACAAATTCAAATACAAGTGCTGGATGGAATGGCTCAAACTTGGAAAGAGGGACTAGTTCCTCCCTTAGATCCTCCTGTATATCAGAGAAACACAGGTCCAAAAGATGACCCATGCCGATAACAATATTTTTGAGTTGATGCAATTTGGTACATGCAGAGAGAGCTATAGGAGACCTACCCTTTGAAACCATAATATAATCATAACTTTTATCCAGAATGCATAATCAAATCATAACTTTTACATAATACAGAATTCATAATATAATCATAACTTTTATCCAGAATGTTCAGAATGTGGTACTCCATTCATGTGCAAAGTGGCATTGCTATAGCTCTATAATAGAAATTGAGTTATAGCAAAATGAAAATTGGAGTTTTTACATTGAAATAAATGGGAAACAACAGTTTGTGAGATATTTTCTCTCCCATACAACATAAAAAAGTAAATTTTTGCAAAATTGTGCAATACAGCATGGATGTAGATTTAATAGAAATTGATATATCGAGAAAAAATAGAGTTTTTACATTAAATTCAATAGGAAAGCACACTTTGTGTGATATTTTCTCTCCTATACATAATGGAATCATAACTTTTATCCAGAATGTTGGGAATGTGGTACTCCAATCATGTGCAAAACGGCATGGCTGTAGCTTTAATAGAAATTGAAATACAGCAAAAAGAAAAATGAAGTTTTTTATTTAAATGAATGGGAAAACACCCTTTTTGTGACACTTTCTCTTCTATACAACATAACACTGTAAATATTTGCAAGAACGTAGGGAATCAGGTTATCAAATCATATGCAAAATGGCACGGCTGTAGCTTAAAAAAATTAAGATTTAGCGAAAAGAAAAATGAAGTTTTTCCATTATAATCAATAGGAAAACGTACTTTGTGCATTTTGTCTCCTATACATCATAGAACTGCAAATTTTAGCCAAAATGTCTGGAATGTGGTACTGCAATTATGAGCAAAACGGCATGGCTGTATTTTTAATAGAAATTGAGATACTGTATATAAGAAATTTAAATGGTTTTTTATTGAAATAATGGGAAACAACACGTTGTGCAGTATTTTTGCTCCTATACAACATAAAACAAATGAAGAGAATGAAGGGCATCAGAATGAAGGGCATCAGGTACTCCAATCAAGTTTAAAAAGGCATGGCTGTAGCATTAATAGAAATTGAGATAAATCAAAAAGAAAAATGGAGTTTTTACGTTCAAATCAAAAGTAAACGCACTTTGAGCAGTATTTTCTCTCCACTACAACATCGAACTGTAAATTTTTGTGAGAATTTAGGGAATGAGGTACTGCTATTATGTGCAACACGGCATGGCTGTAGCTATAATTGAAATTGAGATATATTTAAAAGAAAAATGGAGTTTTTACACTGAAATCAAAGGGAAAATACACTTTGTGCAATATTTTTATTCCTATACATACGAGAATCATAACTTTCATCCAGAATGTTGGGAATGTGGTACTCCAACCAAGTGCAAAGCAGAATGGTTGTAGCTTAAATAGAAATGGAGATATAGAAAAATGAAGTTTTTACATTGAAATCAATAAGAAAACACACTTTCTGCAATATTTTCTCTCCTATACAACATAGAACTGCAAATTTTTGTGAGAATGCAGGGAATGAGGTACTATAATCATGTGCAAAACGGCATGGCTGTAGCTCTAATAGAAACTGAGATATAGTAAAAGGAAATATGGTGTTTTTCCATTGAAATCAATGAAAAACCACAAATTGTGCATTTTGTCTCCTATAAGAGATTAAAATGCAAATTTGGCAAAAATGAAAGGAATGTGGTACTCCAATCATGTTCAAAACTGCGGGGCTGCAGCTTTAATCGAAATTGAGATATAGCAAAAAGAAAAATGAAGTTTTTACATTGAAATCCATATGACAATATGCTTTGTGTGATATTTTCTTTACTAATTAATAGAATTATAACATATTTTCAGAACGTTGGGAATAAGGTAATCAAGTCATGTGTTAAACGGCATGGCTGTAGCTTTATTAGAAATTGAGATATAGAGAAAAAAATGGAGTTTTTACATTGAGAATATAATAAAACACACTTTGCATGACATTTTCTCTCCAATACAACATAGAAATAAATTTTTGTGAGAATGTAGGGAATGTGGTACTCCAATCATGTGCAAAACGGCATGGCTTTAGCTTTAATAGAAATTGAGGTATAGTAAAAAGAAATATGATGTTTTTCCATTGAAATCAATGGAAAGACGCAATTTGTGCATTTTGTCTCCTATATATGATAAACTGCAAATTTGGCAAGAATGTAGGGAATGTAGTACTCCAATCATGTGCAAAACGGCAGGGCTGCAGGCTATAGCAAAAAGAAAAATGAAATTTTTACATTGAAATTCCATTGAACATTTTCCATTGAAATCAAATAGACAATCACACTTCGTGCGATATTTTCCTTCCTATATATAATAGAATAATAACTTCTTTTTCAGAACGTTGGGAAAGTGGTACTCCAATAATGTGCTTGCATGGCTGGCATGGCTGTGTGATCTTTGTGTATAACACTTTGTGTGATATTTTCTCTCCTACACAACGTAGAACTGTAAATTTTTGCAAGAATGTTCAGAATGAGATACTCCAATGACAGTATGTGCAATATGGCATGGCTATAGCTTTTATAGAAATTGAGAAATAGGAAAAAGAAAAATTAAATTTTTACATTAAAAAAACGGGAAAATGATATTTTCTCTGCTATACAACATAGAACTGTAAGATTTTGTTAAAATGTAGGGAATGAGGTACTCCAATCATGTGGAAAATGGCATGGCTGTAGCTTAAATGGAAATTGAGATATTGCAAAAACAAATATAGGGTTTTTACATTGAAATCAATAGAAAGACACACGTTGGTTAGGGAGAACTGCCATGTGAGTGTGGGACCTCTGCTCACTTGGTAATGATGGTGATAAGACCATTGATGAGTGTCTCCTGTGGGTTTGGACAGCACTTCCTCCACAGGTAGCCCATCCTCTTCTGCTGCAGGTTCTGGAGATTTGTCTTGGGTGCCCTCAGTCAGAGCTGAACCTCTAAAGACAGGGGCTAGACTAAGGCAAGGAACATGGTATTTTGGGACCCTCTAAGGAAAACCTCAAACATCTAAAGATTAGTATTGCATTTCTCCAGGGCACAAAATTTAAGGGGAGTAGATCATGGGCCCTGGGTGAGGGTTACAGACTGATTTACACCAGTAGTGATGAAGGAAGAAATGGGGTGGGCATTGTGCTGAGTAGGGAATTGCAGCAGGGAATCACTTCTGTCAAGAGAGTTAGTAGCAGGATAATGGTAGTCACATTAGTTTGGCAGGGTATAGGGCTCCTCCTCATTAGTGCATATGCCCCTCATGCAGGCCTGGGTGATGCAACAAAGGTAGGTTTTTGGAGTTAGTTTGATGAGGTGGTTCAGTTTGTGAACAGCACAATTAAACAGGGTAAGGGAAATGAGCGCCTAATTATTGGGGGTGACTTTAATGCCCATGTGAGCAAAGATGGTTTGGGATATGAGGAGGTACATGGGGGATGAGGGTATGGGATAATCAACCCTGAGGGGAAAAAAGTTCCTGAGACAGCAAGAGCACATGGCCTTGCATTGGCCAACACATGGTTCCAGAAGAAGGAAATGCACCTAATCACGTTTCAGTCCCCTCAGGGGAGGTCCCAGAGAGACTTTTTCATGGTTAGGAAGCAGCATAGGGCAGAAATCTAAGATTGCTGGGCACTACCCAGTGAGGATTTTTAGAAGGAAAGTTGCCATAAGCTGCTCATGATACAATTCCTAATAAAGGGGGTAGTTAGGAAACCTACCTGGAAAGGAGAATCCATCATTAGGTGGTGGAAGTTGCCCACCAAGGCAGATGAATTAAGGCAAGAGGCTCTCAGCCAGGTGGACTGGGATTGGGATGGGTCAGCAAATGCCATGTGGGTCAGGGTTGCAATGAAAATTAGGAGATGTCGAGGAGCACTGCTAGGCATGGGTAGAGTAGGAGAAAACTCACAGGGTAGGCAGAAATGGTGGTGGAATGAGAAGGTAGAAGTGGCAATAAAATTAAAGATTGTAGCTTTCCAGGGATGGAGGGAAATAGGGGATCAGGGGTCAAAGACAGACGATGTTAAGGCAAGGAAAAATGCCAGGAGGGCCATTGCACTGGTCAAGTACCAGAAGTTTGAGACTTTATATTAAAAGTTGGGGACAAGGGAAGGAGAGACAGAAGTTTTTAGATTGGCTAAGACCAGGGATAGAAGTAGTAAGGACATAACAGTCAAGGATACCAATGATAGGGTCTGGTTTGAACCAGCAGAGGTAATCAAAAGGTGGGAAGAATACTACCATAGCCTCTTAAATGCTTCCCATGGTGCAATGGCCCCAAGACAGTAATGAGTGATGTAGAAATAGTCAGAGCCCTCCAAAAAAGATCACTAGGCAGGCTTTTCAATAAGTTAGCCAATGGAACCAGGATGCCATCTGCATGGCTAGAGAGTTGGATAGTTCCACTGTTCAAGGGCAAAGGTTATGCCAAGGACTGCAGAAACTACAGGGGCATAAAGCTGATGAGCCATTCTACGAATCTGTTAGAGAAAGTCATAGAAAGTCGCCTCAGAGTCCTAACTAGTGTCTAGGGGTTTTTGCCTAGTAGGTTAACCATGCAACCAATCTATATTCTAAGACAGATGATCGAGAAACATAGAGCAGCAAAGAAGGACCTCCATGCAGTATTCATTGACCACAGTTAGTGGGTCGATAAAGGACATATTAGGATAATGCAGGATATGTATGATGGATCAATTGCTAGGGTGAGGACAGCCTGGGGAAATACTTCATGCTTCATCGTGCAGGTGGGCGTGCATTAAGGGTCGGGTCTTAGCCCATATAGTTTCACTCTAGTAATAGATGAGCTGCTGACAGAAATAGGGGAATGGGCCCCACAGTGTCTGGTATTCGCCAATGATGTGGGAAGGCTTGAGGAGTCCAAGGAGGATGCACAAAAGGGCTTATAAGACATTAAAACAGCAATGGAAAGTGGGGGTCTTATGGTGAACATAAAGAAGACAGAGTACCTATCTTTCAATTTTAGTGGCCAGGGGCAAAGGGGTGAGATTCGTTGTGGGGATGAGGGGATACCAGTGGTGCAAGAGTTCTGGTATCTAGGATCAGATTTCTCGAGCAATGAGGAGATCAATTTCAATGTGACCCATAGGATTAATGCAGGATGGCTGAAGTGGAGACAGGCAAGTGGTATGATATGTGACTGCTGTGTCCCCATAAAGTTGAAGGGCAAAGTCTACAGAACTGTCGTTAGGCCTGCTATGCTATATGGCTCAGAGTGTTGGGCAGCTAAGAAGAACCATGAAAGGCAAATGCAGGTGACCTAGATGTGAGTGCTGCACTACATGATTAGGGTGTCTCAAGCTGATAAAATTAGAAACGATTAGGTTAGAGGTAGCTTTGGGGTGGGAGACATCATGGAATAGATGAGAGAGAGTAGGTTGAGGTGGTATGGGCATGTGATGAGGAGGGGAGAGGAGGAACTGACTAGGGTCATTGTGGGACAACAGGTGATTGGGGGCACCTGGAGAAGAGGAAGACCAAAACGGATGTGGGAGCTGGTGGTGCCAAGGGACCTTGAGGTTTGTGGGGTGATGGGGGATTTGGTGGGGGTAAGGTGGGAGTGGAGGATTAGAACCTGCAGACCCGACCCTGCCTCAGGCAGGATAAGGGTGTGATGATGATGATGATGATACAACAGAGAACTGTAAACTTTCCTGAAAATGTTGGGAATGAGGTACTCCTTTAATTGCAATTGAGATATAGCAAAAAGTATAATGTTTTTTTTTTTACATTGAAATCAATGAAAATACACACTTTATGCAATATGTTCTCTGTTATAAAAAATTGAACTGTAAATTTTGGCAGTAATGTAGGGAATGAGGTACTCCAATCGTGTGCAAAACTGCATGGCTGCAGCTTTAATAGAAAATGAGATATAGTGAAAAGAAAAAATGGCGTTTTTACATTAAAATTAACGAGAAAACACACTTTGTATGATATTTTCTCTTCTATATAACATAGAACTGTAAATTTTTGCCACGACATAGGGAATAAGATACTTCAATCATGTGCAAAACGGCATGGCTGTAGCTTTAATAGAAATTGATGAATAGCAAAAAGGAAAATAGTTTTTACATTGAAATCAATGGGAAAACACACTTTGTGTGATATTTTCTCCCCTATAAAACATAGAACTGTAAATTTTTGCGAGAGTGTAGGAAATGAGGTACTCCAATCATGTGCAAAACTTTATGACTGTAGCTTAACAGAAATTGAGATATAGCAAAAAGAAAAATGGAGTTTTTACTTCAAAATCAATGGTAAATTACACTTTTTGTGATATTTTTATTCCTATACATAATAGAATCATAACTTTTATCCAGAATGTTGGGAATGTGGTACTCCAATCATGTGCAAAACGGTATGGCTTTGGCTTTAAGAGAAGTTAAGATATAGAAAAAAGAAAAATGGAGATTTTACATTGAAATCAATGAGAAAACACACTTTTTGCGATATTTTCTTTCCTTTACATAATAGAATCATAACTTCTATTCAGAATGCTTGAAATGTGGTGCTCCAATCAGGTGAAAAACGGCATGGCTGTAGCTTTAATAGAAATTGAGATAAAGCAAAAAGAAAAATGGAGTTTTTACATTAAAATCATTGGAAAAACACACTGTGGGATGTTTTCTCTCTATACAACTGTGGTGAAGGCTTCTAATTTTTGATGTTATGTTTCACTAATAAATGCTGATTTATCGTTCAACTTAATTTTTATATCTGAATATCTGAATATTATTTGTGTTTCACAACTATATGAGAAGTAATCTTGTATGAATGAATTATTGACTCCAAAAACTGATGAAACACTTCAGGATGAACAATAAATGAATAACTTTTTTAATCCAGCAATAACGAATTAATATCAATTAATAAATAAAAAGTTAACAATAAAATTAACATATGATAGTTAAGTTTGGTGTCTTTTTGTATTTTGTTAAGGAGCAGACAAATTTTGCAACCTCTCTTTTGAATTATCATGGAGGAACTCTCTTTGGTTTTTTTTAATATTTAAATTTTTTTTGGAATTTTTTTGCTCATTCTAATTTATTTTTAAATTTGAATTTCAAAATTGTATTAACATAAATGTGTATTGTTTCCGTGTGTTTATATTATTTAAAAACCATGTGCATTCATACAGTCACTTGCAGTTTTTTAGCATTTGCACCTGATCTTTTTTTTGTGTAGTTTTGGGGTGTCCACATAGTATTGGTAGGATTTTCAAAAGTAAGTATATGGTAATTATAAGTGGAGGTATGTGGATTTACAACACCTTATCTCCACAGTACCCCCTGCAAGAAATGAAGAACGAGTAGAATGAGGAATAATGGTATCAAAATGTACACGTGTGGCACAGGTGCATGATCATATAAGGATGCCTGAATTCGGGGGGGGGGGGGAAGTGCAGTGTTCATTGTGTCTGTGGTGGCATGAGGAGTCATTGTGTCATTATTGGAGTCTGTAAGGGAGAGTGGTGCATTGACTAATAAAGATGGGGATGTACTACTAGTATTTGTAAATGTTGTTTTTATGTCATTGGGTTCGTTGGGGCTAAAATCTGCCAGGAATGCTGGTTTAATCCTATCTATGGAGACATTATCTGTGCGATCATTGAGGTCAAGTTTTTAATACGTTTTGTGTTTGTCATTATTTTTTAAGGACCTTGGTATGGTGCTGAAAGTGGATGTTGTGTGGCACCAGCATGGATAAAGACGTGGGTCACTGTTTTGAAATTGGGGTTTCAATAAATTGGTCTTGCTGATGGCATGAGTGGAGGTCGATGCAATAGTGCTTGCATATTGTACCTTAAATTTTTCAGGAAGTCACTCCTGGTCAAGGTATTATTGTCAGCAGTGAAAATATTTCCAGGCAGTTTAAGTGGTTTTCCTTGTATGAGTTCAGCTGGTGATGCCTGTAGATCATCTTTGACTGCACAGCATAGCATTAGGAGTATAATGGGTAATTGTATGATCCATTGCTAATAGTCTTCAGTGGCTTTCAATGATGTTTTAAGGTGGTGGTGGAACCTCTCCACCAGGCTGTTGGATGCTGGATGGTGTGAGGAATACATATGTGTTTTGTACCTATTTTTTTGCACAGTTGATAGAAATGGAGCGAGTCAAATTGCCGACCTCTGTCTGTGGTAATTGTCAATGGTATTCCATATATCGAGAACCAGTGTTGTAATAATCTTCGAGCTACTGTGGAAGCTGTGCAACCTGGTATGGGGATTGCTTAATGCCATCAAGTAAATTGGTCCACACAACTCAAAATGTTATGATTTCCTTGAGAAGGAGGTAATGGTCCTTCTGTACCTACATGGATTCGTTTGAACCTTGATGTTGGTGGGGTGTAATTTGCTGAAGGTGAATATGTGTGTCATTGTTTTTTTCAGACATGACACACAAGATTTTTTCCATAGTTTGATGTCTCTGTTAGCTGATGGCCATATAAAACGTTTTGTTATGAGTTTTTGTGTCACTGTGATGCCTGGGTGTGAGGCATTATGTAGAGTGTTAAAAACGTGTCATCCGAAGTTGACTGGAACAAATGGTCGTGGCCTGGACAATGAGACGTCGCAGGTCAAACTGATGTTTGTTCCTGGTATTGGAACTAGTCTATTGTAAGAGATTATAGGTTCAATGATATTGCTTGTGTTTCATTATCTAATAGTTTTTCATTGTATAATAATTCAGGGTTTAGATGAGATTAGATGATGTAGAGAAGTTCTGGATAATGTGTCAGCAACTATATTTTCGTGTTCTGTGATGTGTTGAATATTAGTGGTAAAGGTCGAGATGTAGTCTAAATTTCTTGCTTCTCTTGGTGAGTGTTTGTCCATGTTTGTACTCATCGCAAAGGTGAGAGGTTTGTGTTCTGTATATATAATGAAATGTCGACCTTTGAGGAAGTATTGGAAATGTTTCATGGCGAAGTACACAGCGAATAGTTGTATTCTGAAGACACTATTTTACCTCTGCTGGTTGAAATTTTTTTGAAAAAAATCCTAGTAGTTGCCATTTGTCATTTTTGAATAATTGAAGTACAGCCCCTGCTGCAATGTCTGATGCGTCAGTGAATAATCCAACTTTTATGTCTGGTGAGGAGTCTGGATGTTAGAGCAATATAGCTTTGGATAATGTTTGATTGGTCCATTCAAGGGCAGAAATAGTTTGCTCGTTCCAGTGGATGTTTGCTGTTTTACTGGATTTTCTGGCTATCAGAGTGTGCAATGGCTGTAGGATTTCAGTGCAGTGAGGTATAAAATGGTGATTGAAGTTGATTAACCCAAGAAAACGGTGTAATGCTCATTTGGACTCCAATCTTGGGAAATTTTGTATTCTATCCACGTTTTTTTTGTAACGAAGTTATTCCAACAGATGTCACTGTGTGTCCTAGAAATTCCAAGGAAGAAACACTGAACACGCACTTCGAGACATTGATTACAAGGCGAAACTGCCAAAAATGCTTGAATACTTTCCATAAGTGTTGTTGATGTTCCTTGTCATCTGTGCTGCCAACAAGTGTATCGACTATATAAGTGAACACGAACGGTAAGTCAGCTAGGAGCAAGTCCATGAAATGCTGAAAGGTTTGGGCAGTATTCCTTAGTCCAAATGGCATCCACATATATTCTAAGAGTCCAAAAGGTGTCATCACTGACGTCTTGGAGATATCTTCGGAAGCTACTGTGATGTGGTGATAAGCCTTTACCTGATCAATTTCGGAGATTATGTGAATCCCATGCAGTTGTGATGTAAAATCCTTGATATGTGGTATGGGATACCTGTCAGGAATTGTGTGACCGATTAGGGCAAGAAAATCACTCACTATTCTCCATTTGACATTCTTGTTTATAAGATGCAGTGGACCCACTGCAGTGGCATAGTGGTTAGCTCACTTGGTTAGCTCACTACGCCAGTAGTTCTAGGTTCGATACTAGACCGTGGTGGGTCGGCTTCTTTTGGGTGAGAGAGAAGCCACGAGTGTGCCTTCTTTCGGATGAGAAGTAAAACCGAGGTCCCGTGTGGGTGTACGATGGCGCTTGCACGTAAAAGAACCCTCTCTACTATGCAATGGGTAGATGAGGTAAAATTTCCAGGTGTAGGTGCTCGCCCCCTAGCGTCGGTAGCATTCCCCAACGAACACTAGACCGATGATAAATAAGCATAGGGGTGCAGCTTTGGCTGGCAACTGGCTGCAGAAAAAACTATGTCCAATATATCACCCTGTGTCCATTCAGAGGGACAAATGGCTACCCAACCCTGCCATAGGCAGGAAAAGAGTTAGGAGATAAGGAGATAAGTTTATAAGCTGCAGTGGGCTTGACCAAGGGCTGGACGAAGGTCAAAGGTAGCCAAGTTTGTGGAGGTATCTAAACTCCTCCTTGCTACCTTGAGTCTTGTTGGGTCCAAACGTCTTGCTTTGCATGTACAGGTGGTCAATTAGTGGTAAGCATTTGATAAGCCATGCTATGTGACATTTTGGAGGATGACAAATGGGGAACAGTAATGTATGCAAATTCCTGCAATAATGTTCTATACTTGTCAAGGGCTGTAAGGCTGATGCTGTAAATTCTTTAAAATGGGCAAGAGAATTGTACCCATATACCTGAGACTTCTAGCTCTGACACTATCATGCAGCTGGTTTCAACTTACATCTACTACTAAGCAGTAATGGGCTAAAAAAATCGGCCCCTATAATGGTGTGGGAACAGCCTGCTATTTAAAATGCTAATGGGAATGACCTCCTCAATCCAAGGTCCACATTGATTTGGCATAGGACATATGTGTGTATGACCATATGGTTGGCAGCATATAACTTCAATTCGTTATCAAAAAAATGGTGAGGGTCACCTTTATGTTTTGGGAGAAAACTGAAATCTGCACCCATGTCAATGAGAAATTTTAATTTGTTTTTAATACCTTGGATAAAAGAAGGTGGCTGTCACATCAGCCTGTATCATCTGCCACCTTTAGAGACGATAGGCCTTTGCGATTTCCTGCTTTGCATTACAGGGTGGAACGCACTTTCAGGCCTTATCTCCAAAAGTGAGATGATACCAGCAGATTTCTGTTTCTTGATTGGCGATGTTCTGAGGTGTATGTCACCTGGAAGAAGATCTGGACCTTGTGTGTGTGTGGTCAGTCCATAGTTAGACCTTGAATCATCTTCCTTAGTACCTCTACTTGCTTCATTAATTCAGATACTGTTTCTGTTAGATGACTGCATAGTTTCTTCTCATTCAACACGTCGACGTCTTGTGTTGACTCTAGTTTTGGATTGATGCCAGGCATAGTTAAGGCGATAATTTGATGGATTCTGGTATCAGTAACCATCAGAATCTTATTAACTGTTTCAGCCAGTGCTTCCAAAGATGTGGGCTTATCTGTGGTGGCCAGAATTACCTGAATTTGTCATGGTAATCTGGAGACAAAAAATTCCAGAAGTAGAGGCACATTCTCAGGGAATATTACTGTGCTACCGGCCAGCTGTTGCATGTGTCACAACAGCTGTGTCAGCTTCCTTTCCCCTAGTTGCAGATTGTGAAGGAGTTGCTGTAACCTTTGTTGTTTTGTTGGGGAGCTATGTAGAGTTACAGCACTCTTTAATGCTTCATATGCTTCGTATGCTTCATATGCTTCATATGCTTCATATGTTAGAGCGCCATTGTTTCAGATAGAGCGCCATTGTTTCAATAGAGTAGGTTGCTTTTTTCTGTGCTCTGCGATTCCTGTATTCTTGGATCTATTTTGCAGCTTTGCTATTTTCATTTCTTTTGGTAATGCCTTTTGGCTTTATGTGGTTGTATGAGAATTGTGCTTTACAGTGAAAATTTATTCTGTATTCCTTAAATACTTCCTTTTCCTGGTAAGTATTAAAGTAGTTAGTACTATTTTTGCTGCTTATTGGTTTGGTAGAGTATTTTGTAGTTTCCTACTCGTATGTGGGTTTTTTCTCCGTTATCAGTAGGTTTTAGTTGTTGTTTCTTGGATATTTACTATTTCAATTAATATTTTCATTGTTTTTTTTTTTAACATTTTGTCTCTTTTTAAATCTTGATGGCTTCGTTTTTTTGATGGGACTATTGGTGGTATTGGTAAAGTGAGGTGTTCATCTACATTAGGATTAATGACCGACATTGGACATTGGTTATCTTCACTGGATGATTCCTGTTGGATGTATTAATCAGCTGATGTAAGGTTATATTCAGTCATTGTTTATCTTTGGCTTAAGGGTTATATAGATACTGAGGACTGTGTGATAATTCAGGTAAGTTATTATTATCAAGAAATATCTGATTGTGTTGCAGTTGCATTTTTTATTCTTAGATTGTTAAAGATTATGAAACCAGCTGTTGATTCGGTTGTCAGAATGGCCTCTTTCGGATCTTGTACTATTTGTAAGAAGGAAGTTTTTTCCCGTTCAACCTCGGTGAAATGTATTCTTTGTTCCTGTAGAACGCATGTTGATTGCTTAAAAGTGAATTCATCTGAGCAAGCACTGCTGGTTCCATCATATAAGTGCAATCTCTGTCTCTCTGCTCGTAATGAGAGTAGCCATTTGAAAGCCTCTAATTATCGCCCAATTTCTTTGATTGCCCCAACTGCTAAGATTTTGGAACATATTATTCGTTCCAAGCTATGGCATTGGGGCAGCAAGTTGTTGGCCAATCAGCAACATGGATTTCGCCCTAATAGATCTACTGAGTCGAATCTCCTCACACATATCCTGTCTATTCGGGAAGCTTTTGAAAATCGTAGGCAATATGATAGTATTTATCTGGACCTGTCAAAAGCTTTTGACAGTGTTCCTATAACTTTGTTACTTTACAAGTTATCTGTGTATGGTCTGGACTGTTCCTTGTGCAAGTTTTTGGAGAGTTATCTTACTAACAGAATAAATCACATTAAAATTGGGGTCCATGTTAGTGCCTGTTATTTTCTTCAATCAGTTGGTGTACCTCAGGGAAGCGTTCTTAGCCCATTTCTATTTTCTTTGTTTATTAACGACTTATTTATAAATTTACCAATTGATTTAAATGTGTTGGCGTTTGCTGACGATTTGAAATTATCTAAACCTATAACAGGGAACAATGATTCTCTTGCCCTTCAGTTTGGCCTTCAATATTTAGAGGAATGGGTTGATAAAAATTCGTTGGCCATTAATTACTCTAAGACTTATGCTATCACCTTTAGCTGGTTACGTGTTCCCTTCACTTCTACTTATTATTTCATGGATGGAACCCCAATCCAGCAGACAAATGTTATTAAAGATCTTGGTATATACCTTGATCAAAAATTGACATTTGCTGCACATTTAGCTTATCTCTCAGTATCTGTCAAAAGATCTTTGTTAGCCTTGAAGGGATTGGGTAATTTATCTAGTAGCCCATCTCTTGTCCACTTCCTATTTTCTAAACTTGTGGTCCCTAAGATCTATTATGGCATAAATATTTGGGGTGTTTGCTGTTCTTCTGTCAGTTCTAGACTTCGTAGACTACATGATAGTAATACAGCATTTATGTTGCTTTCTTGCACTAAAGGGTCTAGAGAATCTCCCAATGTACTGTTTTCATCCTTTTGCAATTCTGCTTTTAGTTTAGATTCCCTGTCTGCCACCTTGTTAGCCTCTTATCCTACTCTGAAATTTAAGGGTGTTCCACCTTTGGAGATCTCAATTAAATGGGCAAATTTGCTTCTTCTTCAGCGTATTTTCTTAAACAAAATTGACTCTCCAGTTCTTTTGCAGGAACTATCTTTCAGGGTCCCAGCACGTACTACTCGTGATGATTCTTTATTTTTACCTACATTGTATCGGAAATCTATTATACAACATGCTCAAAGGCTGTTTAATGACATCCATTTATCAATTGATGACCTTATTTCATCTTTTGCATTATTTCGTCGACGGTCCATACTTTCTCTTTTAGGACTGTAGATGGGGCCAAAATTTTTTCCATTTTACACGGTGTCTATAAGGTTCCTAGAGCTGCAATGCATTCATAGTACATTGTATAGTGTTGTTAAATTTTAACGTTTCTTAGTTTAGTGTTTAGAGGTATTATGGATTTAAGGTAAGTAAGGTAAGTATTGTAAAAAGAACCTCTTAACCCAGGAGCGTTAAATCTTTTTTTGGCACTAGCAATTCGTGTGGAGGAAGCCTTCAAATTTGGACAGTTGGAACTATTACTTGGGTTTAAAAGATTGGTTTTCTTAAGCCTGCAAACATCTGTTCTTTACTCATCGAGGGATGTTACATGACATGGATCACATTTACATTTGGTTTTATGAATATCTCTGTTTTGTATAAATTTTTAATAGCTTGTATATTGGTTATAATTTATCACTCTATTATTGATATTCCTTTTAATAATTGTTATCCACATCAGCTGTTATTGTGCTTGCTAGATTGGTCCATTATCTGATTAGTTTAAATATCTGTTTTTATAACTTAAACAAAAGTTACTTTTATGTTACATTATAATGTTTGTTGTAATTTATTTTTTCGATGTTAATTGTAAATTTATAATTGTTGTTAAATTGATTGGTGACCTGAAGGTTCATAGAATTATATTTCCCTCACCTTAACATCCTCCCCCATCCACCCCCATCCCCCTTTTTCGCCTCCACTGGGCTAATAGCCTGTTATGGTTATCAAGGGGATTCCCAGATGTTGTTGTTAATATCAAGTTGTTAATATCAAGTAACATAAGGCCTTAGTATCAGTTCCCTAACTTCAGTAATAATTTCAGGGGGAAGGCATCAATTACCATGTCAAACCTTCACGAGTCACTTTTTATCTAATATGTTTTGAAACGGTTTTCGATGGTCACAAACCACTTTTTGGGGTCATGTGACCAGAATATAGGCAGCTTTAAACATTTTACTCCATGCTGTTGTTGCATGGCGATCAAATAACTTTCCTCTTCTACATGACCGAACGATTGAAGGCTTGTGGGATATCCCACATCACAGAATTGTTTAGGGCCTTCCATTACAACCTTGATATTTTGGGCCTAACCAAAATAAATTATTTTGTCCTACCATCTAAAGTTGTACTTCTCTCCTATTAGTTGCACTATCACTGATGTAAAATATTATATGAAGCACTTTCACTAACTGATCACATTAAAAACTGGATCTTCCATTTTGTTTTCTTTTATTTTTGCTGAAATTCTTTTTTAGTATGTCCATTAGGTAGTAAACCTATTATGTAATTGGCGATTACTGGTGTTATAGCTTGAGTGTTGATTTGACTTTGATGATTGAAATCCTGTTAAGGTTGTAGATGTAGTGTAGGGTTATCCTTATGTTATGCGAATGATTGCCATTGTGTACTGTAGAGTGATGTGAAGACGTTATGTTGTATTTTTGAAATGTAATAAATTCTTGTTTAAATGATATAGAGTGTTAAAATATCCTGAAGTCTTCTTAGTTGTTGATTTTTCTTTGTTCTGTTGGTGTGTATGCATCAGAAGTAATCCTGCATGAATGAATTATTGACTTCAAAAACTGATGAAACACTTCAGGATGAACAATAAATGAATAACTTTTATAATTCAGCAAGAAAGAATTAATATCAATTAATAAATAAATGGTTAACAATAAAATTAACATATGATAGTTAAGTTTTTTGTCTTTTTGTATTTATTTCAAGAGCAGATAAATTTTGGAACCTCTCTTTTGAATTATCATGGAGGAACTTCCTTTCGTTTTCTTTTTTTTTTTAATATTCAAATTTTTTGGATTTTTGTGGCTTGTTGTATTTTATTTTTACATTTGAATTCAAAAAATTGCATTAAAAGAAACGTGTATTATTTCTGTGTGTTACTATTATTTAAAAACCATTTGAGTTCATACAGTAAGTGCTGTTGAAGCACATGCAGTTTTTGTGCATTTGCATCTGATCTTATTTTTTTTGTAGTTGTGGGGTGTCCACACGTTATTAGTAGGTTGTTTAAAAGTAAGTATATTGTAATTATAAGAGGAGGTAGGTGTTTTTAAAACGCCTTATTTCCAAAAAAAAAGAACTGTAAATTTTTGTAAGGACGTAGGGAATGAGTTACTCCAATCATGTTCAAAACGGCATTGCTGAAGCTTTAATAAAAATTGAGATATAGCAAAAAGAAAAATGGAATTTTTACTTTGAAATCAATGGAAAAACACACTTTGTGTGATATTTTGTTTCCTATACATAATAGAAACACAAATTTTGGACAGAATGTAGGGAATGTAGTACTCTAATCATTTGCAAAACAGAATGGCTGTAGCTTTAAAAGAAAATCAGATATAGGAAAAAAAAATAATGTTTCTCCATTGAAATCATTGGGAAAACGCAATTTGTGCATTTTGTCTCCTATACGTGATAGAACTGCAAATGTTGGCCAGAATGTAGGGAATGTGATACTCCAATCATGTGAAAAACGGCATGGCTGTAGCTTTAATAGAAATTAAGATATAGCAAAGGATAAATGGAGTTTTTGCATTGAAATCAATGGAAAAACACACTTTGTGCGATATTTTCTTTCCTATACATAACAGATTTATATGTTTAATCCAAAATGTTTGGAATGTGGTACTCCAATCATGGACATTGCGTCATGGCTGTAGCTTTAATAGAAATTTAGATATGGGAAAATTTTCTGAAAAGAATCATATCTTTTATCCAGAATGATGGGAATGTTGTCTTCAATCATGTGCAAATCATTATGGCTGTAGCTTTAATAGACTTTGAGATATTGCAAAAAGAAAAATGGAGTTTTTACATTGAAATCAACGGAGAAACACACTTTGTGCAATATTTCCTCTCCTATAAAACATAGAACTGTAAATTTTTGTGACGATGTAGGGAAAGAGGTACTCCAATCATGTGCAAATTGGCATGGCTGTAGCTTTAAAAGAAATTGAGATATAGTGAAAAAATGGAGTTTTTATAATGAAATCAATGGGAACACATACTATGTTCGATATTTTCTCTCCTGCACAACATAGAACTGTAAATTTCTGTGAGAATGTAGGGAATGAGGTACTCAAATGATGTGCAAATCAGCATGGCTGTTGCATTAATAGAAATTGAGGTATAGCAAAACGAAATATGTAGTTTATCCATTGAAAACAATGGGATAAATACACTTTGTCCGATATTTTATTTCCTATACATAATAGAATCACAAATTTTGGACCGAATTTACAGAATGAGGTAGGTTTAATAGAAATTGAGATATGGCAAAAGAAAAATGGAGTTTTTCATTGATATCAAATGAAAACACACTTTGTTCAATATTTTCTCTCCTATACAACATAGAACTGAAAATTTTTGCGGGAAGGTGGGGAATGAGGTACTCCAATTTTGTGCAAAACGGCATGGCTGTATAGAAATTGAGATATTTTCTATTGAAATCAATGGGAAAACATACTTTGTGCCTTTTGTCTCCTACACATGATAGACCTGTGACACTAGGTGGCACTGGACACTTGTTGTTTATCCATCTGTGTGACTAGCAAATATCCATTCGATTTTTGGCGACTATTAACACATATTTGGATAAAAACCGCTGCTTTAAAGGGGGGAAACTCTCCGTTTCTAGTAACGGTAGAGCTGTTAAGGTAGTCGTTTTGTGTTATAGTTCAGGAAACATGTCATGTGGTTGGGCTAAATAAGCCTAACCATGCGATACTTTTCTGCTGATCTAGATAAGCTGCTCCAGTCGATCCAGATAAGCTGATAAGCTGATCCAGCTTTGCCAGTCGACCACGCTGTATTTTGGCAGCCTGGTGCCAACCTCCCTACAGTATAAAATTTTTTATCCAATTTAATTCAAGTTAATTTCAGTAGTTCCAGTTCTATTACTATTATTATATTATTATTATTATCATTATTATTATTGGTGGATTTGGGTTTTTGACTGCTGGGGACATGCAGCACTAGAGCTGCATCCATCTGGCATAGTTTAAGTGGACCTGTCAGGTGAGTTTTAGACCTCCACTCACTTGGCAATGACAACACCTTTGACGAGTGTCTCCTTTGGGGTTGGACGGCACCCCCTCACACGTAGCCCTGCCATTATTGCTGCGGGTTCTTGACGTCTGACTGGGGTGCCCCCAGTAAGTACTGCCATACAATTTAGGGGGCCAGGCTATGACTAGGGACGTGGAATGTAGGGACCCTCTCAGGGAAGACTGGAGAACTGGTTGAAATTCTAAAGCATGGGAAAGTCAGCATTGCATTTCTCCAGGAGACAAAGTAGAAGGGTAATAGGTCAAGGGCCCTGGGGAGGGATACAAGCTGATTTATACAGGTATTAAAGAGGGACAATACAGGGTTGTATTATATTAAGTAGTGGTTTGCAGCAGGGCATCACTTCAGTTAAGAGAATTAGTAGTAGGTTATGTTAGTTACTGTAGTTTGGTATGGTATAGGGCTCTACTTCATACATGCTTATGCCCCTGAAGCAGGCCTGGGAGACATAACAAAAGCCGATTTTTGGAAGGATTTTGATGAGGTGGTTCAGTTAGTGGACAGCTCAATTAGACAGCAGAGGGAAAATGAGCGGCCAATTATTAGGGGTTACTTTGATGCTCATGTGGGAAGTGATCGTCAGGGATATGCAGAGGTAAATGGGGTATGTGGTTATAAGATTATCACTTTTGAAGGGCAGAAGGTACTTGATACAGCAAGAGCACATGGCCTTGCATTAGCCAATACCTGTTTTAGGAAGAGGGAAAAACACCTAATCACTTTCCACTCCCAACAGGGAAGGTCCAAAATGGTCTTTTTCTTGGTTAGGAAGCAGCATGCAGCAGATATCCAAGATTGCTGGGCACTACCCAGTGAGAATTTTAAGAAGGAAAGTGGTCATATGCTCCTCTTGATAGAATTACTAGTGAAGCAGACAGTTAGCTTACATACCTGGAATGGAGAGTCAGTTATTAAGTGGTGGACGCTGCCCACCAAGGCATAAGAATTCCAGCAAGAGGTTCTCAGCAAGGTTGACTGGGACTGGGATGGGCCAGCCAATACCTTGTCTGATTGCCTGAAAGATTAGAAGATGTGGAGAGGTACTGTTAGGTAGGGGTATAGTAGAAGGAACTTATCAGGGTAGGCTGACATGGTGGTGAAATGAGTAGGTGGAAGCTGACATCAAACTAAAGAAGGTAGCTTTCAATAGGTGGTGGGAGTTAAGGGATCAGGTTTCCAAAACTGACTATGTCCAGGCAGACATAGAACCTTAAATTTTTGCAAGAATGTTGGAAGGAGGTACTCCAATCATTTTCAAAACTGCATAGCTTTAATGGAAATTGAGATATATAATAAAGATTAATGGAGTTTTTAAAATGAAATCAATAGAAAAACACACTTTGTGCGATATTTTCTCTCCTACACAACATAGAACTCTAAATTTTGGTGAGAATGTAGGGAATGAGGTATTCCAATCTTGAGCAAAACGGAATTGTGGAAGCTTTAATAGAATTTGAGATATAGCAAAAAGTGAAACGTAGTTTGTAAATTGAAATCAAATTGGAAACACACTTTGTGCAATATTTTCTCCCCTATAAAACATAGAACTGTAAATTTTTGTGAGAATGTAGAAAATGAGGTACTTCAATCATCTGCAATTAAGCCATGGCTGCAGCTTTAATAGAAATTGAGATATAGCAAAAAGAAAAATAGAGTTTTTACATTGAAATCAGTGCGTTATTCCTTCAGTTCTAATAAAGACTTACTGGGATTTGAGATCACCTATCCTAGCAGAGTTGTTTACCTTATGGTTTAAAATTAAGACTATTCCTCAGTTTTGGAGTACCCTCCATGTATTATCTATTTCTAAAGTGGATTGAGGGCAAGTATGGTCAATTAGAAACCAATTTAAATTTTATTACCTTTTGCAAAGATCTTAGAAAAGATTATTTTGGCTAAATTGGTTCCTTGGGGGACAAGATTTTTGTGCCCTGCACAACATGGTTTTCAAGCTAATAAGTCAACTGAATCTAAATTACTGATGCACATTGAGAATATAACAAACGCATTTCAAAAAAGGCACCAGTTAGTTTCACTGTATTTAGATATCTCTATAGCCTTTGATGCAGTGTCCATTTCATTACTATTGAAAACAATTATAGTGGTATGGTTTATTGGGGGAATTACATAGTTTTATAGGACATAATTTATCAGAACGTTTTAACTATGTTAAAATTTATGCCGTTTTGAGCCAGAATAATTACCACCAAGTGATGGGTATTTCTCAGGGCAGTGCCTTAAACCCGCTGCTATTATATGTTTATATTAATGATCTTTTTGCCCAGTTTTGCTCTCAGGTCATTCCATTTGCATTTGCTGATGATCTGAAGCTTTCAAAAGAGGTGATTGATGGGTATACTGAAAAGTCCTAAATGATTTCCTTCAAGTAGTTAAGCAATGGCTATTATCAAATAACTTGTTATTTAACTATTACAAATCTGCAAATATAACATTTTACTGGACACGTTCCCCTATACTACACCACTATTCAATTTTGAACAGGGTACGTGTTCCATGTATACTTTTGATTAGAGATTTGGGAGTAGTTTTAGATACAAAATTAACCTATCAGTAACATCTCCACCAGTAATATTTGAAGGTAAAACGGATCTATGTGGTACTCTACAAAGTTTAAAAACGGCATGTCTGCAACTTTTATACTTTTTGAGAAAAAGAAGCATCTAGGTGACATGCTTACTCATTGAAGAAAAAAGTGGTTTCTGGCAACTTCCAGCACTTTTTATCATCACACCTGTTTTGTCGTATTTCTCGACTTCTATGAAAACCACACGTGCATTGTTAATCGGTGAAATGGACGGTATTTTACACATGTGAAAATCTTATGTGAAAATCTTTTGTGAAAATCATACTTTGTGCAATATTTTCTCTTCTATGCATCACAAAGCGATAAATCTTGGCCAGAATGTAGAGAATGTGGTACTCTACAACTTTGCCAAATGGCACGTCTGCAGCTTTTATAGTTTTTGAGAAAAAGAAGCATTTAGGTGACATGCTTACTGATTCGGGAAAAAATTGATTTCTGGCGATTTCCAGCACTTTTTGTCATTACATACGTTTTTTCATATTTATCCACTTCTATGGAAACGACACATTTAAAACTTTGCTAAGTAGGTGAAATAGACGGTATTTCACACTTCTTTTTTTAGATATTGCAAAAACGAATGTTCTCTCATAGAAAATCATGTGAAAATAATGTTTTGTGTGATATTTTCTCTTCTATACATCTCAGAACGATAAATCTTGGACAGAATGTAGAGAATGTGGTACTCTACAATTTTCCAAATGGCATGTCTGAAGCTTTTATAGTTTTTGAGAAAAAGAAGCATTTACGTGACATGCTTACTCATTGAGGAAAAAAGTGATTTCTGGTGATTCCTAGCACCTTTTTTGTCATTACACATGTTTTTGACTTTCCTTGTGCTCTGACCCACAAAAAGAAAAAAAAAACAAATTGCAGCCGTTTTTTGTGGTATACCCACATTGAAAAAGGCATTAACCCTCCCAAAGTTCCTTTATAAGGTAAGAATGCATGTGTTTTGGTAAATTTTCTAGCAGTAGTGAACTTGTGTGAGGTTTGTCTTAAGCCTAACCTCATGGCATTCCCTGCCAATAACAGCATGATTAGGCATGCGTCGTCTGCACTGTGACCAAGATGGAGTCAGTCACAAACTACCTGCAGCAAAAATTTTTTCTTACTGATAGTTAATATTATTATTAGTTTTATTATTAGTTAGTATTATTATTATTAGTATTATTATTAATTAGCAGTATAATGATTTAAATTTTTAGCTGTTAATATATTTTCAACAGTTTAATTCAATATTTACATAACATAATATATCAGTAATATTTAAATGTTTCTCAAGTTTAGGATACTATGAATTGCAGCCCATGATGTCACAGGGGTTGGGACCTCAGCTCCTGTGGAAGATAGCATGGCAAATGTCCTCTTTGGGGTCAGCGTGCATCCCCCATTGCTAGCTGTGCCAACGTTCCTTCAGATTCCACATTCTTGGCTGGGGTTGCCCCAGTTGGAGAATGTACAGACAATAGAGCAAATCTCTGCTTGGGCTCCTGGAATGTGGGGACCCTTACTGGTAAAACAGGGGAGATAATTAATACTTTAAAGTGAAAAAGAACCCAGGCAGCTTTTCTTCTGAAAACAAGATGAAAGGGAAAGAGATCAAGGGCCCTATAGGACGGATACAAGCTTAGATATTCAATTAGTGAAGGGAGACGAAATGGGGTTGGTATAGTATAAGATAGCGATCTGCAACTGGGAGTCACTATGGTGAAGTGCATCAATAGCAGGCTTATGTTAGATTCAGTGATCAGGCAAGGAGTAGTGCTCTACCTCATCAGTGCATATGCCCCCTAGGTTGGTCTGGATACCCGTGAGTGAACAGGTAGAATAGGCACTCTGCATACCAGCATGTGACAAAAAGGTGTGACTTTTTCTTGCCCCAGTCTGGACAACACCACTGTCGTCTCTGTCTATGACGTGTTCTAAACAGGACGATATCAACATCGTGGTTGTTTGAGTGTTCAAACTGACTTGTACGCAGTTGAAGTAGGCTCCTTAATGAGGTGACCATAAACAAATGCCTACCTGCACGTTTGCCGCGCATGGAGACCTGCACCCCTGGGAAAAGCGGATCCTGGTGGTTGAGGAGGCATATACCCTGCAATGTCTCTTGGCAACTCCACATTGGTGAGGTGGCTGAGAGAAATCAGTACCCATGTGTGCCCGGAGTAGAATAGGCACACTGCATACCTGCATGTCGTAAGAGGCGACAAAACGGGGTGACATTTTCTTGCCCCTGACTGGACAACACCACTATCATCTTTGTCTACGACGTGTTCTGGACAGGACGATACCAACATCGTGGTTGTTCCAGTGTTCGGTCTGACTTGTTCTTGGTCGACGTAGGCTCCTCACTGAGGTGACCGTAAACAAACGCCTACCCGCGTGTTTGCCGTGCATGGAGACCCGTACCCTAGGAAAAGTGGATCCTGGTGATTGAAGGGGGTCTAGGGCTGCGGCCCTACACATCCAAACCATCACTTTGGCCACAGCTTCCGGAGCAAACGGGAGGCCAAGGCAGTAGCCCGGGCTTGGTCAATCGGCCGAGGGCGCATAAGTTGTTATGCCTCCTAGGGTGACTGTAAGTGGACTGGCAGTCAACCCCGATGCCAATGGCCCGGTACTCGGGGATTATGCCACCCTAACGGTATCCTGTCCGAGTACTCTCGACAACCCGAATGGGCGTCCCCTCGTTGGGCTCGGTGGTGGGTGAGACCTGCGGGCAGCCAAATCATAATTTATAACAATTATGGCAACTATAACCCAGAGGCTGGGGGCCTCTTCAAAAAACCCCACCCCTCCCTCTTCTTTAGTTTCAATGACTTGTGTTGAGCCGGAAGATGGCAGGCTCAGTCCCACTCAACTGAGTGGGCCAGCTGCCAGTGAGTTAATGGAGATGAGCACTGCTACAACTAAGAGGCCGCGTTCCCCCAGTCACCCAACTGGATCAGGGAACGCCCCTGTGGTGTCAAATACATCAGCACCTGCCCTTAACAAGAGGCAACGGCCTCTTAGCCTTAAGATGCATGGCTCCACTGCTGATGCAAAACGTGTTCCTGCATCTAAGGAAGCCTCAGGTGCAGTCAAAAGCACTTCTATTCCTTCTTCCTACCCCCCCCCGGTTTCTTTCCATATCCGGGGAGGATGGTGCATCCTTGGGGAAGGCGCCGCCATTCCTTATCACCAAAGCCATCAAGGGCATTGCCGGTGATGTGACCTCGGTCAAGAAACTGCGCAATGGCACCTTGTTGGTGGAGGCATCTGCCAATCACCAGACCGAAGCATTATTAAAAATGCGGAAACATCATGCGGTGACATCCCCCTTGTGGTCGAACCGCATCGCACTTTAAACACCAGCAGAGGTGTGGTGCAGTGCCCCGATTTGCGTGGGGAGTAAGAAGAGCAAATAGTGGAGGAGCTTAGGGACCAGGTTGTGGTGGCTGTCAGCGACACCTCTGTCCAACGGGATGGAAAATCCCGGCCATGTGACACCTTGGTGCTGACCTTTGGTAGGCCCAAGGTGCCAGAGTACATCATGGCTGGCTACCTCTGCTAGCCTGTGCGTCCTTTCATACCGAGCCCGCTTCAGTGTTTCAAGTGCCAACGTTATGGCCATGGCCAGAATTCCTATTCTGCCTAGGCCATGTGTGGCACTTGTGGGCAGGGAGACCACTCCCCAGAGTCTTGTAGGACTGCACCTTTTTGTCTGAACTGTAAATGCAACCACCCGCGTCTTCTTGGGACTGCCCTACTTGGTTGCAGGAGCGCGCAATCCAGGAGTTGCGTGTCCAGAAGGGTATCAGCTTTCCGGATGCGCAGCGGCTGCTAGCCTTGCAAGGGACCCCCAGCCGTGCGGTGTCCTATGCAGGTGCTGCCAAGGCAGCTGCTGTGTCGTCTGTCTGCACCCAGACGGACACACTACCTCAACTCCCCCCTCTCATCCGTTTGACGCCCTCACGGGCCCGTGGGGTCCATGGAGTGCCTGTCTGTGCAAGCATTGGCTGCCAGACGGACCCCAACCCCATTTCCATGGCTACTTCTGGCTCCACCACCGCCTCTGGCCCATGCATGGGCTCCCCAATCATGGTGATGCCAGTTTCTTTGGAGGCCCCAGATGCTGCTATGAAAGAGAGGCATCTCCTGTCAATGCCTCCCTCTCTGTCTTAGTCCAGCCAGCCCCCTCCACAGAGAGGGTGGTGGGTGAGACAGGTGGAAAGAAAGTAGGGACACCTACCACTTCCACAGTGGGGCGGGTGTCCTTGGTTCTTCCACCCAAACTCTCTAGCCAATGGCAGAGAGCAAAGGGTGGTTTCATGCCCCACCTGGGGAAAGATGGGGATTCCTCCTTCGAGATGGAGGAGGATGAACGAATTGAAGGCATCCCTCCCTTTTCTGCAGCGGGATGGAGAAAAGGGAGGAATAAAAATAAGCCACCAAAGAATACTTGATGGTAAATTTCCTACAATGGAACTGTCGAGGTTTTTCCCACAAGAGGGACGAGATCAAACTTCTGATCTCTCGGCACAACCCTGTCTGCATCTCCCTCCAGGAGATTCTGTGTCAGAGTGATACCCCCATTTCACTACAGGGTACACAACATTTGCAGACACCCAGCAGCAAGGAAGCCACCCTGTGGGAGGGGTGGCTATCCTTCTCCAGAATGGAGTGGCGGTCTCATTCAAGCAGTGGCGGTCTCATTGCAACTGGATGTGCCTACCACTCTATGTTCCCTCTACATGCCTCCTGGGATCGATATCCCATGGGCAGACCTTGAATCCCTCAGTGCCCAGATTCCAAGACCCTTCTTGATTTTGGGTGACTTTAATGCCCATAATCCACAATGGGGCTCGGACAGTCACAACCCCCGAGGGCGACTTGTGGAACAATGGGTGTCACACAATGGCCTCATTGTTCTCAACACAGGTTCCCCCATGCATGTGATGGATGCCACCGGTGGTCTTTCGTGTATAGACCTTTCCATCTGCTCTCCTGGGTTGACACCAGGTTTGCAGTGGGAGGTTCTGTCAGACCCTTGTGGAAGTGACCACTTCTCTATCAGGATTAGCAGTGAAAATGTGGCATTGCCCCAACACCCACCACGGTGGTGTCTGCATCGGGCGGACTGGGAGGAGTTCGCCTACCATATACATTTTCGCCCACTGTGTGATTTTGATGGTGTCAACGATCTAGTTAGTCACTTCACAGAGGTGGTGGTCGGGGCGGCATTGGCATCCATCCCCCAGAGCTCGTGTAACCCACAATGAGCACGGGTGCCATGGTGGACGGAGGATTGTCGGAGTGCGATTCGGGCTTGCCGACGAGCCCTTCGCAGCTTTCAATCTCGTCCCACCAAGGCCAATCGTATTGACTATCTCCGAGCCCAGGCAAATGCACGACGGGTGATCAAGGAGGCCAAACACTCCTCATGGAGTCAGTACGTCTCCTCACTTACCCATCACACGCCCTCCAAGAAAGTCTGAGAAAAGCTGAGGAAGATCCAAGGCAGATATGGATTGATTTGGAGAAGGCATATGATACCACATGGCGCCATGATATACTGGAGACCTTGCACCAGTGGGGGCTCAGGGGTAATCTGCCCCTCTTCCTCCATAGCTTTTTGTCCGAAGGGACCTTCAGAGTGCGTGTGGGTAACACCTACTCCTCGGCCTTCCTGCTGGAGAATGGTGTCCCACAGGGGAGCGTCTTGAGTGTGACACTCTTTGCTGTTGCAGTGAATGGCCTACCATCCTCTGTTCACCCCCTGGTAAAGTCGTCCCTCGTTGTGGACTACTTTTCTATCAGGTACCGGGCTGCCACGATGCACAGCATTGAGCGTCAGCTGCAACTGGCACTCAATAGTGCCAACGAGTTTGCCACTTCACGTGGCTATAAGTTCTCCCCTGACAAGACAATGGTCATGCACTTCTGTCGTAAGCAAGGGCTCAACCCTGAGCCTCAGCTTACCCTTGATGGCCGTCTCCTGCCAGTTGTAGAGGTGGCCCGCTTTCTTGGTCTCCATTTTGACAGCCGTCCGACATGGGCCCCACACTTGAAGGAGCTGAAGGCTAAGTGCCTTCGCTCCCTTAATATTCTGCGGTGCCTGCAGGGAACTGGTTTTGGGGCAGATCGAACGGTGATGCTTCGACTATACAGATCACTCGTTCGATCCCGTCTCGATTATGGCTGCGACGTATATGGCCTGGCCACTCAATCTACTCTCCGGATGCTGGACAGTGTTCTTCACGCTGGCATCTGGTTGTCCATTGGGGCGTTCTGCACAAGTCCAGTACTCAGCCTTTATGTTGAGGCTGGTGAGCCACTATTTACTGTGTGGCAGCAGTGCCTGGCAGCTGCATACATTTTTTCGGCTGAAAGGTCAGCCACAGCACCCTACACACCCAGCCGTCTTTAGTGACATTGTGAGATGGCCATTCAACCGCCGCCAGGGGGTTACCCCTCCATTCAGTGTGCATTGGATGGACTAAATTACCTAGGGTGCAGCCTGTACTGCCGGCCTCTGTGCCACCCTGGAGAGTGCCAGAGCCAAGTTTAAATTTAATGCTTTCAGCCTTACCCAAAACCAGTACCGATAGGTCATTGTACCAACAAGAGTTCGGACGCCTCTCTTGGACCTATCGAGGCCATGTTTTTATTTACACGGATGGGTCGAATGATGGTTCCTATGTGGGTTGGTCAGTCTTTACAACTGGTCATCTCATAGGGGGCCGCCTTCCAGGCGTTGCCAGTGTCTTAACTGCAGAACTCACAGCTCTGCACGGGGCACTGGAACCCATCCAAGTATTGCATAACAGACACTTTGTTGTTGCGACTGACTACCTATGCTCCCTTCAGCTGTTGCACAACCTGTATGGCAGACATGCCATCGTCCAGGGTGTGCACAGATTGCTGCTTGTCATTCGTTAGCAGGGCAAGACAGTGTTGTTTATGTGGGTCCCAGGGCATGTTGGCATCGTGGGCAACGAGATGGCAGATGCCCATGTTCGTCAGGTGGCCCACATGCCAGAAATACCTGACACTGCTGTCCCCTCCTCTGACGATCTCCCGATGGTGCGGCGGGCCATCCACGACCAATGGCGGGCCCAGTGGTTTGCGGAGACCACGAACAAACTCCGCACACTGAAGGACACTCCAGTGCACTGGGTGTCCTCGTGCTGCCAATCGCGGAGGGAGGAGGTTGTGCTTGCTCGGCTGCAAATCGGTCAAACCTTCCTCACCCACTCCTACATTCTATGGGGTGAGGATCAGCCATAGTGTGACTTCGGTTGGGAGCCTCTCACAGTGGTGCACATCTTTACTCACTGTGAGAGATACCGAGATCTTAGGTGGCGACTGGGAGTCAGCGCAGAGCTCTCCACATCACTTGGTTATAACCCTCAGGCAGTGGAGAGCTCGCTAGTATTTGTGAAAGAGGCTGGCCTCTTTCACAAAATTTGAATTATGTTACATTTCTTTTAGACACCTTTTGTAATTATTTTTGAATTATATGGCTTTTGCCTTTTTGTTTCTGTATTCGTTTTGGCTTTTGCCACATTTATTGTAATGTCTGTTTTGGCTTTTGCCACAATTATTATTCTGTCAGTTTTGGATTTTGCCTTTTTATTTCTGTGTTTGTCTTGGCTTTTGCCACATTTATTATTCTCTCTGTTTCGGCTTTTGCCACTTTTGTTGTTGTGTATGTTTTGGCTTTTGCCTTTTTTATATGTCTGTTTTGGCTTTTGCCTTTATTTATATGTCTGTTTTGGCTTTTGACTGTATTTCTTTTCTGAGTAATTATTAGGCTATTGCGTTTTTATTGTTATTACTTTTATTGGCCTTTTGCCCTTTTTATTGCCATCATGGTGGGATGGCCATTTACACCCCCACCATGGTGATGTGTCTTTCTGGGCCCTAATGACCTTTGTAGTTGATGGGCCCTAAAGCAACAACAAAACAAAAACAAAAAAGAGAGAAATCAGGGACTAGGGTTGCAACCGATAGTCTCCAAAACATCACTTTGTCCACAGCTTCCACGGAAAATGGGAGGCTAAGGCAGTAGCCCGGTCTTGGTCAATCGGCCTAGGGTGCATAAGTGGTTATGCCACCTAGGGTGACTGTAAGTGGACCGGCAGTCAACCCCGATGCCAATGGTCCAGTACTTGGGGATTATGCCACCCTATAGGTATCCTGCCGAAGGAATCTCGGTGACCCGAATGGGTGTCCCCTCGTTGGGCTCCGTGGTGGGTAAGACCTGCAGGCAGCGAAATCATAATTAATTAAAATTATGGCAACTGTAAACCCGAGGTTGGGGGCCTCATCAAATAACGCCACCCCTCCACCTTCTTTGTTACTGACTTGTGTTGAGCAGGAAGATGGTGGGCTCAGTCCCACCCAATTCAGTGGGCTAGCTGCCACTGAGCTGATAGAGACATGTACTGCTCCAACAAAGAAGCCACGTTTCCCCAGTAAGCCAACTGGATCAGGGAACGAACCTCTGGCGTCTATGGCATCGACACCTGCCCTTAACAAGAGGCAACCACCTCTTAGCCTTAAAGTGCAGGGTTCCAAAGCCGATGCATAGCATGTTCCTGCATCTAAGAATTTAGGTGCAGTCAAACAACCATCCTTACCTTCTTGCTATCCTTGCTGGTTTATTTCTATCTCTGGGGAGGATGGAGCAGTTTTGGGGAAGGCATCATCCTTCCATATCACCAAAGCCATTAGAAAAATGAAGTATTTCCATTGCAATCAATATAACAACTAGCTTTGTGCATTTTGTCTCCTATGCATGACAGAACTGCATATTTCGGCAAAATGTAGGGACTGTGGTACTCCAATAATGTGCAAAATAGCAGCTTTAATAACAATTGAGATATAGCAAAAAGAAAAATGGAGTTTTTACATTAAAATCAATGAGAAAAAAAACTTTGTTTGAAGTTTTTCCATTCAATTCAAATTTATGCAATATTTTCTCTCCTATACAACATTGAACTGTAAATTTTATTCAGAATGTATTGAATATGGTACTCCAATAATTTTGAAAACGGCATGGCTGTACCTTTAATAGAAATTGAGATATAGCAAATAAAACAACAGGAAAACACACTTTGTGCGAAATTTTCTTTTCTATTCATAATACAATCATAACTTTTCCTTCAATAATGTGCAAAACGGCATGGCTGTAGCTGCAATAGAAATTGAGATATACCAAGAAGAAAAATGCAGTTTTCATATTCAAATCAAAGGGAAAACACACTTTGTGTGATATTTTTTCTCCTATACAACATAGAACTGTAATTGTTTGTGAAAATGTAGGGAATGAGGTACTCCAATCTTGTGCAAAACGCCATCACTGTAGCTTTAAAAGAAATTGAGATACAGCAGAAAGAAAAATGGTTTTTACATTAAAATTAATGGGAAAGTACACTTTGTGTGATATATTCTCTCCCATACAACGTAGAACTGTGAATTTTTGAGTAAAGTAGGGAATGAGGTAATCCAATCATGTGCAAAAAAGCATGGCTGTAGCTTTAATGAAAATTGAGATATAGAAAAGTAAAGTTTTTACATTGAAATCAATAGGAAAACACACATTGCGCGATATTTTCTCTCCGATACAACATAGAACTGTTAATCATTGCAAGAATGTAGGGATTAGGTACCCCAATCATTTGCAAAACGTCATGGCTGTAGCTTTAATAGAAATAGAAATATAGCAAATAGAAAATTGGTTTTTAAATTGAAATCAATGGGAAAACATACTTTGTGTGATATTTTCTCTCCTTTACAACATAGAACTGTAAATTTTTTTGTAATGTAGGAAATGAGGTAATCCAATCATGTGCAAAACGGCATAGCTGTAGCTTTAATAGAAATTGAAATATAGCAAAAAGAAAAATGGAGGTTTTCCATTGAAATGTATGGGAAACACACTTTGTATGATATTTTTCTCCGATACAATATAGAACTGTAATTTTTTTAAATAATGTAGGGAATGAGGTACTTCAATCACGTGCAAAATGGTATGGCTGTAGCTTTAATAAAATATTAGCTATAGCAAAAAGAAAAATGCAGTTTTTCACATTTAAATCAACAGGAAATCACAATTTGTGTGATATTTTCACTTGTATAGAACATAAGACTGTAAATTTTTGCAAGAATGTAGTAAGTGAGGTACTGCAATCATGTGCAAAATGGCATGGCTGTAGCTATAATAGAAAGTGAAATATTGCAAAAAGAAAAATAGTGTTTTTAAAATGAAATTTATGGAAGAACACTCTTTGGGCGATATTTTCTTTCTTGTATAACATAGAACTGTATATTACTATGAAAATTTAGGGAATGAGGTACTCAAATCATGAACAAAACAGCATGGCCGTTGGCTTTAATAGAAATTAAGATATAGTAAAAATAAATATGAAGTATAAGCATTGAAAAAAAAATGGGAAATCACACTTTGTACAATATTTTTTTTCCTTTTCATAATAGAACCACAAATTTTGGAAAGACTGTATGGACTGTATGGAATCAAAGGAAAACACACTTTGTTCAATATCTTCTCTCCTCGACAACATAGAGCTGTAAATTTTTGCAAGAATGTAGGTAATGAGGTACTCCAATCATGTGCAAAACGGCATGGCTGTAGCTCTAATAGAAATTGAGATATAGCAATCAGAATAATCGAGTTTTTACATTAAAATCGGCATGACTGCTGCTTTAATAGAAATTGAAATATAGCAAAAAGAAGAATGAAGTTTTTACATTGAATTCAATGGAAAAACACACTTTCTGCGACATTTTCTCTTATATACAACACAGAACTGTAAATTTTTTTGAGAATGTAGGGAATTCATTTGCAATCATGTGCATAACGGCATGGTGCAGCTTTAATAGAAATTGAAATATAGTAAAAAGAAAAA
>JAAFCE010008868.1:0-55114 GCA_013389805.1 Trigoniulus corallinus | reverse complement strand
TATTTTCTTTCCATTAACATAATAGAATCATAACTTTTATCCAGAATGTTGGGAATGTGGTACTTCAATCATGTGCAAAACGACATGGCTGCAGCTTTAATAGAATTCAGATATAGTGAAAAGAAAAATGGAATTTTTTACATAGAAATCAATCGAAAAACACACATTTTGTAGGATATATTCTCTCTAATACAACATAGAACTGTAAATTTTTCAAGAATGTAGGGAATGAGGTACTCCCTTCACATGCAAAACGTCATGGGTGTAGCAATAATTGAAATTGAGATATAGCAAAAAGAAAATGAAGATTTAAAGTGAAATCAATGGGAAAACGCATTTTGTGTGATATTTTCTCTTCTATACATAATATATACATAATTGTATAGGTGATGTGCAAAATGGCATGGCTGTTGCTTTAATAGAAATGTAGAAATCGCAAAAGGAAAAATGGAGTTTTTACATTCGAATCAATGGGAAAACACACTTTGTGCGATATTTTTTCTCCTATTCAACATTGAACTATAAATTTTTGCGAGAATGTAGAGAATGAGGTGCTCGAATTATGTGCAAAGTCGGCATTATGGTAGCTTTAATGGAATATAAGATATAACAAAAAGAAAATGGATTTTTTTACATTGTAATCAATGGGAAACCACACTTTGTGCGATATTTTCTTTCTTATATAACATGGAACTATAGACTTTTGGGAGAATTTACAGAATGAGGTACGTCAATAATGTGCAAAACGGCATGGCTGTATCTTTAATAGAAATTGAGATATAGCAGAAAGAAAAATTAAATTTTTTCATTAAAATAAATATGAAAACGCTCATTGTGCATTTATTCTCCTAAACATGGTAGAACTGCAAATTTTTGGGGAGAATGTAAGGAATATGGTACTCCAATCACGTGCAAAACAGCATGGATGCAGCTTTAATAGAAATTGAGATATACCAAAAAGAGAAATGGATTTTTTACTTTGAAATCTCAAAAAGCTCACATTGTGTGATATTTTCTGTTATGCGACATAGTAGTGTAAATTTTTTTTAGAATGTAGGGAATGAGGAACTCCAATCATGTGCAAAATGGCTTGGCTGTAGCTTTATTAGAAATTGATATATTTTAAAACAAAAAATGGAATTTTTCCATTAAAATCAAATGGAAAACACTTTGTGAAATATTTTCCTTTCTATACATAATAGCATCATAACTTTTATACAGAATGTTAGTAATGTGGTACTTCAATCATGTGCAAAACAGAATGGTTGTAGCTTTAATAGATATTGATATATAGTGAAAAGAAAAATGGAGATTTTATATTGAATTAAATGGGAAAACACTTTTTGCGATATTTTCTCTCCTATACAACATAGAACTTTAAATTTTTGTGGGAATGTAGGGAATGAGGCACTCAAATCATGGGCAAAAGAGCATTGCTGTAGCTTTGTTTTAAAATTGAGGTATAGCAAAAAGAAATGTTGAGTTTTTACATTAAAATCAATGGTAAACAAACTTTCTGCGATATTTTTCTCCTAAACGTCACATAACTATGAATTTTAATGAGAATGTAGGGAAGGAGTGTGCCTATCATGTGCAAAACGCCATGGCTCTAGCTTTAATGGAAATGGAGATGCATTAAAAAGAAAAATGGACTTTTGACATTGAAATCAATGGGAAAATATACGTTGTGCGAAATTTTTATTCCTATACATAATAGAATCATAACTTGTTTTAAGAAGGTTAGGAATGTGGCACACCAATCACAGGCAAAACAGCATGGCTGTGGCATTATTAGGAATTGGGATGTGGCAAAAGGAATAATGGAGTTTTTACATTTAAATCAGTATGAAAACACACTTTGTGTGTTAATTTTACTCCTATACAACATAGAACTGTAACTTTTTTGTGAATGTAGGGAATGAGGAACTCCAATCATGAGCAAAATGGCATGGCTGTAGCTTTAATAGAAATTAAGATACAGCATTGAAATCAATTGGAAAGCACACTTTTAGCATTTTTTCTCCTATACATTATAGAACTGCAAATTTTATCTGAAATGTGGGGAATGAGGTACTTCAATCATGTGAAAAACGGGATGGCTGCAGCTTTAGTAGAAATTGGGACACAGCAAAAAGAAATATGGATGGGTTGTTGTTGTTGTTGTTTGTGTTTTATGGCCCATTGAGTAAAAAGATCATTAGGGCCGACAAAGACAATCTTTATGGGGTGGGGTGTAAAAGGCCAACCCACTATGGTGATAATAAATAAGGGCAAAAGCCCACTGAGGTTTAAAATAGTAAAAGGCAAAAGCCACAAAAGTAACCAGGAGTAAATAAAGGCAAAAGCCAAAACAGATAAAGGGAAACAGGCAAAGCCAAAACCGATAAAGCTAAACTGGCAAAGGCCTTAACAGAAACAAATAAAGGCAAAAGCCAAAACACATACAGTAAAAAGTGGCAATATCCTTGACAGACACTAACAAAGAAGGGCAGACGCCAACACTGACAAAAATGGCAAAAGCCAAAAAGAAGAATAAAAGGAAAGGATGGCATTACAAGGCCTGTCACTTTCACAAAGACAAGCGAGCTCTCCCCCCCTGGGGATTATCCCCAAGTGATGTGGAGAGCACAGGGCTGACTCCCAGTAGAAATCTAAGTTTGTGGTATCTCTCACAATGGTTAATATGTGTGCCACTGTCAGAGGCTCCCAACAGATGTCACACCACGGTTCATACTCACCCCATAGTATGTAGGAGTGGATGAGGAACGTTTGACCAATTCACAGCCGAGCAAGCACAACAACCTCCCTCCGCAACTGGCAGCACGAGGACACCCAGTGCACTGGAGTGTCCTTCAGTGTGCAGAGTTTTTTATTGGTCTCCAAAAACCACTGGGACCGCCATTGTTCATGGATGGCCCACCTCTTCACTGGAAGAGCGTCAGAGGAGGGGACAGCAGTGCCAGGTACATCTGACAGGTGGGCCACCTGCCGGGCATGGGCATCTGCCCTCTCATTGCCCATGATGCCAACATGCCCCAGGACCCACATAAACAACAATGTCTTGACCTGCTTGCAAATTTTGAGCAGTGAACTATGCTCACCCTGAATGATGGTATGTCTGCTATATAGGGTGTGCAACAGCTGGAGGGAGGATAGGGAGTCAGTTGCAAGCACAAAGTGTTGGTGATTCAAACGTTCGATGGAGAGGTGAGCGGTGAGCTCTGCACTTAAGACACTAGTGATGCCTGGAAGGCGGCCCCTATGAGATGACCAGTAGTAAAGACTGACATACCCAAAGAGGTACCATCCTTTGATCCATTCGTGTAAACAAAAACATGGCCCTGATAGGTCAGAGAGAGGCATACAAACTCTTGTTGGTACACTGACCTATCAGTACTGGCTTTCGGGAGGGCAGTGAGAGTCAAATTAAAACTTGGCTCTGGTATTATCCAGGGTGGCACAGAGGCTGGCAGTAAAGCCTGCATTCTAAGTAGAGTCACACCCAGGCCAGTGAGACCATCCAGCCACCCAGATGTCAAATGGAGGGGGAACCCATGGCCAGTGGTTGAATGCCTGTCACAGAGTGCAATTAAAATTGGCTGGGTGTGTAGGGTGCTGTGGCTAACCTTTCAGCCACAAAATATATGCGGCTGCCAAGCACTGCTGCCACACAGTCAGTGGCGGTTCACCAGACTCAGCGTAAAGGCTGAGCACTGGACTTGTGTGGAATGCCCCAGCAGACACTTAAATACCCACATGCACTCTGAAGGTCCAGTTGGACAAAACGCTATGGAGGAAAAACAGCAAATTACCCCTGAGCCCTCACTGGTGCAAGGTCTCAAATATACCATGGCGCCATGTGGTATTATATGCCTTCTCCACATCAAAGAAAACATCTAACAAGTGCTGTTCGTGGAGAAAGGCCTCACATACTGCAGACTCCAATGCGATCAAATGATCCATCAGAGACATGCCAGCACAAAAGCAACATTGGGCATTGGTAAGAAGATTGTGCTATTCTAGATAACACACCAGACGCCAGTTAACCATGCATTCCATGGTTTTACACAGACAGCTAATCAAAGATATGGGCCTGTAATTCATGTTTGTTTGTTTGTCGTTTGTTTGTTTGTGATTTACGGCTTATCGACTACTATGGTCATTAGGGCCCGGAAAGACAATCATCATGGTGGGGGTGTAAATCGCCATCCCACCATGATGGCAATACATCAGGGCAAAAGCCCACTAAAACAAAAAGAAATAACAAGGCAATAGCCGAATAAATATGGTAAATAGCTACAGGCAAAAGCCAAAACAGACGTTAGAAATAAAAACAGCAAAAGCCAAACAGAAAGAAAAATAATTGTGGCAAAGCCAAAACAGATATAACAGAAAAGGTGAAAAAGGTGAAACCAGACATAACAATAACAGTGGCAAAAGTGAAAACAGGCATAACAATAAAGGTGGCAAAAGCCAAAACAGGCATAACAATAAGGGTGGCCAAAGCCTAAACAGACATAACAATAAAAATGGCAAAAGCCAAAACAGACATAAATATAAAAAGGCAAAAGGCAAAACAATCCAAGAATAAATGCATGCTGCTTAAAAGGAAAAGTATATAATTCAGATGTGGTGAAAGAGGCCAGCCTCTTTCACAAATACAAGCGAGCTCTCCACCCCCTGAGGATTACCCCCAAGTGAGGTGGAGAGCTCACGACTGACTCCCAGGCGGTATTGCATTTCATGGTATCTCTCACAGTGACTAAAGATGTGTGCCACTGTGAGAGGCTCCCAACAGAAGTCACACCATGGTTGGTCCTCACCCTGTAAAATGTAGGGGTGGGTGAGGAACGTGTGACCGATCCGAAGCTGAGCAAGCACAACCTCCTCCCTCTGCGACTGGCGGCACAAGGACCCCCAGTGCTCTGGGGTGTCCTTCGGTGTGTGGAGTTTGTTGGTGGTCTCTGCAAACCACTAGGCCTGCCATTGTTCATGGACTGCCCGCCACACCATCGGGAGAGCATTGGAGGAGGGGACAACAGTGTTAGGTATATCTGGCAAGTGGGCCACCTGACGGGCATGGGCATCCGCCCTCTCATTGCCCATGATGCCAACATGCCCTGGGACCCACATGAATAACACTGTCTTGCCCTGTTATGAATCACAAGCAGCAATCTGTGCACACCCTGGACAATGGCATGTCTGCCAGATAGGGTGTGCAACAGCGGAAGGGAGCATAAGGAGTCAGTCGCAACAACAAAGTGTCTGTCATTCAATACTTGGATGAGCTCCAGTGACCTGTGCAGAGCTGTGAGTTCTGCAGTTAAGACACTGGCGACGCCTGGAAGGCGGCCCCCCCCATCAGCTGACAAGTTGTAAAGACTGACCAACCCACCGAGGAGCCATCCTTCGACCCATCCGTGTAAATAAAAACATGGCCTCGATAGGTCCAAGAGAGGCGCCCAAACTCTTATTGGTACACTGACCTATCGGTACTGGTTTTGGGTAAGGCTGCAAGCAACAAATCTAAACTTGGCTCTGGCACTGTCCAGGGTGGCACAGAGGCCGGCAGCACAGGCTGCACCCTAGGCAGAGTCACACCCAGGCCAGTAAGACCGTCCATCCACCGCACACCGAATGTAGGGGGAACCCCCTGGCGGCGGTTGAATGGCCGTCTCATAGTGTTACTAAAGACGGCCAGGTATGTAGGGTGCTGTGGCTGACCTTTCAACCACAAAATATATGCAGCTGCAAGGTACTGCCGCCACACAGTCAGTGGTGGTTCACCAGCCACAGCTTAAAGGCTGAGGACTGGACTGGTGTGGAACGCCCCAATGGACACCCAGATGCCAGCGTGATGAACACTGTCCAGCATCTGGAGAGCAGATGGAGCAGCTAGGCCATATAAGCTGCAGCCGTAATCGAGACAGGATTGAACAAGTGACCCTTAGAGTAGCAGCATCACCGTTCGATCTGCCCCAAAACCAGTTCCCTGCAGGCACCGCAGAATATTCAGGGACCGAAGGCACTTAGCCTTCAGCTCCCTCAAGTGCGGGACCCATGTCAGATGGCTGTCAAAACGGAGACCAAGAAACCAGGCTGCTTCTACAACTGGGAGGAGGTGGCGCTTTCAAGGTAAGCTGAGGCTCAGGGTGGAGCCCTCGCTTATGACAGAAGTGCATGACCATTGTTTTGTCAGGAGAGAACTTATAGCCACGTGAAGTGGCAAACTCGTTTGCACTGTTGAGTGCCAGTTGCAGCTGACGCTCAATGCTGTGCATCGTGGCAGCCCGGTACCTGATAGAAAAGTCGTCCACAAAGAGGGAATGACTTTACCGGGGGGTGAACGGAGGACGGTAGGCTATTCACTGCAACAGCAAAGAGCGTCACACTCAAGACGCTCCCCTGTGGGACACCATTCTCCTGCAGGAAGGCCAAGGAGTAGGTGTTACCCACACGCACTCTGAAGGTCCGTTCGGACAAAAAGCCATGGAGGAAGAGGGGCAGATTACCCCTGAGCCCCCACTGGTGCAAGGTCTCCAGTATACCATGGCGCCGTGTGGTATCATATGCCTACTCACAGCCACTAACTGCTGTCTGTGGAGAAAGGCCTCACGTACTGCAGTCTCCAGTGAGATCAGATGATCCACTGAAAACCTGCCAGCACGAAAACCACATTGGGCATCGGCAAGAAGGTGGTGCCGTTCCAGATACCACACCAGGCGCCAATTAACCATTCGTTCCATGGTTTTTCAAAGACAGCTCGTCAATGAGATGGGTCTATAATTTATTGGATGGCTACTATCCTTCCCAGGTTTTGGCAGTGGGATTATAGTAGCCTCTCACCAACCTGCAGGGATTTCATGATGCTGCCAGATGTAATTGAATACCTCAAGGAGGTATGTAACGCCATTCTCTGGTAGGTGTGATAGCATTTGATAGTGGATGCTATCTGGTCCAGGGGCAGTATCCCTGGCTCTTGCTAGAGCTGCATGGAGCTCCCAAAGGGTAAATGATTTGTTATACCCCTTGGCGACACCCCCAGCAAAATTAAGTGGGTGGTGTTCTTCAGCTTCTTTAGACTGCTTAAATGCTGCTGTGTAGTGCTGGGAACTGGAGACGGCAGCAAACGTCCTTCCCAGTTCCTCAGCCACCTCACACGGCAGAAGGCAATGTCTTCCTTGTACAAGGAGACCTGAGCCAAATGATGGTAAATATCTGCCTTGGATCTTCCTCAGCGTTTCCCAGACTTTCTTGGAGGGTGTGTGATGGGTGAGTGAGGATATGTACTTACTCCATGAGGAGCGCTTGGCCTCCCTGATCACCCGTCATGCAAATGCCCGAGCTCGGAGAAAGTCGATACGTTTGGCCTCGGTAGGACGAGATTGGAAGCAGCGAAGGGCTCGTCAGTGAGCCCGAATCGCACTCTGACAATCCTCCACCACCATGGCACCCTTGCTCGTGGTGGGTTACACGAGCTCTGGGGGATGGATGCCATTGCCGCCCCGACCACCACTTCTGTGAATTGACTCACTAGGTCGTTTACTCCATCGAAATCACACAGTGGGTGAAAGTAGATATGGCAGGCGAATTCCTCCCAGTCCGCCCGAAGCACACACCACCGTGGTGGGTGCTGGGGAAATGCCTCATCTCCACTGCTAAACCTGATGGGGAAGTGATTGCTTCCACAGGGGTCTGACAAGACCTCCCACTGCAAACCTGGTGTCAACCCAGGAGAGCAGATGGAAAGGTCAATCCATGACAGGCCACCAGTGCCAGTCATCATATGTGTGGGGGCACCTGTGTTGAGGACAATGAGACCATTGTGTGACACCCATTGTTCCACAAGGTGCCCTTGGGTGTTGTGACTGTCCGAGCCCCATTGGGGATTATGGGCATTAAAATCACCAATAATGAAGAAGGGTATTGGAAGCTGGGTGCTGAGGGAGTCGAGGTCTGCCCATGGGATATCAATCCCAGGTGGCATGTAGAGGGAACACAGAGTGGTGGGCACAGCCAGTTGCAATGAGACCGCCACTGCTTTCAGAGGCGTCTGCAGAGCCACCGGCACATGCATGCACCCATTCCGGATAAGGATAGCTACCCCTTCCACAGGGTGGCTTCCTTGCTTCCAGATGTCTGCATATACAGTGTACCCCCATAATGACATGGGGGTATCACTTCGACACAGGATCTCCTGGATCGAGATGCAGATGGGGTTGTGCCTCGAGATCATCAGTTTGATCTCGTCCCTCTTGTGGGAAAACCCTCGACACTTCCATTGTAGGAAATTTACCATCAAGTGGACCCAGGCGGCTTGTTTCTATTCCTCACTTTTCACCATCCCACTGCAGAAAAGGGAGGGACGCCTTCAATTGGTTCATCCTCCTCCATCTCGAAGGAGGAATCCCCATTTTGCCCCACTTTTGGCATGAAACCACCCCGTGCTCTCTGCCATTGGCCAGAGAGCTTGGGTGTTCCTTCCATCTTGCCTCCTGTCACACCCACCGCCCCCTCCGTGAAGGAGGTTGGCTGGGCTGGGACAGGGAGGAAGGCCTTTAAGGGAGATGCATCTCTTTGATGAGTGGCATCAGGGGCCTCCAAAGAAGCTGGCACCGCCAATATTGGGGGGGGCCCATGCATGCGCCAGAGGCGGCAGTGGAGCCAGAAGAAGCCATGGAAATGGGGTCAGGGTCCGTCTGGCAGCCAATGCTTGCGCAGACAGGCACCCCATGGACCCTGCGGGCCAAAGAGGGCATTAAACGGATGAGAGGGGGGAGCTGAGGTAGGGTTTCCGTCTGGGTACAGACAGAGAACACAGCAGCAGCCTTTGCAGCACCTGCATAGGACACTCCACAAGTGGAGTTCCCTGGCAAGGCTAGCAGCCATGGTGCATCCGGGAAAACTAATACCCTTCTGGATACGCAGCACCTGGATCACGCGTTCCTGCAGCCAAGTAGGGCAATCCCGAGAAGAGGCGGGGTGGTTGCCCTTACAGTTTAAGCAGACAGGTGCAGTCTTACAAGGCTCGGGGGAGTGGTCACTCTGTCCACAAGTGCCACACATGGCCTTGGCAGAACACGAATTCTGCCCATGGCCATATCCCTGGCACTTGAAGCATCGAAGTGGACTCGGAATGAAGGCACGCACAGGCAAGCGGAGGTAGCAAGCCATGATGTTCTCCAGCACCTTGGGCCTACCAAAGGTCAGCACCAAGGTGTCAGATGGGTGGGATTCTCCATCCCGTAAGTCCAAGGTGCGGCAAACAGCCACCACACCCTTGTCCCTGAGCTCCTCCACTATCTGCTCCTCTGATTCCCTGCATAGGTCAGGGCACCGCACAACACCTCTACTGGTGTTTAAGGTGCGATGGGGTTCGACCACAATGGGGATATCACTGAGCTTTCGCATTTTTAATAATGCTTCGATCTGGTGGGGGTCATATGCCTCCACCAACAAGGTGCCATTGCGCAGTTTCTTGACTGAAGTCACGTCGCCAGCAATGCCCTTGATGGCTTTGGCGATAAGGAAGGGCGACGCCTTCCCCAAGGCTGCACCATCCTCCCCAGAGATGGAAATATACTGGGGAGGATAGGAAGAAGGTATGGATGTTTGTTGGACTGCACCGAAAATCTTAGATGCAGGAACATGCTTTGCATCGGTGGTGGAACCCTGCGCCTTAAGGCTAAGAGGTCGTTGCCTCTTGTTAAGGGCAGGTGCCGATGCCATAGACGTCACAGGTTCGTTCCCTGATCCAGTTGGCTTACTGGGGGAATGCGGCCTCTTTTTTGGAGCAGTACATGTCTCCATCAGCTCAGTGGCAGCTGGCCCACTCAATTGGGTGGGACCGAGCCCGCCATCTTCTGGCTCAACACAAGTCATTTAAACTAAAGAAGGGGGAGGGGTGGGGTTATTTGTAGAGGCCCCCAGCCTCTGGGTTATAGTTGCCATAATTGTTATTAATTATGATTTTGCTGCCCGCAGGTCTTACCCACCACCAAGCCCAATGAGGGGATGCCCATTTGGGTCGCCAAGGTTCCTCGGGCAGGATACCGTTAGGGTGGCATAATCCCTGAGTACCGGACCATTGGCATCGGGGTTGACTGCCGGTCCACTTACAGTCACCCTAGGAGGCATAACAACTTATGCGCTTCCGGCCGATTTACCAAGACCAGGCTACTGCCTTGGCCTCCCGTTTGCCCCGGAAGCTGTGGCCAAAGTGATGTTTTGGAGACTGTGGATCGCAACCCTAGTCCCCGATGTCTGTCAGCCACCTCACCAGTGTGGAGTGGCCAAGAGATATCGCAGGTCATGCGCCTCCTCAACCACCGGGATCCACTTTTCCCAGGGTACAGGTCTCCACACACGGCAAACATGTGGGTAGGCGTTTGTTTATGGTCACCTCATTGAGGAGCCTACATCGACCAAGAACAAGTCAGACCAAACGCTCAAACAACCACGATATTGGTATCGTCCTGTCCAGAACACATCATAGACAAGGACGACAGTGGTGTTGTCCAGACTGGGGCAAGGAAATGTCACCCCTTTTATTCGCCTCTTACAACATGCAGGTATGCAGTGTGCCTATTCTACCCTGGGCACACACGGGGGTGTTATTCGTGGGTAGGCTACTATCCTTTCCAGGTTTTGGGATGGGAATGATGATAGCCTCCCACCAGCAAACAGGGATTTCTTGATGCTGCCAAATATAATTAAAATCCTCAAGAAGGTAGGAAAGACCATTCTCAGGTAGATGCCATAACAATTGGCAATGGATGTTATCAGGACCAGGGGCAGAATGCCTGGCCCATGGTAGAGCAGTCTGCAGCTCCCAAGGGGCAAATGGGTCGTTATACCCCTCAGCAACACCACCAGAGAAGTTAATTGGAAGGCATTCTGCAGCTTCTTTCTGTTTGATGAAAGCTGCAGTGTAGTGCTGGGAACGTGAGATGGCTGCAAATGTTCTTGCCAGCTCCTCAGCCACCTCACAAGGCAGAAGTTAATGTCTCCCTTCCACAAGGAGACCAGAAATACAGGATTGTAAGTAACTTCCCTGGATTTCTCTCAGCTTTTCCCAGACATTCCTGGATGGCATGTGGTGGGCAAGCGAAGAGACATACTCACTCCATGAGGAGAATTTGGCCTCCTTGATTACCCGTCATGCATATGCCCGGGCTCTGAGGTAGCTCAGTTGGATGAGACTGGAAGACGAAAAGGGAGCCCCTGCAGGCCCGAATCGCACTCTGACAGTCGACCATCCACCATGGCACCCATGCTCGTGGAGGCTTACACAAGCTCTAAGGAACAGAAGCCAATGCCTCCCTGATCACCACCTCTGTGAAGTGGCACACTAGATATTGACCCCATCAAAATCGTGCAGTGGGCAAAAGTGGATGCAATGAGCAAACTCCTCCCAGTCAGTGGTTGTTGGGGTAATGCCTCACTTCCACTGCTAATCCTGATGGGGAAGAGGTCACTTCCATCATGGTCAGACAGAACCTCCCATTGCAGACCTGGCGCCAACCCAGGAGAGCAGATGGAGAGGTCTATACAGGAAAGACCACTAGTGGCAGTCATCACATGTGTGAGGGCACCAGTGTTGAGGACAATGAGGCCATTGTTCCACAAGGAGCCCTTGGGGGTTTTGACTGTCTGAGCCCCAATGGGAGTTATGGGAATGAAAATCTCCCATAATCAGAAAGGGTCTGGGAAGCTGGGCTGTGAGGGAGTCAAGGTCGGCCAATGGGATATCAATCACAGGAGGCAGGTAGAGGGAACATAGAGTGGTGGGATCATTCAGTTGCAGTGAAACAGCCGTGGCTTAGAGAGGCGTCTGCAAAGTCACTGGGGTGTCCGTGCATCCATTCTGCATTAGAAAAAAAAGAAATATGGAATTTTTACATTGAAATCAAGGGGAAAACACACTTTGTGTGATACTTTCTCTCCTATACAACATAAAACTGTATTTTCTTTACAAGATTGTAGGCAGTGAGGTACTTCATGGATGTGCAAAACGGCATGGATGTAGCTTTAATAAACATTTAAATATATAGCAAAAAGTAAAATGGAGTTTTTACCTTGATAATAACGGGAAAACACACTTTTTGCAATACTTTCTTTCCTTACATAATAGAATCATAACTTTTATGCAGAATGTTAGGAATGTGGTACTCCAATAATGTGCAACACGGCATGGTTATAGCTTTAATAGAAATTGATATATTTTAAAAAGAAAAATGGAGTTTTTCCATTAAAATCAATAGGAAAGCACACTTTGTGCAATATTTACTTTCCTACACATAATAGCATCATAACTTTTATACAGAATGTTAGGAATGTGGTACTTCAATCATGTGAAAAACGGAATGGTTGTAGCTTTAATAGATATTGATATATAGCAAAAAGAAAAGATAAGAGAATCATAGCTTTTATACAGAATGTTGGGAATGTGGTACTCCAATCATGTGCAAAACGGCATGGCTGTAGCTTTAATAAAATTAAGATATAGCAAAAAGAAAAATGAAGTTTTTACATTGAAATCAATTGGAAAACATACTTTGTGTGATATATCCTCTGCTCTATGACATAGATAGGTAAACTTTGTGAGAATATAGGACGTGATGTACTCCAATCAAGTGCTAAACATCATGGCTTTAGCTTTAATGGAAATTGAGATATAAGAAAAAAAGAAATATGAAGTTTCTCCTTTGAAATCATTGGAAAACCACACTTTGTGCGATATTTTCTCTCCTGTACAACAAAGAACTGCAGATGTTAGTAAGGAAGAAGGGAATGAGGTACTCAAATCATGTGCCAAATGGCATGGCTGTATCTTTAATACAAATTGAGATAAAGTAAAAAGAAAAATGGAGTTTTCACATTGAAATCAATGGGAAAACACACTTTGTGTGATATTTTCTCTCCTATACAACATAGAACTGTAAATTTTTGCAAGAATGTACGGAATGAGGTGGTGTAATTATGTGCAAAACGGCATGGCTGCCGCTTTAATAGAAATTGAGATATAGTGAAAAGAAAAGCAGTGTTTTTACATTGAAATAAATAGGAAAATTCATTTTGTGCAAAATTTTTATTCCTACACATAATGGTATCATAACTTTTCTCCAGAATGTTAGAAATGTGGTACTTCAATCATGTGCAAAACGGCATGGCTGTAGCTGTAATAGAAATTGAGATATGAAAAAAGAAAAATGGAGATTTTCCATTGAAATCTATTTGGAAAACCCACTTTGCAGATTTTTTCTCCTATGCATGATAGAACTGCAAGTTTTCGCAAGTATGTAGGGAATGTGGTACTCCAATCATGTGCGAAATGGCATGGCTGCAACTTTAATAGAAATTGAGATATTTCAAAAAGCAAAATGGCCTTTTTACATTGAAATCAGTAAAAATACTCACTTTGTGTGATATTTTCTCTCTTATACAACATAAAACTTTAAATTTTTGTGAGAATGTAGGGATATAAGTTCTCCAATCATTTGCAAAATGGCATCGCTGTAGGGAATGAGGGAATGAGGTACTGCATGTATGTGTAAAGTGGTATGGCTGTAGCTTTAATAGAAATAAAGATATAGCAAAAAGAAAAATAGTTTTTGCATTGAAATCAATGGGAAAACACACTTTGTGTGATATTTTCTGTTCTATAAAACATAGAACTGTAAATTTTTGTGAGAATGTAGGGAAAAGTAGTCCAATCATGTGCAAAATGGCATGGCTGTAGTTTTAATAGAAATTGAGATATAGCAAAAAGAAAAATGGAGTTTTTACATTGAATTCAATAGGAAAACACACTTTGAGTGATATTTTCTCTCCTATGCATAATAGAATCATAACTTTTATAAAGAATTCTAATTCTAATATAATAATCTGCAAGAAGCCTTTTTTAGCCAATATGGCAGTGGAGAGACTAACTCTCAATCATACTTATGATAACATAATACACCTAAAACCCTAAGCTATATTTCTGTAGCCTCCAAAAATACAATACTAGCTATGGTTGGTTTTCCTTGGATGAAACCCTCCACCTTATCCTCACCAAGGCTAATCCATTGTCAAATTACTTTTGGCAAAATTGACCAGTAGTATGAGTCTGTCTGTGCTCTAACCTCTTTCAGTTTATGTGAATGATCCTTTCTGCCTTTATACTCAGCTGGGGACACACTTCCAGTGAAAGGCGCATTACATCCTAGTAGCAGCAGTCTTATAAATAGGCTATTGCTGTGAGATGTATGCCTGTGGCTTAATGTATTCCACCCTTGTTCCTTAATCATGGCAGATACACTCTCTGTGTGAGAAAAACTATGATGTACAATTATTTCTGCTCTCCGTTGGATCATTTCAACCTCCCAAGATAATTCCTGCCTGAAGGGGAATGAAATTAGACTGCAATACTCCCAAATTGGGCGTACCATATAAATATATACTGTTTCCTTTACCTCCTTTGTGCTATCTCAAAGGACCCTATTAATCAGATGGAGGAATTGACCAGCCCTCCCAATCACATTACCAATGTGATACTTCCAATTGCCCTAACTATTTAAGACAATTCCCAGATGTTTATGGGTTAAAACCCTATCAACAATAACTCCACCTATGTGATAATCAAAATTAAGTAGCTTTCTAGATCTCGATAATGTAAGGAAACCATAATTTTTAGCTCCAATTTATACTCTTATCATGTGCAAAACGGCAGGGCTGTAGCTTTCATAGAAATTGAAATACAGCCAAAAGAAAAAAAAGGGTTTTACATTGAAATCAATAGGAAAACACACTTTATGCGATTCTTTGTGTCCTATACAGCAAAGAACTGAATAGTTTTGTGGGATTGTCGGAAAGAAGGTAATCCAATCATCTGAAAAATGGCGTGGCTGCAGCTTTATTTGAAATCGAGACATAGCCAAAGAAAAAATGGAGTTTTTACATTGAAATCAATAGGAAAACACACTTTGTGCGATATTTTCTCTCATATACAACATAGAACTGTAAATTTTTGTGAGAATGTAGGGAATGAGGTACTCCAATCATTTGCAAAACGGCATGGCTGCAGCATTAATAGAAATTCAGGTAAAACAAAAAGAAAAATGGAGTTTTTAAATTGAAATCAATGGGAAAACACACATTGTGTGATATTTTCTTTCCTATACATAATAGAATCATAACTTTTATCCAGAATGTTGGAAATGTAGTACTCCAATCATTTGCAAAACGGCATGGCTGTAGCTTTAATAAAAATTGAGATATAGGAAAAAGAAAAATGGAGTTATTACTTTGAAAACAATAGGAAAACCCACTTTGTGCGAAATTTTCCTTCCTATGCATAATAGAATAATAACTTTTATCAGAATGTTGGTAATGTGGTAATCCAATCATGTGCAAAATGGCATGGCTATAGCACTATAATACAAATTGAGATATAGCAAAATGAACAATGGAGTTTTCACAATGAAAACAATGGGAAAACACAGTTTGTGTTATATTTTCTCTCCTTTGCAACATAAACCATAAATTTTTATAAGTATGTAGGGAATGAGGTACTCCAATAATGTGCAAAACGGCATGTCTGTAGCTTTAATAGAAATTGAGATATAGCAAAAAGAAAAATGGAGTTTTTACATTAAAATCAATGAGAAAAAAAACTTTGTTTGATATTTCCTCTTCCATACATATCAGAATCATAACTTTAACCCAGAATGTTAGGAATTTGGTACTCAAATCATGCTGAATAAGGCTTGGCTGTAGCTGTAATAGAAATTGAGATACAGCAAAAACAAATATGGAGTTTTTCCAATAGCAAAACACAGTTTTTGTGATATTTTCTCTCCTATACAACTAAGAACTGTAAATTATTGCAAGAATGTGGGGAATGAGGAACTCCAATCATGTGCAAAATGGCATGGCTGTAGCTTTAATAGAAATTGAGATATAGGAAAAAGAAAAATGTTTCTGTAATGAAATCAATGACAAAACGCACTTTATGCATTTTTTCTCCTATACATGATAGGACTGAAAATTTTATCCAGAATGTAGGGAATGTGGTAATCCAATGATGTCCAAAATGGAATGGCTTCAGCAATTGTAAGAATTGAGATACAGCAAAAAGAAAAATGGAGTTTTAACATTAAAATAAATGGCAAAACACACTTTGTGTGATATTTTCTCTCCTACACAACATAGAACTGTAAACATGTAGCTATAATAACTATAATATATGCAATAATAGCTATAATATATAGCTATAATAGCTATAATATATGCTAATAATAGCTATAATATAGCTATAATAATAACTATAATAGCTATAATATATGCAATGAGTTACTCCAATAATGTGCAAAACGGCAAGGCTGTAGCTTTAATAGAATGTGTGATATAGAAAAAGATAAATGGAGTTTTAACATTAAATTCAATGTGAAAAACACTGTGAGATACTTTTTCTCCAATATGTAATAGGATCTTCACTTTTATCCAGAATGTTGGTAATGTGGTACTCCAATCATGTGAAAAATGGCATGGCTGTAGCTTTAAAAGAAATTGAGGTGTAGCAAATGGAAAAATGAAGTTTTTCCATTAAATTCAATGAGAAAACTAACTTTGTGCAATATTTCCTTTCTTATTTCATAATAGAATCATAACTTTTATGCAGAATGTTGGTAATGTGGTACTGCAATGATGTGAAAATTGCCATGGCTTTACCTTTAATAGAAATTGAGATATAGCAAACAGAAAAGTTGAGTTTTTACATTAAAATTAATGGGAAAACCCACTATCTGCAATATTTTATCTCCTCTTCAACATAGAACTGTAAATATTTGCAAGAATGTACATAATGTACATTCTTGCAAAGCACATTCTTGTACATTTATTTGAAATCAATAGGAAAGCACACTTTGTGCAGTATGTTCTCTTCTATTCAACATTGAACTGTAAATATTTGCCACAATATATGAAAAGAGCTACTCCAGTAATGTGCAAAACGGCATGTCTGAAGTTGTAATAGAAATTGAGATATAATAAAAAGAAAAATGAAGTTTTTACATTAAAATCAATGAGAAATCACACTGTGTGATATATTCTCTCCTATACAACATAGAACTATAAATTTTTGCGAGAATTTAGGGAATGAGGTACATGCTATGAGGTACAGGTACAGGCTATAGCTTTATTGGAATTTGAGATATAGCAAAACGAAAAATGGAGTTTTTACTTTGAATTAAATGGGAAAACAAACTTTTTGTTATATATTCTTTCCTATAAAACATGGAACAGTAAATTTTTGCAAGAATATATGGGATGAGGTACTCCTATCATATGCAAAACGGCATGGGTGGAGGTTCAATAGAAATTGAGATATAGAAAAATGAAGATTTTACATTGAAATCAATAGGAAAACAAACTTTGTGCGATATTTTCACTCCTATACAACATAGAAATGTAAATTTTTGCAAGAATGCATGTGATGAGGTGCTCCCATCATGTGAAAAATTACATGGCTGTAGCTTTCATAGAAATTAAGGTATAGCAGAAAGAAAAATGTTGTTTTTCCATTGTAATCAAAGGGAATACACACTTTGTGACATATTTTCTCTTCTATAAAGAATAGAAGTTAAATTTATGTTAGAATATGGCGAATGAGGTACTCCAATCATGTGCAAAACGGCATGGCAGTAGCTTTAGTAGAAATGGATAGATAGCAAAAAGAAAAATGGAGTTTTTATCTTCAAATCAATAAGTAAACCTAATTTGAGTGGTATTTTATTTCCTATTTATAATAAAATCATATCTTTTACTGAGAATGTTGGGAATGTGGTACTTCAATCATTTGAATAACAGCATTGCTTTAGCTTTAATTGAAATTGAGATATAGCAAAAAGAAAAAATGGAGCTTTTACATTGAAATCAATGAGAAAACATACTTTGTGCGATATTTTCTCTTCAACACAACATAGAAATGTAAATTTTTGCAAGAATGTAGTGAAGGATGTACACTAATCATGCACCAAATGGCATGGCTGTAGCTTTATTAGAAATTGAGATACAGCAAAAAGAAAAGTAGAGATTTTACAATAAAACCAATGGGAAACAATACTTTCTGCAAAATTTTCTCTTCTATACAACATAGAACTGTAAATTTTTGAAAGAATGTAGGGAATGAGGTACTCCCATGATGTGCAAAGTGGCTTGGCTGTAGCTTTAATAGAAATTGAGATATAGTGAAAAGAATAATGGAGTTTTTACATTCAAATCAATGGGAAAAAAACTTTCTATGATAGTTTCTCTCTTATACAACATAGAGCTGTAAATTTTTTTAAGAATGTAGGGAATGAGGTACTCCAATGGTGCGCAAAACGCCATGGCTGTAGCTTTAATAGAAATTGAGATATAGCAAAAAGAAAAATAGTATTTAAATCAATGATAAAACATATTGTGCGATATTTTCTCTCCTATAAAACATAGAACTATAATATTTAGAGAGAATGTAGGGAAAGGTTCTACAATCATGTGCAAAATGGCATGGCAATAGCTTTAGTAGAAAATGAGATATAACAAAAAGAAGAATGGAGTTTCTCCATTGTAACCAATAACTAAACACACTTTTAGTGGTATTTTCTCTCCTATACATAATAGAATCATAACTTTTATCCAGAATTTTGGGAATGTGGTACTCCAATCATGTGCAAAACGGCATGGCTGTAGCTATAATAGAAATTCAGATATAACAAAAAAATAGAGTTTTTACATTGAAATCAATGGGAAAACTGACATTGTGCGATATTTTCTCTCCTATACAACATAGAACTGTAAATTGTTGCGAGAATGTAGGAAATAAGGTACAGTAGAACTCCAGTTATCTGAATCAATTGGGACTGGACCCCATTCGGATAATCAAAAATTCGGATAATTGGATTTTTTCCGAATAAAGGGTCGAAATGGGAGAAAATACGACGTGTACGTGTACCATACTGTAAATGGAAGTCATTGCTTGCGGAACATCTCGGTCAAAGTACGCTTTTCAACTGGCAGGATCCATTTTCAGGTAGCCAAGTCACACATTGTTTTGAAAATTGTAGTACGTTTCCTCATAATTTTTTTTTCTGAAATTCTGAAAGCGATTCGGATGATAGGAGTTCAGAAAATTGGAGTTCTACTGTACTTCAATCATGTGCAACACGACATGGCGCGGCATGTCAAAAAATGGAGTTTTCACATTGAAATTAATGGGAAAATACCCTTTTAGCAATATTTACTTTCCTATATATAATAGAATCATAACTTTTGTCCAAAGCGTTGGGAATGTGGTACTTCAATCACAATTATAACAGCATTACTGTAGCTTTAATTGAAATTGAGATATAGCGAAAAGAAAAATGGAGCTTTTACATTGAAATCAATGGGAAAACACACTTTGTGTGATATTGTCTCTCCCACACAACATAGAGATGTAAGTTTTTACAAGAATGTAATGAAGAAGGTACTTCTACGATTTGTAAAGCGGGATGGCTATATCTTTAAAAGAAATTGAGAGAAAGTGAAAAGAAAAATGAAGTATTTACATTGAAATCAATGAGAAAACACAATTTGCGCAAAATTTTTTTTCCTATACATAACAGAATAATAACTTTTTACCACAATGTTGGGAATGTGGTACTTCAATCATGTGCAAAACGGCATGGCTGTAGCTTTAATAGAAATTGAGATATAGCAACAAGAAAAATGGAGTTTTTATATTGTAATCAGTAAGAAAACACACTTTGTGCAATATTTTCTCTCCTATAAAACATAGAACTGTAAATTTTTCTGAGAATGTAGGGAATGAGGTACTCCAATCAAATGCAAATCAACATGGCTTTAGCTTTAATGGCAATTGACATGCAGCAAAAAAAAAATGAAGTTTTAACATTGAAATCAATAGGAAAACACACTTTGTGCTATATTTTCTTTCCTATACAACATTATATTGTAAATTCTTTTGAGACTGTGGGGAATAATGTACTCCAATCATGTGCAAAATGGCATATCAATATAGCAAATGCCAAAAAATGCAGTTTTTACATTGAAAGCAATGGGAAAACTAACTTTGTGCCATATTTGCTTTCCTATACATAATAGAAAGAAAAATTTTTTGCAGAAAGTAGGAAATGTGGTACTCCAATTATGTGCAAAGCGGCAGCCCTGTAGGTTTAATACAGATTGAGATATAGCAAAATTTGTTCAATTAAATCCATGGGACAATGCACTCCTTAACATGATAGAACTGCAAATTTTGGCTAGAATGTAGGGAATGCAGTACTCCATTGAAATCAATAGAAAACACACTTCATGCAAAATTTTCTTTCCTATACATTATAGAATCATAACTTTTATTTTTATTGTAGGGAATATGGTACTCCAATCATGTGCCAAACGGCATGGCTCTAGCTTTAATAGGAATGGAGATATGGCAAAAAGAAAAATAAGTTTTTCTATTAAAATCAATGGGAAAATACACTTTGTTCTTTTTGTTTCCTCTTAATGATAGAACTGCCAATATTGGCCAGAATGTAGGGAATGTGGTACTCCAATCATGTGCAAAATGGCTTGGCTGCAGCATTAAAGGAAATTTAGATAAAGCAAAAAAAAGTGGAGATTTTACATTGAAATCAATAGGAAAACACACTTTGTGCGATATTATCTCTGCTATGCAAAATAGAACTGTAAATTTTTGCAAGAATGTAGGGAATGAGGTACTCCAAACATGTGCAAAACGGCATGGCTGTAGCTTAAATAAAAATTGAGAAATAGCAAAAAGAACAATGGAGTTTCTACATTGAAATCAATGGGAAAACACACTTTAAGCAATATTTTCTTTAATATTTTGGTTTGGTTTTGATATTTATGCTTTACATCCCCTAAACAGGCGAACCCTTAGGTAGGGGATGAATATCTGAGTATACTCATGATATTCCTGACAATCAATAGATACTCAGAGGGTAATGGGAAATGTGGAAGGAAAATAGGGTGAGGGATGAGGAAGTTTTAATGCACCTGCAATTCTAACAAACGCCATATGGTCCAATAAGTTAAGTGACTAATCCCAATGTAATACCCCTGATTATACATCATGAAAATACACAAATTTTAAAAAATAATGAAATATTTAAAACTTTCAATAATATAAAAGGACAAAAAACCATTCTAAAAACATTAAATTTCTATTAAAATTTGAAAACCAACGTTTCACCTACCAGAACATTAATTTTAAAAGTGAACTACATTATTAATTGTCATGAAGGGCACTCTGCAGTGTAGTTTACTTGAGCTGCTTAAAAGTAGATATTACCTTTGGTTTCAATTTTCTTGGTGTTAATATTAGGTCATCAATAGTCAGCTTACTGAGATTAAAATCTTGAGCCAAATATATAGAGCTGTTTGTATTGCCTGTGCAGACAAACAGATACATCTGTCGAGATGGTCGGTAAGGCACAAAAAATGAAATTTTACTTAATAGGTATGGGCTATCAATTCGATTTGTGAGCATTCTGTGTAGCCACATAATTCTTGAATATGTTATAAATTTCATGAATGAAAGTGCATGGATTCCAGTCTGGTTAGCCCCACTATTCTTTTGAGTAAAATTACTTCTAGCTAACTGGTAGATTTCTGAGGGGCGGCATATGGACCAGCACACAATGCAATTTTATATTACTGGTTTGATAAGTTAGTGAAATAGCAAAGAGAGCAATGGTGGAATATTCTGCATTCCTTTCATGTATGCAATATAATGATAAGCTCTTTTCACTTTTAAATAAATGTGATTCACATGTGTTGCCATGGTCAATTTACTGTCTAGCATTATGCCTAAATCCTGCACTACTCCACTATGGGGTATTAAAGATCCACCACTAAATGTATAAGGGAATATAATAGGTGAGTGAATCCGGAAAAATGAAATAATGAGTGTTTTACCCTGGTTGACTAATAAATTGTTACAGGAGAGCTTTTCCACCTGTTCAAATGACTCATTCAGTAAAATGGCAGACTGATGATTTAATATCTTTGACAGCTTGAGATCATCAGCAAATCCCAAGCTTGTTACCTCATGGGGAATGTTAAACAAAAGGACATTCATATAAATATTAAATAGCATTGGGCTGATAGCACTTTGCTGTGGCAAACCAACTTCCTGCACATAAAACCGTTTACTCACAGACCTTCCAATTTTTATAAAGTTCTGCCTCATAGTAATATAACTGCGTAATAAGCCCAGAAATTTTCCATCCATGCCATTCTCACCAAGTTTCCACAGGAGCAAAGGAATTGATACACAATCAAAAGCATTTGAAAGATCCAGATATATTGTATCAACCTAGTGCCATTGTGCAAATGCCTTGTTGATCATATCTAGATGCATCAATAGATTAGTCTCTTTGGAGCGCCCTTTGCAAAAACCATGTTGCTCTGTACTTAAAAAGGATTAGCACCAGAGCATCAACTTTGTTGAAAAAATACATTATAGGATCTTAACTACTGGGGAAAGTAGCAAAATATGCCGATAGCTAGAAACATCAGAACGTGCTCCTTTCTTAAAAAATAGGAGACACAAAAGCAGTCTGCCATATTAATAGAACATACTGGTTCTGTAGGCATTTAGAGAATCAGCTGGCTAATACTGGTCAAAATGCATCTCTGTAAGCTTTTATGATAAGTGGGGGAACACCATCTGGGCCAGGAGATAATGTAGGCTTTTACTTTAAAATGGCTGCTTGGACCTCTGAGGATGAAACTTCAGTCATATTTAGGGAATCACCACCAGGTGGCAGAGGAAAAAGGTAGCTAAATGACTTAGTAACTGGGGAAGCTAAAGCACTCTGTAATTTGTCATAATGTCCTATAAAGGCATCACTGACATTAACAGCATCTGAGACTAATGAATCATTATGAGTAAGGGTAATGACCCCATTTCTGTCTCCTGTCAGCTTCCTAATCCCTGACCAAAAGGTTTGGGAAAAATTTCTTTTCTGGAAAAGCTTAGAAATATACTCTTGTTGTGAGTTGATCAGCAGCATTATCAATATACTCTTGTTGTGAGTTGATCAGCAGCCTTTCCAATAATGCTCTGTTATAGCTACAGATGGGCGATTTTTATTCTGTGAAAACAGTCGTCTCCTTAACTTAATCAATTGTATTAATTCAGGACTAAACCAACAAGGGATGCCTGTAGATGCCTAATCCCCTTCTTAACAGGAATACACGTTGCAAAAGATGCCTCTAAAGTCCTGTAAAATCCATCTATGGCCTTTTCAGGGTCACAGTGTGAACATTCAGACACCCAAGGTGCATTTGTTAGGCAGTGACACAATTTTATATAGTTCCCTTGGTACCAGTCACAATATGGGTCAGCCTAATCCACCAGTCCTCCCATCTGGTAAGCCCAAACAAATTCAAATACAAGTGCTGGATGGAATGGCTCAAACTTGGAAAGAGGGACTAGTTCCTCCCTTAGATCCTCCTGTATATCAGAGAAACACAGGTCCAAAAGATGACCCATGCAGATAACAATATTTTTGAGTTGATGCAATTTGGTACATGCAGAGAGAGCTATAGGAGACCTACCCTTTGAAACCATAATATAATCATAACTTTTATCCAGAATGCATAATCAAATCATAACTTTTACATAATACAGAATTCATAATATAATCATAACTTTTATCCAGAATGTTCAGAATGTGGTACTCCATTCATGTGCAAAGTGGCATTGCTATAGCTCTATAATAGAAATTGAGTTATAGCAAAATGAAAATTGGAGTTTTTACATTGAAATAAATGGGAAACAACAGTTTGTGAGATATTTTCTCTCCCATACAACATAAAAAAGTAAATTTTTGCAAAATTGTGCAATACAGCATGGATGTAGATTTAATAGAAATTGATAAATCGAGAAAAAATAGAGTTTTTACATTAAATTCAATAGGAAAGCACACTTTGTGTGATATTTTCTCTCCTATACATAATGGAATCATAACTTTTATCCAGAATGTTGGGAATGTGGTACTCCAATCATGTGCAAAACGGCATGGCTGTAGCTTTAATAGAAATTGAAATACAGCAAAAAGAAAAATGAAGTTTTTTATTTAAATGAATGGGAAAACACCCTTTTTGTGACACTTGTAAATATTTGCAAGAACGTAGGGAATCAGGTTATCAAATCATATGCAAAATGGCACGGCTGTAGCTTAAAAAAATTAAGATTTAGCGAAAAGAAAAATGAAGTTTTTCCATTATAATCAATAGGAAAACGTACTTTGTGCATTTTGTCTCCTATACATCATAGAACTGCAAATTTTAGCCAAAATGTCTGGAATGTGGTACTGCAATTATGAGCAAAACGGCATGGCTGTATTTTTAATAGAAATTGAGATACTGTATATAAGAAATTTAAATGGTTTTTTATTGAAATAATGGGAAACAACACGTTGTGCAGTATTTTTGCTCCTATACAACATAAAACAAATGAAGAGAATGAAGGGCATCAGAATGAAGGGCATCAGGTACTCCAATCAAGTTTAAAAAGGCATGGCTGTAGCATTAATAGAAATTGAGATAAATCAAAAAGAAAAATGGAGTTTTTACGTTCAAATCAAAAGTAAACGCACTTTGAGCAGTATTTTCTCTCCACTACAACATCGAACTGTAAATTTTTGTGAGAATTTAGGGAATGAGGTACTGCTATTATGTGCAACACGGCATGGCTGTAGCTATAATTGAAATTGAGATATATTTAAAAGAAAAATGGAGTTTTTACACTGAAATCAAAGGGAAAATACACTTTGTGCAATATTTTTATTCCTATACATACGAGAATCATAACTTTCATCCAGAATGTTGGGAATGTGGTACTCCAACCAAGTGCAAAGCAGAATGGTTGTAGCTTAAATAGAAATGGAGATATAGAAAAATGAAGTTTTTACATTGAAATCAATAAGAAAACACACTTTCTGCAATATTTTCTCTCCTATACAACATAGAACTGCAAATTTTTGTGAGAATGCAGGGAATGAGGTACTATAATCATGTGCAAAACGGCATGGCTGTAGCTCTAATAGAAACTGAGATATAGTAAAAGGAAATATGGTGTTTTTCCATTGAAATCAATGAAAAACCACAAATTGTGCATTTTGTCTCCTATAAGAGATTAAAATGCAAATTTGGCAAAAATGAAAGGAATGTGGTACTCCAATCATGTGCAAAACTGCGGGGCTGCAGCTTTAATCGAAATTGAGATATAGCAAAAAGAAAAATGAAGTTTTTACATTGAAATCCATATGACAATATGCTTTGTGTGATATTTTCTTTACTAATTAATAGAATTATAACATATTTTCAGAACGTTGGGAATAAGGTAATCAAGTCATGTGTTAAACGGCATGGCTGTAGCTTTATTAGAAATTGAGATATAGAGAAAAAAATGGAGTTTTTACATTGAGAATATAATAAAACACACTTTGCATGACATTTTCTCTCCAATACAACATAGAAATAAATTTTTGTGAGAATGTAGGGAATGTGGTACTCCAATCATGTGCAAAACGGCATGGCTTTAGCTTTAATAGAAATTGAGGTATAGTAAAAAGAAATATGATGTTTTTCCATTGAAATCAATGGAAAGACGCAATTTGTGCATTTTGTCTCCTATATATGATAAACTGCAAATTTGGCAAGAATGTAGGGAATGTAGTACTCCGATCATGTGCAAAACGGCAGGGCTGCAGGCTATAGCAAAAAGAAAAATGAAATTTTTACATTGAAATTCCATTGAACATTTTCCATTGAAATCAAATAGACAATCACACTTCGTGCGATATTTTCCTTCCTATATATAATAGAATAATAACTTCTTTTTCAGAACGTTGGGAAAGTGGTACTCCAATAATGTGCTTGCATGGCTGGCATGGCTGTGTGATCTTTGTGTATAACACTTTGTGTGATATTTTCTCTCCTACACAACGTAGAACTGTAAATTTTTGCAAGAATGTTCAGAATGAGATACTCCAATGACAGTATGTGCAATATGGCATGGCTATAGCTTTTATAGAAATTGAGAAATAGGAAAAAGAAAAATTAAATTTTTACATTAAAAAAACGGGAAAATGATATTTTCTCTGCTATACAACATAGAACTGTAAGATTTTGTTAAAATGTAGGGAATGAGGTACTCCAATCATGTGGAAAATGGCATGGCTGTAGCTTAAATGGAAATTGAGATATTGCAAAAACAAATATAGGGTTTTTACATTGAAATCAATAGAAAGACACACGTTGGTTAGGGAGAACTGCCATGTGAGTGTGGGACCTCTGCTCACTTGGTAATGATTGTGATAAGACCATTGATGAGTGTCTCCTGTGGGTTTGGACAGCACTTCCTCCACAGGTAGCCCATCCTCTTCTGCTGCAGGTTCTGGAGATTTGTCTTGGGTGCCCTCAGTCAGAGCTGAACCTCTAAAGACAGGGGCTAGACTAAGGCAAGGAACATGGTATTTTGGGACCCTCTAAGGAAAACCTCAAACATCTAAAGATTAGTATTGCATTTCTCCAGGGCACAAAATTTAAGGGGAGTAGATCATGGGCCCTGGGTGAGGGTTACAGACTGATTTACACCAGTAGTGATGAAGGAAGAAATGGGGTGGGCATTGTGCTGAGTAGGGAATTGCAGCAGGGAATCACTTCTGTCAAGAGAGTTAGTAGCAGGATAATGGTAGTCACATTAGTTTGGCAGGGTATAGGGCTCCTCCTCATTAGTGCATATGCCCCTCATGCAGGCCTGGGTGATGCAACAAAGGTAGGTTTTTGGAGTTAGTTTGATGAGGTGGTTCAGTTTGTGAACAGCACAATTAAACAGGGTAAGGGAAATGAGCGCCTAATTATTGGGGGTGACTTTAATGCCCATGTGAGCAAAGATGGTTTGGGATATGAGGAGGTACATGGGGGATGAGGGTATGGGATAATCAACCCTGAGGGGAAAAAAGTTCCTGAGACAGCAAGAGCACATGGCCTTGCATTGGCCAACACATGGTTCCAGAAGAAGGAAATGCACCTAATCACGTTTCAGTCCCCTCAGGGGAGGTCCCAGAGAGACTTTTTCATGGTTAGGAAGCAGCATAGGGCAGAAATCTAAGATTGCTGGGCACTACCCAGTGAGGATTTTTAGAAGGAAAGTTGCCATAAGCTGCTCATGATACAATTCCTAATAAAGGGGGTAGTTAGGAAACCTACCTGGAAAGGAGAATCCATCATTAGGTGGTGGAAGTTGCCCACCAAGGCAGATGAATTAAGGCAAGAGGCTCTCAGCCAGGTGGACTGGGATTGGGATGGGTCAGCAAATGCCATGTGGGTCAGGGTTGCAATGAAAATTAGGAGATGTCGAGGAGCACTGCTAGGCATGGGTAGAGTAGGAGAAAACTCACAGGGTAGGCAGAAATGGTGGTGGAATGAGAAGGTAGAAGTGGCAATAAAATTAAAGATTGTAGCTTTCCAGTGATGGAGGGAAATAGGGGATCAGGGGTCAAAGACAGACGATGTTAAGGCAAGGAAAAATGCCAGGAGGGCCATTGCACTGGTCAAGTACCAGAAGTTTGAGACTTTATATTAAAAGTTGGGGACAAGGGAAGGAGAGACAGAAGTTTTTAGATTGGCTAAGACCAGGGATAGAAGTAGTAAGGACATAACAGTCAAGGATACCAATGATAGGGTCTGGTTTGAACCAGCAGAGGTAATCAAAAGGTGGGAAGAATACTACCATAGCCTCTTAAATGCTTCCCATGGTGCAATGGCCCCAAGACAGTAATGAGTGATGTAGAAATAGTCAGAGCCCTCCAAAAAAGATCACTAGGCAGGCTTTTCAATAAGTTAGCCAATGGAACCAGGATGCCATCTGCATGGCTAGAGAGTTGGATAGTTCCACTGTTCAAGGGCAAAGGTTATGCCAAGGACTGCAGAAACTACAGGGGCATAAAGCTGATGAGCCATTCTACGAATCTGTTAGAGAAAGTCATAGAAAGTCGCCTCAGAGTCCTAACTAGTGTCTAGGGGTTTTTGCCTAGTAGGTTAACCATGCAACCAATCTATATTCTAAGACAGATGATCGAGAAACATAGAGCAGCAAAGAAGGACCTCCATGCAGTATTCATTGACCACAGTTAGTGGGTCGATAAAGGACATATTAGGATAATGCAGGATATGTATGATGGATCAATTGCTAGGGTGAGGACAGCCTGGGGAAATACTTCATGCTTCATCGTGCAGGTGGGCGTGCATTAAGGGTCGGGTCTTAGCCCATATAGTTTCACTCTAGTAATAGATGAGCTGCTGACAGAAATAGGGGAATGGGCCCCACAGTGTCTGGTATTCGCCAATGATGTGGGAAGGCTTGAGGAGTCCAAGGAGGATGCACAAAAGGGCTTATAAGACATTAAAACAGCAATGGAAAGTGGGGGTCTTATGGTGAACATAAAGAAGACAGAGTACCTATCTTTCAATTTTAGTGGCCAGGGGCAAAGGGGTGAGATTCGTTGTGGGGATGAGGGGATACCAGTGGTGCAAGAGTTCTGGTATCTAGGATCAGATTTCTCGAGCAATGAGGAGATCAATTTCAATGTGACCCATAGGATTAATGCAGGATGGCTGAAGTGGAGACAGGCAAGTGGTATGATATGTGACTGCTGTGTCCCCATAAAGTTGAAGGGCAAAGTCTACAGAACTGTCGTTAGGCCTGCTATGTTATATGGCTCAGAGTGTTGGGCAGCTAAGAAGAACCATGAAAGGCAAATGCAGGTGACCTAGATGTGAGTGCTGCACTACATGATTAGGGTGTCTCAAGCTGATAAAATTAGAAACGATTAGGTTAGAGGTAGCTTTGGGGTGGGAGACATCATGGAATAGATGAGAGAGAGTAGGTTGAGGTGGTATGGGCATGTGATGAGGAGGGGAGAGGAGGAACTGACTAGGGTCATTGTGGGACAACAGGTGATTGGGGGCACCTGGAGAAGAGGAAGACCAAAACGGATGTGGGAGCTGGTGGTGCCAAGGGACCTTGAGGTTTGTGGGGTGATGGGGGATTTGGTGGGGGTAAGGTGGGAGTGGAGGATTAGAACCTGCAGACCCGACCCTGCCTCAGGCAGGATAAGGGTGTGATGATGATGATGATGATACAACAGAGAACTGTAAACTTTCCTGAAAATGTTGGGAATGAGGTACTCCTTTAATTGCAATTGAGATATAGCAAAAAGTATAATGTTTTTTTTTTTACATTGAAATCAATGAAAATACACACTTTATGCAATATGTTCTCTGTTATAAAAAATTGAACTGTAAATTTTGGCAGTAATGTAGGGAATGAGGTACTCCAATCGTGTGCAAAACTGCATGGCTGCAGCTTTAATAGAAAATGAGATATAGTGAAAAGAAAAAATGGCGTTTTTACATTAAAATTAACGAGAAAACACACTTTGTATGATATTTTCTCTTCTATATAACATAGAACTGTAAATTTTTGCCACGACATAGGGAATAAGATACTTCAATCATGTGCAAAACGGCATGGCTGTAGCTTTAATAGAAATTGATGAATAGCAAAAAGGAAAATAGTTTTTACATTGAAATCAATGGGAAAACACACTTTGTGTGATATTTTCTCCCCTATAAAACATAGAACTGTAAATTTTTGCGAGAGTGTAGGAAATGAGGTACTCCAATCATGTGCAAAACTTTATGACTGTAGCTTAACAGAAATTGAGATATAGCAAAAAGAAAAATGGAGTTTTTACTTCAAAATCAATGGTAAATTACACTTTTTGTGATATTTTTATTCCTATACATAATAGAATCATAACTTTTATCCAGAATGTTGGGAATGTGGTACTCCAATCATGTGCAAAACGGTATGGCTTTGGCTTTAAGAGAAGTTAAGATATAGAAAAAAGAAAAATGGAGATTTTACATTGAAATCAATGAGAAAACACACTTTTTGTGATATTTTCTTTCCTTTACATAATAGAATCATAACTTCTATTCAGAATGCTTGAAATGTGGTGCTCCAATCAGGTGAAAAACGGCATGGCTGTAGCTTTAATAGAAATTGAGATAAAGCAAAAAGAAAAATGGAGTTTTTACATTAAAATCATTGGAAAAACACACTGTGGGATGTTTTCTCTCTATACAACTGTGGTGAAGGCTTCTAATTTTTGATGTTATGTTTCACTAATAAATGCTGATTTATCGTTCAACTTAATTTTTATATCTGAATATCTGAATATTATTTGTGTTTCACAACTATATGAGAAGTAATCTTGTATGAATGAATTATTGACTCCAAAAACTGATGAAACACTTCAGGATGAACAATAAATGAATAACTTTTTTAATCCAGCAATAACGAATTAATATCAATTAATAAATAAAAAGTTAACAATAAAATTAACATATGATAGTTAAGTTTGGTGTCTTTTTGTATTTTGTTAAGGAGCAGACAAATTTTGCAACCTCTCTTTTGAATTATCATGGAGGAACTCTCTTTGGTTTTTTTTAATATTTAAATTTTTTTTGGAATTTTTTTGCTCATTCTAATTTATTTTTAAATTTGAATTTCAAAATTGTATTAACATAAATGTGTATTGTTTCCGTGTGTTTATATTATTTAAAAACCATGTGCATTCATACAGTCACTTGCAGTTTTTTAGCATTTGCACCTGATCTTTTTTTTGTGTAGTTTTGGGGTGTCCACATAGTATTGGTAGGATTTTCAAAAGTAAGTATATGGTAATTATAAGTGGAGGTATGTGGATTTACAACACCTTATCTCCACAGTACCCCCTGCAAGAAATGAAGAACGAGTAGAATGAGGAATAATGGTATCAAAATGTACACGTGTGGCACAGGTGCATGATCATATAAGGATGCCTGAATTCGGGGGGGGGGGGGAAGTGCAGTGTTCATTGTGTCTGTGGTGGCATGAGGAGTCATTGTGTCATTATTGGAGTCTGTAAGGGAGAGTGGTGCATTGACTAATAAAGATGGGGATGTACTACTAGTATTTGTAAATGTTGTTTTTATGTCATTGGGTTCGTTGGGGCTAAAATCTGCCAGGAATGCTGGTTTAATCCTATCTATGGAGACATTATCTGTGCGATCATTGAGGTCAAGTTTTTAATACGTTTTGTGTTTGTCATTATTTTTTAAGGACCTTGGTATGGTGCTGAAAGTGGATGTTGTGTGGCACCAGCATGGATAAAGACGTGGGTCACTGTTTTGAAATTGGGGTTTCAATAAATTGGTCTTGCTGATGGCATGAGTGGAGGTCGATGCAATAGTGCTTGCATATTGTACCTTAAATTTTTCAGGAAGTCACTCCTGGTCAAGGTATTATTGTCAGCAGTGAAAATATTTCCAGGCAGTTTAAGTGGTTTTCCTTGTATGAGTTCAGCTGGTGATGCCTGTAGATCATCTTTGACTGCACAGCATAGCATTAGGAGTATAATGGGTAATTGTATGATCCATTGCTAATAGTCTTCAGTGGCTTTCAATGATGTTTTAAGGTGGTGGTGGAACCTCTCCACCAGGCTGTTGGATGCTGGATGGTGTGAGGAATACATATGTGTTTTGTACCTATTTTTTTGCACAGTTGATAGAAATGGAGCGAGTCAAATTGCCGACCTCTGTCTGTGGTAATTGTCAATGGTATTCCATATATCGAGAACCAGTGTTGTAATAATCTTCGAGCTACTGTGGAAGCTGTGCAACCTGGTATGGGGATTGCTTAATGCCATCAAGTAAATTGGTCCACACAACTCAAAATGTTATGATTTCCTTGAGAAGGAGGTAATGGTCCTTCTGTACCTACATGGATTCGTTTGAACCTTGATGTTGGTGGGGTGTAATTTGCTGAAGGTGAATATGTGTGTCATTGTTTTTTTCAGACATGACACACAAGATTTTGTCCATAGTTTGATGTCTCTGTTAGCTGATGGCCATATAAAACGTTTTGTTATGAGTTTTTGTGTCACTGTGATGCCTGGGTGTGAGGCATTATGTAGAGTGTTAAAAACGTGTCATCCGAAGTTGACTGGAACAAATGGTCGTGGCCTGGACAATGAGACGTCGCAGGTCAAACTGATGTTTGTTCCTGGTATTGGAACTAGTCTATTGTAAGAGATTATAGGTTCAGTGATATTGCTTGTGTTTCATTATCTAATAGTTTTTCATTGTATAATAATTCAGGGTTTAGATGAGATTAGATGATGTAGAGAAGTTCTGGATAATGTGTCAGCAACTATATTTTCGTGTTCTGTGATGTGTTGAATATTAGTGGTAAAGGTCGAGATGTAGTCTAAATTTCTTGCTTCTCTTGGTGAGTGTTTGTCTATGTTTGTACTCATCGCAAAGGTGAGAGGTTTGTGTTCTGTATATATAATGAAATGTCGACCTTTGAGGAAGTATTGGAAATGTTTCATGGCGAAGTACACAGCGAATAGTTGTATTCTGAAGACACTATTTTACCTCTGCTGGTTGAAATTTTTTTGAAAAAAATCCTAGTAGTTGCCATTTGTCATTTTTGAATAATTGAAGTACAGCCCCTGCTGCAATGTCTGATGCGTCAGTGAATAATCCAATTTTTATGTCTGGTGAGGAGTCTGGATGTTAGAGCAATATAGCTTTGGATAATGTTTGATTGGTCCATTCAAGGGCAGAAATAGTTTGCTCGTTCCAGTGGATGTTTGCTGTTTTACTGGATTTTCTGGCTATCAGAGTGTGCAATGGCTGTAGGATTTCAGTGCAGTGAGGTATAAAATGGTGATTGAAGTTGATTAACCCAAGAAAACGGTGTAATGCTCATTTGGACTCCAATGTTGGGAAATTTTGTATTCTATCCACGTTTTTTTTGTAACGAAGTTATTCCAACAGATGTCACTGTGTGTCCTAGAAATTCCAAGGAAGAAACACTGAACACGCACTTCGAGACATTGATTACAAGGCGAAACTGCCAAAAATGCTTGAATACTTTCCATAAGTGTTGTTGATGTTCCTTGTCATCTGTGCTGCCAACAAGTGTATCGACTATATAAGTGAACACGAACGGTAAGTCAGCTAGGAGCAAGTCCATGAAATGCTGAAAGGTTTGGGCAGTATTCCTTAGTCCAAATGGCATCCACATATATTCTAAGAGTCCAAAAGGTGTCATCACTGACGTCTTGGAGATATCTTCGGAAGCTACTGTGATGTGGTGATAAGCCTTTACCTGATCAATTTCGGAGATTATGTGAATCCCATGCAGTTGTGATGTAAAATCCTTGATATGTGGTATGGGATACCTGTCAGGAATTGTGTGACCGATTAGGGCAAGAAAATAACCCACTATTCTCCATTTGACATTCTTGTTTATAAGATGCAGTGGACCCACTGCAGTGGCGTAGTGGTTAGCTCACTTGGTTAGCTCACTATGCCAGTAGTTCTAGGTTCGATACTGGACCGTGGTGGGTCAGCTTCTTTTGGGTGAGAGAGAAGCCACGAGTGTGCCTTCTTTCGGATGAGAAGTAAAACCGAGGTCCCGTGTGGGTGTACGATGGCGCTTGCACGTAAAAGAACCCTCTCTACTATGCAATGGGTAGATGAGGTAAAATTTCCAGGTGTAGGTGCTCGCCCCCTAGCGTCGGTAGCATTCCCCAACGAACACTAGACCGATGATAAATAAGCGTAGGGGTGCAGCTTTGGCTGGCAACTGGCTGCAGAAAAAACTATGTCCAATATATCACCCTGTGTCCATTCAGAGGGACAAATGGCTACCCAACCCTGCCATAGGCAGGAAAAGAGTTAGGAGATAAGGAGATAAGTTTATAAGCTGCAGTGGGCTTGACCAAGGGCTGGACGAAGGTCAAAGGTAGCCAAGTTTGTGGAGGTATCTAAACTCCTCCTTGCTACCTTGAGTCTTGTTGGGTCCAAACGTCTTGCTTTGCATGTACAGGTGGTCAATTAGTGGTAAGCATTTGATAAGCCATGCTATGTGACATTTTGGAGGATGACAAATGGGGAACAGTAATGTATGCAAATTCCTGCAATAATGTTCTATACTTGTCAAGAGCTGTAAGGCTGATGCTGTAAATTCTTTTAAATGGGCAAGAGAATTGTACCCATATACCTGAGACTTCTAGCTCTGACACTATCATGCAGCTGGTTTCAACTTACATCTACTACTAAGCAGTAATGGGCTAAAAAAATCGGCCCCTATAATGGTGTGGGAACAGCCTGCTATTTAAAATGCTAATGGGAATGACCTCCTCAATCCAAGGTCCACATTGATTTGGCATAGGACATATGTGTGTATGACCATATGGTTGGCAGCATATAACTTCAATTCGTTATCAAAAAAATGGTGAGGGTCACCTTTATGTTTTGGGAGAAAACTGAAATCTGCACCCATGTCAATGAGAAATTTTAATTTGTTTTTAATACCTTGGATAAAAGAAGGTGGCTGTCACATCAGCCTGTATCATCTGCCACCTTTAGAGACGATAGGCCTTTGCGATTTCCTGCTTTGCATTACAGGGTGGAACGCACTTTCAGGCCTTATCTCCAAAAGTGAGATGATACCAGCAGATTTCTGTTTCTTGATTGGCGATGTTCTGAGGTGTATGTCACCTGGAAGAGGATCTGGACCTTGTGTGTGTGTGGTCAGTCCATAGTTAGACCTTGAATCATCTTCCTTAGTACCTCTACTTGCTTCATTAATTCAGATACTGTTTCTGTTAGATGACTGCATAGTTTCTTCTCATTCAACACGTCGACGTCTTGTGTTGACTCTAGTTTTGGATTGATGCCAGGCATAGTTAAGGCGATAATTTGATGGATTCTGGTATCAGTAACCATCAGAATCTTATTAACTGTTTCAGCCAGTGCTTCCAAAGATGTTGGCTTATCTGTGGTGGCCAGAATTACCTGAATTTGTCATGGTAATCTGGAGACAAAAAATTCCAGAAGTAGAGGCACATTCTCAGGGAATATTACTGTGCTACCGGCCAGCTGTTGCATGTGTCACAACAGCTGTGTCAGCTTCCTGTCCCCTAGTTGCAGATTGTGAAGGAGTTGCTGTAACCTTTGTTGTTTTGTTGGGGAGCTATGTAGAGTTACAGCACTCTTTAATGCTTCATATGCTTCGTATGCTTCATATGCTTCATATGCTTCATATGTTAGAGCGCCATTGTTTCAGATAGAGCGCCATTGTTTCAATAGAGTAGGTTGCTTTTTTCTGTGCTCTGCGATTCCTGTATTCTTGGATCTATTTTGCAGCTTTGCTATTTTCATTTCTTTTGGTAATGCCTTTTGGCTTTATGTGGTTGTATGAGAATTGTGCTTTACAGTGAAAATTTATTCTGTATTCCTTAAATACTTCCTTTTCCTAGTAAGTATTAAAGTAGTTAGTACTATTTTTGCTGCTTATTGGTTTGGTAGAGTATTTTGTAGTTTCCTACTCGTATGTGGGTTTTTTCTCCGTTATCAGTAGGTTTTAGTTGTTGTTTCTTGGATATTTACTATTTCAATTAATATTTTCATTGTTTTTTTTTTTAACATTTTGTCTCTTTTTAAATCTTGATGGCTTCGTTTTTTTTGATGGGACTATTGGTGGTATTGGTAAAGTGAGGTGTTCATCTACATTAGGATTAATGACCGACATTGGACATTGGTTATCTTCACTGGATGATTCCTGTTGGATGTATTAATCAGCTGATGTAAGGTTATATTCAGTCATTGTTTATCTTTGGCTTAAGGGTTATATAGATACTGAGGACTGTGTGATAATTCAGGTAAGTTATTATTATCAAGAAATATCTGATTGTGTTGCAGTTGCATTTTTTATTCTTAGATTGTTAAAGATTATGAAACCAGCTGTTGATTCGGTTGTCAGAATGGCCTCTTTCGGATCTTGTACTATTTGTAAGAAGGAAGTTTTTTCCCGTTCAACCTCGGTGAAATGTATTCTTTGTTCCTGTAGAACGCATGTTGATTGCTTAAAAGTGAATTCATCTGAGCAAGCACTGCTGGTTCCATCATATAAGTGCAATCTCTGTCTCTCTGCTCGTAATGAGAGTAGCCATTTGAAAGCCTCTAATTATCGCCCAATTTCTTTGATTGCCCCAACTGCTAAGATTTTGGAACATATTATTCGTTCCAAGCTATGGCATTGGGGCAGCAAGTTGTTGGCCAATCAGCAACATGGATTTCGCCCTAATAGATCGACTGAGTCGAATCTCCTCACACATATCCTGTCTATTCGGGAAGCTTTTGAAAATCGTAGGCAATATGATAGTATTTATCTGGACCTGTCAAAAGCTTTTGACAGTGTTCCTATAACTTTGTTACTTTACAAGTTATCTGTGTATGGTCTGGACTGTTCCTTGTGCAAGTTTTTGGAGAGTTATCTTACTAACAGAATAAATCACATTAAAATTGGGGTCCATGTTAGTGCCTGTTATTTTCTTCAATCAGTTGGTGTACCTCAGGGAAGCGTTCTTAGCCCATTTCTATTTTCTTTGTTTATTAACGACTTATTTATAAATTTACCAATTGATTTAAATGTGTTGGCGTTTGCTGACGATTTGAAATTATCTAAACCTATAACAGGGAACAATGATTCTCTTGCCCTTCAGTTTGGCCTTCAATATTTAGAGGAATGGGTTGATAAAAATTCGTTGGCCATTAATTACTCTAAGACTTATGCTATCACCTTTAGCTGGTTACGTGTTCCCTTCACTTCTACTTATTATTTCAAGGATGGAACCCCAATCCAGCAGACAAATGTTATTAAAGATCTTGGTATATACCTTGATCAAAAATTGACATTTGCTGCACATTTAGCTTATCTCTCAGTATCTGTCAAAAGATCTTTGTTAGCCTTGAAGGGATTGGGTAATTTATCTAGTAGCCCATCTCTTGTCCACTTCCTATTTTCTAAACTTGTGGTCCCTAAGATCTATTATGGCATAAATATTTGGGGTGTTTGCTGTTCTTCTGTCAGTTCTAGACTTCGTAGACTACATGATAGTAATACAGCATTTATGTTGCTTTCTTGCACTAAAGGGTCTAGAGAATCTCCCAATGTACTGTTTTCATCCTTTTGCAATTCTGCTTTTAGTTTAGATTCCCTGTCTGCCACCTTGTTAGCCTCTTATCCTACTCTGAAATTTAAGGGTGTTCCACCTTTGGAGATCTCAATTAAATGGGCAAATTTGCTTCTTCTTCAGCGTATTTTCTTAAACAAAATTGACTCTCCAGTTCTTTTGCAGGAACTATCTTTCAGGGTCCCAGCACGTACTACTCGTGATGATTCTTTATTTTTACCTACATTGTATCGGAAATCTATTATACAACATGCTCAAAGGCTGTTTAATGACATCCATTTATCAATTGATGACCTTATTTCATCTTTTGCATTATTTCGTCGACGGTCCATACTTTCTCTTTTAGGACTGTAGATGGGGCCAAAATTTTTTCCATTTTATACGGTGTCTATAAGGTTCCTAGAGCTGCAATGCATTCATAGTACATTGTATAGTGTTGTTAAATTTCAACGTTTCTTAGTTTAGTGTTTAGAGGTATTATGGATTTAAGGTAAGTAAGGTAAGTATTGTAAAAAGAACCTCTTAACCCAGGAGCGTTAAATCTTTTTTTGGCACTAGCAATTCGTGTGGAGGAAGCCTTCAAATTTGGACAGTTGGAACTATTACTTGGGTTTAAAAGATTGGTTTTCTTAAGCCTGCAAACATCTGTTCTTTACTCATCGAGGGATGTTACATGACATGGATCACATTTACATTTGGTTTTATGAATATCTCTGTTTTGTATAAATTTTTAATAGCTTGTATATTGGTTATAATTTATCACTCTATTATTGATATTCCTTTTAATAATTGTTATCCACATCAGCTGTTATTATGCTTGCTAGATTGGTCCATTATCTGATTAGTTTAAATATCTGTTTTTATAACTTAAACAAAAGTTACTTTTATGTTACATTAGAATGTTTGTTGTAATTTATTTTTTCGATGTTAATTGTAAATTTATAATTGTTGTTAAATTGATTGGTGACCTGAAGGTTCATAGAATTATATTTCCCTCACCTTAACATCCTCCCCCATCCACCCCCATCCCCCTTTTTCGCCTCCACTGGGCTAATAGCCTGTTATGGTTATCAAGGGGATTCCCAGATGTTGTTGTTAATATCAAGTTGTTAATATCAAGTAACATAAGGCCTTAGTATCAGTTCCCTAACTTCAGTAATAATTTCAGGGGGAAGGCATCAATTACCATGTCAAACCTTCACGAGTCACTTTTTATCTAATATGTTTTGAAACGGTTTTCGATGGTCACAAACCACTTTTTGGGGTCATGTGACCAGAATATAGGCAGCTTTAAACATTTTACTCCATGCTGTTGTTGCATGGCGATCAAATAACTTTCCTCTTCTACATGACCGAACGATTGAAGGCTTGTGGGATATCCCACATCACAGAATTGTTTAGGGCCTTCCATTACAACCTTGATATTTTGGGCCTAACCAAAATAAATTATTTTGTCCTACCATCTAAAGTTGTACTTCTCTCCTATTAGTTGCACTATCACTGATGTAAAATATTATATGAAGCACTTTCACTAACTGATCACATTAAAAACTGGATCTTCCATTTTGTTTTCTTTTATTTTTGCTGAAATTCTTTTTTAGTATGTCCATTAGGTAGTAAACCTATTATGTAATTGGCGATTACTGGTGTTATAGCTTGAGTGTTGATTTGACTTTGATGATTGAAATCCTGTTAAGGTTGTAGATGTAGTGTAGGGTTATCCTTATGTTATGCGAATGATTGCCATTGTGTACTGTAGAGTGATGTGAAGACGTTATGTTGTATTTTTGAAATGTAATAAATTCTTGTTTAAATGATATAGAGTGTTAAAATATCCTGAAGTCTTCTTAGTTGTTGATTTTTCTTTGTTCTGTTGGTGTGTATGCATAAGAAGTAATCCTGCATGAATGAATTATTGACTTCAAAAACTGATGAAACACTTCAGGATGAACAATAAATGAATAACTTTTATAATTCAGCAAGAAAGAATTAATATCAATTAATAAATAAATGGTTAACAATAAAATTAACATATGATAGTTAAGTTTTTTGTCTTTTTGTATTTATTTCAAGAGCAGATAAATTTTGGAACCTCTCTTTTGAATTATCATGGAGGAACTTCCTTTCGTTTTCTTTTTTTTTTAATATTCAAATTTTTTGGATTTTTGTGGCTTGTTGTATTTTATTTTTACATTTGAATTCAAAAAATTGCATTAAAAGAAACGTGTATTATTTCTGTGTGTCACTATTATTTAAAAACCATTTGAGTTCATACAGTAAGTGCTGTTGAAGCACATGCAGTTTTTGTGCATTTGCATCTGATCTTATTTTTTTTGTAGTTGTGGGGTGTCCACACGTTATTAGTAGGTTGTTTAAAAGTAAGTATATTGTAATTATAAGAGGAGGTAGGTGTTTTTAAAACGCCTTATTTCCAAAAAAAAAGAACTGTAAATTTTTGTAAGGACGTAGGGAATGAGTTACTCCAATCATGTTCAAAACGGCATTGCTGAAGCTTTAATAAAAATTGAGATATAGCAAAAAGAAAAATGGAATTTTTACTTTGAAATCAATGGAAAAACACACTTTGTGTGATATTTTGTTTCCTATACATAATAGAAACACAAATTTTGGACAGAATGTAGGGAATGTAGTACTCTAATCATTTGCAAAACAGAATGGCTGTAGCTTTAAAAGAAAATCAGATATAGGAAAAAAAAATAATGTTTCTCCATTGAAATCATTGGGAAAACGCAATTTGTGCATTTTGTCTCCTATACGTGATAGAACTGCAAATGTTGGCCAGAATGTAGGGAATGTGATACTCCAATCATGTGAAAAACGGCATGGCTGTAGCTTTAATAGAAATTAAGATATAGCAAAGGATAAATGGAGTTTTTGCATTGAAATCAATGGAAAAACACACTTTGTGCGATATTTTCTTTCCTATACATAACAGATTTATATGTTTAATCCAAAATGTTTGGAATGTGGTACTCCAATCATGGACATTGCGTCATGGCTGTAGCTTTAATAGAAATTTAGATATGGGAAAATTTTCTGAAAAGAATCATATCTTTTATCCAGAATGATGGGAATGTTGTCTTCAATCATGTGCAAATCATTATGGCTGTAGCTTTAATAGACTTTGAGATATTGCAAAAAGAAAAATGGAGTTTTTACATTGAAATCAACGGAGAAACACACTTTGTGCAATATTTCCTCTCCTATAAAACATAGAACTGTAAATTTTTGTGACGATGTAGGGAAAGAGGTACTCCAATCATGTGCAAATTGGCATGGCTGTAGCTTTAAAAGAAATTGAGATATAGTGAAAAAATGGAGTTTTTATAATGAAATCAATGGGAACACATACTATGTTCGATATTTTCTCTCCTGCACAACATAGAACTGTAAATTTCTGTGAGAATGTAGGGAATGAGGTACTCAAATGATGTGCAAATCAGCATGGCTGTTGCATTAATAGAAATTGAGGTATAGCAAAACGAAATATGTAGTTTATCCATTGAAAACAATGGGATAAATACACTTTGTCCGATATTTTATTTCCTATACATAATAGAATCACAAATTTTGGACCGAATTTACAGAATGAGGTAGGTTTAATAGAAATTGAGATATGGCAAAAGAAAAATGGAGTTTTTCATTGATATCAAATGAAAACACACTTTGTTCAATATTTTCTCTCCTATACAACATAGAACTGAAAATTTTTGCGGGAAGGTGGGGAATGAGGTACTCCAATTTTGTGCAAAACGGCATGGCTGTATAGAAATTGAGATATTTTCTATTGAAATCAATGGGAAAACATACTTTGTGCCTTTTGTCTCCTACACATGATAGACCTGTGACACTAGGTGGCACTGGACACTTGTTGTTTATCCATCTGTGTGACTAGCAAATATCCATTCGATTTTTGGCGACTATTAACACATATTTGGATAAAAACCGCTGCTTTAAAGGGGGGAAACTCTCCGTTTCTAGTAACGGTAGAGCTGTTAAGGTAGTCGTTTTGTGTTATAGTTCAGGAAACATGTCATGTGGTTGGGCTAAATAAGCCTAACCATGCGATACTTTTCTGCTGATCTAGATAAGCTGCTCCAGTCGATCCAGATAAGCTGATAAGCTGATCCAGCTTTGCCAGTCGACCACGCTGTATTTTGGCAGCCTGGTGCCAACCTCCCTACAGTATAAAATTTTTTATCCAATTTAATTCAAGTTAATTTCAGTAGTTCCAGTTCTATTACTATTATTATATTATTATTATTATCATTATTATTATTGGTGGATTTGGGTTTTTGACTGCTGGGGACATGCAGCACTAGAGCTGCATCCATCTGGCATAGTTTAAGTGGACCTGTCAGGTGAGTTTTAGACCTCCACTCACTTGGCAATGACAACACCTTTGACGAGTGTCTCCTTTGGGGTTGGACGGCACCCCCTCACACGTAGCCCTGCCATTATTGCTGCGGGTTCTTGACGTCTGACTGGGGTGCCCCCAGTAAGTACTGCCATACAATTTAGGGGGCCAGGCTATGACTAGGGACGTGGAATGTGGGGACCCTCTCAGGGAAGACTGGAGAACTGGTTGAAATTCTAAAGCATGGGAAAGTCAGCATTGCATTTCTCCAGGAGACAAAGTAGAAGGGTAATAGGTCAAGGGCCCTGGGGAGGGATACAAGCTGATTTATACAGGTATTAAAGAGGGACAATACAGGGTTGTATTATATTAAGTAGTGGTTTGCAGCAGGGCATCACTTCAGTTAAGAGAATTAGTAGTAGGTTATGTTAGTTACTGTAGTTTGGTATGGTATAGGGCTCTACTTCATACATGCTTATGCCCCTGAAGCAGGCCTGGGAGACATAACAAAAGCCGATTTTTGGAAGGATTTTGATGAGGTGGTTCAGTTAGTGGACAGCTCAATTAGACAGCAGAGGGAAAATGAGCGGCCAATTATTAGGGGTTACTTTGATGCTCATGTGGGAAGTGATCGTCAGGGATATGCAGAGGTAAATGGGGTATGTGGTTATAAGATTATCACTTTTGAAGGGCAGAAGGTACTTGATACAGCAAGAGCACATGGCCTTGCATTAGCCATTACCTGTTTTAGGAAGAGGGAAAAACACCTAATCACTTTCCACTCCCAACAGGGAAGGTCCAAAATGGTCTTTTTCTTGGTTAGGAAGCAGCATGCAGCAGATATCCAAGATTGCTGGGCACTACCCAGTGAGAATTTTAAGAAGGAAAGTGGTCATATGCTCCTCTTGATAGAATTACTAGTGAAGCAGACAGTTAGCTTACATACCTGGAATGGAGAGTCAGTTATTAAGTGGTGGACGCTGCCCACCAAGGCATAAGAATTCCAGCAAGAGGTTCTCAGCAAGGTTGACTGGGACTGGGATGGGCCAGCCAATACCTTGTCTGATTGCCTGAAAGATTAGAAGATGTGGAGAGGTACTGTTAGGTAGGGGTATAGTAGAAGGAACTTATCAGGGTAGGCTGACATGGTGGTGAAATGAGTAGGTGGAAGCTGACATCAAACTAAAGAAGGTAGCTTTCAATAGGTGGTGGGAGTTAAGGGATCAGGTTTCCAAAACTGACTATGTCCAGGCAGACATAGAACCTTAAATTTTTGCAAGAATGTTGGAAGGAGGTACTCCAATCATTTTCAAAACTGCATAGCTTTAATGGAAATTGAGATATATAATAAAGATTAATGGAGTTTTTAAAATGAAATCAATAGAAAAACACACTTTGTGCGATATTTTCTCTCCTACACAACATAGAACTCTAAATTTTGGTGAGAATGTAGGGAATGAGGTATTCCAATCTTGAGCAAAACGGAATTGTGGAAGCTTTAATAGAATTTGAGATATAGCAAAAAGTGAAACATAGTTTGTAAATTGAAATCAAATTGGAAACACACTTTGTGCAATATTTTCTCCCCTATAAAACATAGAACTGTAAATTTTTGTGAGAATGTAGAAAATGAGGTACTTCAATCATCTGCAATTAAGCCATGGCTGCAGCTTTAATAGAAATTGAGATATAGCAAAAAGAAAAATAGAGTTTTTACATTGAAATCAGTGCGTTATTCCTTCAGTTCTAATAAAGACTTACTGGGATTTGAGATCACCTATCCTAGCAGAGTTGTTTACCTTATGGTTTAAAATTAAGACTATTCCTCAGTTTTGGAGTACCCTCCATGTATTATCTATTTCTAAAGTGGATTGAGGGCAAGTATGGTCAATTAGAAACCAATTTAAATTTTATTACCTTTTGCAAAGATCTTAGAAAAGATTATTTTGGCTAAATTGGTTCCTTGGGGGACAAGATTTTTGTGCCCTGCACAACATGGTTTTCAAGCTAATAAGTCAACTGAATCTAAATTACTGATGCACATTGAGAATATAACAAACGCATTTCAAAAAAGGCACCAGTTAGTTTCACTGTATTTAGATATCTCTATAGCCTTTGATGCAGTGTCCATTTCATTACTATTGAAAACAATTATAGTGGTATGGTTTATTGGGGGAATTACATAGTTTTATAGGACATAATTTATCAGAACGTTTTAACTATGTTAAATATATGCCGTTTTGAGCCAGAATAATTACCACCAAGTGATGGGTATTTCTCAGGGCAGTGCCTTAAACCCGCTGCTATTATATGTTTATATTAATGATCTTTTTGCCCAGTTTTGCTCTCAGGTCATTCCATTTGCATTTGCTGATGATCTGAAGCTTTCAAAAGAGGTGATTGATGGGTATACTGAAAAGTCCTAAATGATTTCCTTCAAGTAGTTAAGCAATGGCTATTATCAAATAACTTGTTATTTAACTATTACAAATCTGCAAATATAACATTTTACTGGACACGTTCCCCTATACTACACCACTATTCAATTTTGAACAGGGTACGTGTTCCATGTATACTTTTGATTAGAGATTTGGGAGTAGTTTTAGATACAAAATTAACCTATCAGTAACATCTCCACCAGTAATATTTGAAGGTAAAACGGATCTATGTGGTACTCTACAAAGTTTAAAAACGGCATGTCTGCAGCTTTTATACTTTTTGAGAAAAAGAAGCATCTAGGTGACATGCTTACTCATTGAAGAAAAAAGTGGTTTCTGGCAACTTCCAGCACTTTTTATCATCACACCTGTTTTGTCGTATTTCTCGACTTCTATGAAAACCACACGTGCATTGTTAATCGGTGAAATGGACGGTATTTTACACATGTGAAAATCTTATGTGAAAATCTTTTGTGAAAATCATACTTTGTGCAATATTTTCTCTTCTATGCATCACAAAGTGATAAATCTTGGCCAGAATGTAGAGAATGTGGTACTCTACAACTTTGCCAAATGGCACGTCTGCAGCTTTTATAGTTTTTGAGAAAAAGAAGCATTTAGGTGACATGCTTACTGATTCGGGAAAAAATTGATTTCTGGCGATTTCCAGCACTTTTTGTCATTACATACGTTTTTTCATATTTATCCACTTCTATGGAAACGACACATTTAAAACTTTGCTAAGTAGGTGAAATAGACGGTATTTCACACTTCTTTTTTTAGATATTGCAAAAACGAATGTTCTCTCATAGAAAATCATGTGAAAATAATGTTTTGTGTGATATTTTCTCTTCTATACATCTCAGAACGATAAATCTTGGACAGAATGTAGAGAATGTGGTACTCTACAATTTTCCAAATGGCATGTCTGAAGCTTTTATAGTTTTTGAGAAAAAGAAGCATTTACGTGACATGCTTACTCATTGAGGAAAAAAGTGATTTCTGGTGATTCCTAGCACCTTTTTTGTCATTACACATGTTTTTGACTTTCCTTGTGCTCTGACCCACAAAAAGAAAAAAAAAACAAATTGCAGCCGTTTTTTGTGGTATACCCACATTGAAAAAGGCATTAACCCTCCCAAAGTTCCTTTATAAGGTAAGAATGCATGTGTTTTGGTAAATTTTCTAGCAGTAGTGAACTTGTGTGAGGTTTGTCTTAAGCCTAACCTCATGGCATTCCCTGCCAATAACAGCATGATTAGGCATGCGTCGTCTGCACTGTGACCAAGATGGAGTCAGTCACAAACTACCTGCAGCAAAAATTTTTTCTTACTGATAGTTAATATTATTATTAGTTTTATTATTAGTTAGTATTATTATTATTAGTATTATTATTAATTAGCAGTATAATGATTTAAATTTTTAGCTGTTAATATATTTTCAACAGTTTAATTCAATATTTACATAACATAATATATCAGTAATATTTAAATGTTTCTCAAGTTTAGGATACTATGAATTGCAGCCCATGATGTCACAGGGGTTGGGACCTCAGCTCCTGTGGAAGATAGCATGGCAAATGTCCTCTTTGGGGTCAGCGTGCATCCCCCATTGCTAGCTGTGCCAACGTTCCTTCAGATTCCACATTCTTGGCTGGGGTTGCCCCAGTTGGAGAATGTACAGACAATAGAGCAAATCTCTGCTTGGGCTCCTGGAATGTGGGGACCCTTACTGGTAAAACAGGGGAGATAATTAATACTTTAAAGTGAAAAAGAACCCAGGCAGCTTTTCTTCTGAAAACAAGATGAAAGGGAAAGAGATCAAGGGCCCTATAGGACGGATACAAGCTTAGATATTCAATTAGTGAAGGGAGACGAAATGGGGTTGGTATAGTATAAGATAGCGATCTGCAACTGGGAGTCACTATGGTGAAGTGCATCAATAGCAGGCTTATGTTAGATTCAGTGATCAGGCAAGGAGTAGTGCTCTACCTCATCAGTGCATATGCCCCCTAGGTTGGTCTGGATACCCGTGAGTGAACAGGTAGAATAGGCACTCTGCATACCAGCATGTGACAAAAAGGTGTGACTTTTTCTTGCCCCAGTCTGGACAACACCACTGTCGTCTCTGTCTATGACGTGTTCTAAACAGGACGATATCAACATCGTGGTTGTTTGAGTGTTCAAACTGACTTGTACGCAGTTGAAGTAGGCTCCTTAATGAGGTGACCATAAACAAATGCCTACCTGCACGTTTGCCGCGCATGGAGACCTGCACCCCTGGGAAAAGCGGATCCTGGTGGTTGAGGAGGCATATACCCTGCAATGTCTCTTGGCAACTCCACATTGGTGAGGTGGCTGAGAGAAATCAGTACCCGTGTGTGCCCGGAGTAGAATAGGCACACTGCATACCTGCATGTCGTAAGAGGCGACAAAACGGGGTGACATTTTCTTGCCCCTGACTGGACAACACCACTATCATCTTTGTCTACGACGTGTTCTGGACAGGACGATACCAACATCGTGGTTGTTCCAGTGTTCGGTCTGACTTGTTCTTGGTCGATGTAGGCTCCTCACTGAGGTGACCGTAAACAAACGCCTACCCGCGTGTTTGCCGTGCATGGAGACCCGTACCCTGGGAAAAGTGGATCCTGGTGATTGAAGGGGGTCTAGGGCTGCGGCCCTACACATCCAAACCATCACTTTGGCCACAGCTTCCGGAGCAAACGGGAGGCCAAGGCAGTAGCCCGGGCTTGGTCAATCGGCCGAGGGCACATAAGTTGTTATGCCTCCTAGGGTGACTGTAAGTGGACTGGCAGTCAACCCCGATGCCAATGGCCCGGTACTCGGGGATTATGCCACCCTAACGGTATCCTGTCCGAGTACTCTCGACAACCCGAATGGGCGTCCCCTCGTTGGGCTCGGTGGTGGGTGAGACCTGCGGGCAGCCAAATCATAATTTATAACAATTATGGCAACTATAACCCAGAGGCTGGGGGCCTCTTCAAAAAACCCCACCCCTCCCTCTTCTTTAGTTTCAATGACTTGTGTTGAGCCGGAAGATGGCAGGCTCAGTCCCACTCAACTGAGTGGGCCAGCTGCCAGTGAGTTAATGGAGATGAGCACTGCTACAACTAAGAGGCCGCGTTCCCCCAGTCACCCAACTGGATCAGGGAATGCCCCTGTGGTGTCAAATACATCAGCACCTGCCCTTAACAAGAGGCAACGGCCTCTTAGCCTTAAGATGCAGGGCTCCACTGCTGATGCAAAACGTGTTCCTGCATCTAAGGAAGCCTCAGGTGCAGTCAAAAGCACTTCTATTCCTTCTTCCTACCCCCCCCCGGTTTCTTTCCATATCCGGGGAGGATGGTGCATCCTTGGGGAAGGCGCCGCCATTCCTTATCACCAAAGCCATCAAGGGCATTGCCGGTGATGTGACCTCGGTCAAGAAACTGCGCAATGGCACCTTGTTGGTGGAGGCATCTGCCAATCACCAGACCGAAGCATTATTAAAAATGCGGAAACATCATGCGGTGACATCCCCCTTGTGGTCGAACCGCATCGCACTTTAAACACCAGCAGAGGTGTGGTGCAGTGCCCCGATTTGCGTGGGGAGTAAGAAGAGCAAATAGTGGAGGAGCTTAGGGACCAGGTTGTGGTGGCTGTCAGCGACACCTCTGTCCAACGGGATGGAAAATCCCGGCCATGTGACACCTTGGTGCTGACCTTTGGTAGGCCCAAGGTGCCAGAGTACATCATGGCTGGCTACCTCTGCTAGCCTGTGCGTCCTTTCATACCGAGCCCGCTTCAGTGTTTCAAGTGCCAACGTTATGGCCATGGCCAGAATTCCTATTCTGCCTAGGCCATGTGTGGCACTTGTGGGCAGGGAGACCACTCCCCAGAGTCTTGTAGGACTGCACCTTTTTGTCTGAACTGTAAATGCAACCACCCGCGTCTTCTTGGGACTGCCCTACTTGGTTGCAGGAGCGCGCAATCCAGGAGTTGCGTGTCCAGAAGGGTATCAGCTTTCCGGATGCGCAGCGGCTGCTAGCCTTGCAAGGGACCCCCAGCCGTGCGGTGTCCTATGCAGGTGCTGCCAAGGCAGCTGCTGTGTCGTCTGTCTGCACCCAGATGGACACACTACCTCAACTCCCCCCTCTCATCCGTTTGACGCCCTCACGGGCCCGTGGGGTCCATGGAGTGCCTGTCTGTGCAAGCATTGGCTGCCAGACGGACCCCAACCCCATTTCCATGGCTACTTCTGGCTCCACCACCGCCTCTGGCCCATGCATGGGCTCCCCAATCATGGTGATGCCAGTTTCTTTGGAGGCCCCAGATGCTGCTATGAAAGAGAGGCATCTCCTGTCAATGCCTCCCTCTCTGTCTTAGTCCAGCCAGCCCCCTCCACGGAGAGGGTGGTGGGTGAGACAGGTGGAAAGAAAGTAGGGACACCTACCACTTCCACAGTGGGGCGGGTGTCCTTGGTTCTTCCACCCAAACTCTCTAGCCAATGGCAGAGAGCAAAGGGTGGTTTCATGCCCCACCTGGGGAAAGATGGGGATTCCTCCTTCGAGATGGAGGAGGATGAACGAATTGAAGGCATCCCTCCCTTTTCTGCAGCGGGATGGAGAAAAGGGAGGAATAAAAATAAGCCACCAAAGAATACTTGATGGTAAATTTCCTACAATGGAACTGTCGAGGTTTTTCCCACAAGAGGGACGAGATCAAACTTCTGATCTCTCGGCACAACCCTGTCTGCATCTCCCTCCAGGAGATTCTGTGTCAGAGTGATACCCCCATTTCACTACAGGGTACACAACATTTGCAGACACCCAGCAGCAAGGAAGCCACCCTGTGGGAGGGGTGGCTATCCTTCTCCAGAATGGAGTGGCGGTCTCATTCAAGCAGTGGCGGTCTCATTGCAACTGGATGTGCCTACCACTCTATGTTCCCTCTACATGCCTCCTGGGATCGATATCCCATGGGCAGACCTTGAATCCCTCAGTGCCCAGATTCCAAGACCCTTCTTGATTTTGGGTGACTTTAATGCCCATAATCCACAATGGGGCTCGGACAGTCACAACCCCCGAGGGCGACTTGTGGAACAATGGGTGTCACACAATGGCCTCATTGTTCTCAACACAGGTTCCCCCACGCATGTGATGGATGCCACCGGTGGTCTTTCGTGTATAGACCTTTCCATCTGCTCTCCTGGGTTGACACCAGGTTTGCAGTGGGAGGTTCTGTCAGACCCTTGTGGAAGTGACCACTTCTCTATCAGGATTAGCAGTGAAAATGTGGCATTGCCCCAACACCCACCACGGTGGTGTCTGCATCGGGTGGACTGGGAGGAGTTCGCCTACCATATACATTTTCGCCCACTGTGTGATTTTGATGGTGTCAACGATCTAGTGAGTCACTTCACAGAGGTGGTGGTCGGGGCGGCATTGGCATCCATCCCCCAGAGCTCGTGTAACCCACAATGAGCACGGGTGCCATGGTGGACGGAGGATTGTCGGAGTGCGATTCGGGCTTGCCGACGAGCCCTTCGCAGCTTTCAATCTCGTCCCACCAAGGCCAATCGTATTGACTATCTCCGAGCCCAGGCAAATGCACGACGGGTGATCAAGGAGGCCAAACACTCCTCATGGAGTCAGTACGTCTCCTCACTTACCCATCACACGCCCTCCAAGAAAGTCTGAGAAAAGCTGAGGAAGATCCAAGGCAGATATGGATTGATTTGGAGAAGGCATATGATACCACATGGCGCCATGATATACTGGAGACCTTGCACCAGTGGGGGCTCAGGGGTAATCTGCCCCTCTTCCTCCATAGCTTTTTGTCCGAAGGGACCTTCAGAGTGCGTGTGGGTAACACCTACTCCTCGGCCTTCCTGCTGGAGAATGGTGTCCCACAGGGGAGCGTCTTGAGTGTGACACTCTTTGCTGTTGCAGTGAATGGCCTACCATCCTCTGTTCACCCCCTGGTAAAGTCGTCCCTCGTTGTGGACTACTTTTCTATCAGGTACCGGGCTGCCACGATGCACAGCATTGAGCGTCAGCTGCAACTGGCACTCAATAGTGCCAACGAGTTTGCCACTTCACGTGGCTATAAGTTCTCCCCTGACAAGACAATGGTCATGCACTTCTGTCGTAAGCAAGGGCTCAACCCTGAGCCTCAGCTTACCCTTGATGGCCGTCTCCTGCCAGTTGTAGAGGTGGCCCGCTTTCTTGGTCTCCATTTTGACAGCCGTCCGACATGGGCCCCACACTTGAAGGAGCTGAAGGCTAAGTGCCTTCGCTCCCTTAATATTCTGCGGTGCCTGCAGGGAACTGGTTTTGGGGCAGATCGAACGGTGATGCTTCGACTATACAGATCACTCGTTCGATCCCGTCTCGATTATGGCTGCGACGTATATGGCCTGGCCACTCAATCTACTCTCCGGATGCTGGACAGTGTTCTTCACGCTGGCATCTGGTTGTCCATTGGGGCGTTCTGCACAAGTCCAGTACTCAGCCTTTATGTTGAGGCTGGTGAGCCACTATTTACTGTGTGGCAGCAGTGCCTGGCAGCTGCATACATTTTTTCGGCTGAAAGGTCAGCCACAGCACCCTACACACCCAGCCGTCTTTAGTGACATTGTGAGATGGCCATTCAACCGCCGCCAGGGGGTTACCCCTCCATTCAGTGTGCATTGGATGGACTAAATTACCTAGGGTGCAGCCTGTACTGCCGGCCTCTGTGCCACCCTGGAGAGTGCCAGAGCCAAGTTTAAATTTAATGCTTTCAGCCTTACCCAAAACCAGTACCGATAGGTCATTGTACCAACAAGAGTTCGGACGCCTCTCTTGGACCTATCGAGGCCATGTTTTTATTTACACGGATGGGTCGAATGATGGTTCCTATGTGGGTTGGTCAGTCTTTACAACTGGTCATCTCATAGGGGGCCGCCTTCCAGGCGTTGCCAGTGTCTTAACTGCAGAACTCACAGCTCTGCACGGGGCACTGGAACCCATCCAAGTATTGCATAACAGACACTTTGTTGTTGCGACTGACTACCTATGCTCCCTTCAGCTGTTGCACAACCTGTATGGCAGACATGCCATCGTCCAGGGTGTGCACAGATTGCTGCTTGTCATTCGTTAGCAGGGCAAGACAGTGTTGTTTATGTGGGTCCCAGGGCATGTTGGCATCGTGGGCAACGAGATGGCAGATGCCCATGTTCGTCAGGTGGCCCACATGCCAGAAATACCTGACACTGCTGTCCCCTCCTCTGACGATCTCCCGATGGTGCGGCGGGCCATCCACGACCAATGGCGGGCCCAGTGGTTTGCGGAGACCACGAACAAACTCCGCACACTGAAGGACACTCCAGTGCACTGGGTGTCCTCGTGCTGCCAATCGCGGAGGGAGGAGGTTGTGCTTGCTCGGCTGCAAATCGGTCAAACCTTCCTCACCCACTCCTACATTCTATGGGGTGAGGATCAGCCATAGTGTGACTTCGGTTGGGAGCCTCTCACAGTGGTGCACATCTTTACTCACTGTGAGAGATACCGAGATCTTAGGTGGCGACTGGGAGTCAGCGCAGAGCTCTCCACATCACTTGGTTATAACCCTCAGGCAGTGGAGAGCTCGCTAGTATTTGTGAAAGAGGCTGGCCTCTTTCACAAAATTTGAATTATGTTACATTTCTTTTAGACACCTTTTGTAATTATTTTTGAATTATATGGCTTTTGCCTTTTTGTTTCTGTATTCGTTTTGGCTTTTGCCACATTTATTGTAATGTCTGTTTTGGCTTTTGCCACAATTATTATTCTGTCAGTTTTGGATTTTGCCTTTTTATTTCTGTGTTTGTCTTGGCTTTTGCCACATTTATTATTCTCTCTGTTTTGGCTTCTGCCACTTTTGTTGTTTTGTATGTTTTGGCTTTTGCCTTTTTTATATGTCTGTTTTGGCTTTTGCCTTTATTTATATGTCTGTTTTGGCTTTTGACTGTATTTCTTTTCTGAGTAATTATTAGGCTATTGCGTTTTTATTGTTATTACTTTTATTGGCCTTTTGCCCTTTTTATTGCCATCATGGTGGGATGGCCATTTACACCCCCACCATGGTGATGTGTCTTTCTGGGCCCTAATGACCTTTGTAGTTGATGGGCCCTAAAGCAACAACAAAACAAAAACAAAAAAGAGAGAAATCAGGGACTAGGGTTGCAACCGATAGTCTCCAAAACATCACTTTGTCCACAGCTTCCACGGAAAATGGGAGGCTAAGGCAGTAGCCCGGTCTTGGTCAATCGGCCTAGGGTGCATAAGTGGTTATGCCACCTAGGGTGACTGTAAGTGGACCGGCAGTCAACCCCGATGCCAATGGTCCAGTACTTGGGGATTATGCCACCCTATAGGTATCCTGCCGAAGGAATCTCGGTGACCCGAATGGGTGTCCCCTCGTTGGGCTCCGTGGTGGGTAAGACCTGCAGGCAGCGAAATCATAATTAATTAAAATTATGGCAACTGTAAACCCGAGGTTGGGGGCCTCATCAAATAACGCCACCCCTCCACCTTCTTTGTTACTGACTTGTGTTGAGCAGGAAGATGGTGGGCTCAGTCCCACCCAATTCAGTGGGCTAGCTGCCACTGAGCTGATAGAGACATGTACTGCTCCAACAAAGAAGCCACGTTTCCCCAGTAAGCCAACTGGATCAGGGAACGAACCTCTGGCGTCTATGGCATCGACACCTGCCCTTAACAAGAGGCAACCACCTCTTAGCCTTAAAGTGCAGGGTTCCAAAGCCGATGCATAGCATGTTCCTGCATCTAAGAATTTAGGTGCAGTCAAACAACCATCCTTACCTTCTTGCTATCCTTGCTGGTTTATTTCTATCTCTGGGGAGGATGGAGCAGTTTTGGGGAAGGCATCATCCTTCCATATCACCAAAGCCATTAGAAAAATGAAGTATTTCCATTGCAATCAATATAACAACTAGCTTTGTGCATTTTGTCTCCTATGCATGACAGAACTGCATATTTCGGCAAAATGTAGGGACTGTGGTACTCCAATAATGTGCAAAATAGCAGCTTTAATAACAATTGAGATATAGCAAAAAGAAAAATGGAGTTTTTACATTAAAATCAATGAGAAAAAAAACTTTGTTTGAAGTTTTTCCATTCAATTCAAATTTATGCAATATTTTCTCTCCTATACAACATTGAACTGTAAATTTTATTCAGAATGTATTGAATATGGTACTCCAATAATTTTGAAAACGGCATGGCTGTACCTTTAATAGAAATTGAGATATAGCAAATAAAACAACAGGAAAACACACTTTGTGCGAAATTTTCTTTTCTATTCATAATACAATCATAACTTTTCCTTCAATAATGTGCAAAACGGCATGGCTGTAGCTGCAATAGAAATTGAGATATACCAAGAAGAAAAATGCAGTTTTCATATTCAAATCAAAGGGAAAACACACTTTGTGTGATATTTTTTCTCCTATACAACATAGAACTGTAATTGTTTGTGAAAATGTAGGGAATGAGGTACTCCAATCTTGTGCAAAACGCCATCACTGTAGCTTTAAAAGAAATTGAGATACAGCAGAAAGAAAAATGGTTTTTACATTAAAATTAATGGGAAAGTACACTTTGTGTGATATATTCTCTCCCATACAACGTAGAACTGTGAATTTTTGAGTAAAGTAGGGAATGAGGTAATCCAATCATGTGCAAAAAAGCATGGCTGTAGCTTTAATGAAAATTGAGATATAGAAAAGTAAAGTTTTTACATTGAAATCAATAGGAAAACACACATTGCGCGATATTTTCTCTCCGATACAACATAGAACTGTTAATCATTGCAAGAATGTAGGGATTAGGTACCCCAATAATTTGCAAAACGTCATGGCTGTAGCTTTAATAGAAATAGAAATATAGCAAATAGAAAATTGGTTTTTAAATTGAAATCAATGGGAAAACATACTTTGTGTGATATTTTCTCTCCTTTACAACATAGAACTGTAAATTTTTTTGTAATGTAGGAAATGAGGTAATCCAATCATGTGCAAAACGGCATAGCTGTAGCTTTAATAGAAATTGAAATATAGCAAAAAGAAAAATGGAGGTTTTCCATTGAAATGTATGGGAAACACACTTTGTATGATATTTTTCTCCGATACAATATAGAACTGTAATTTTTTTAAATAATGTAGGGAATGAGGTACTTCAATCACGTGCAAAATGGTATGGCTGTAGCTTTAATAAAATATTAGCTATAGCAAAAAGAAAAATGCAGTTTTTCACATTTAAATCAACAGGAAATCACAATTTGTGTGATATTTTCACTTGTATAGAACATAAGACTGTAAATTTTTGCAAGAATGTAGTAAGTGAGGTACTGCAATCATGTGCAAAATGGCATGGCTGTAGCTATAATAGAAAGTGAAATATTGCAAAAAGAAAAATAGTGTTTTTAAAATGAAATTTATGGAAGAACACTCTTTGGGCGATATTTTCTTTCTTGTATAACATAGAACTGTATATTACTATGAGAATTTAGGGAATGAGGTACTCAAATCATGAACAAAACAGCATGGCCGTTGGCTTTAATAGAAATTAAGATATAGTAAAAATAAATATGAAGTATAAGCATTGAAAAAAAAAATGGGAAATCACACTTTGTACAATATTTTTTTTCCTTTTCATAATAGAACCACAAATTTTGGAAAGACTGTATGGACTGTATGGAATCAAAGGAAAACACACTTTGTTCAATATCTTCTCTCCTCGACAACATAGAGCTGTAAATTTTTGCAAGAATGTAGGTAATGAGGTACTCCAATCATGTGCAAAACGGCATGGCTGTAGCTCTAATAGAAATTGAGATATAGCAATCAGAATAATCGAGTTTTTACATTAAAATCGGCATGACTGCTGCTTTAATAGAAATTGAAATATAGCAAAAAGAAGAATGAAGTTTTTACATTGAATTCAATGGAAAAACACACTTTCTGCGACATTTTCTCTTATATACAACACAGAACTGTAAATTTTTTTGAGAATGTAGGGAATTCATTTGCAATCATGTGCATAATGGCATGGTGCAGCTTTAATAGAAATTGAAATATAGTAAAAAGAAAAA